>WHYT01017010.1:89020-126663 GCA_009806455.1 Tetrax tetrax
TGTTAAGCTCGGGAAGAGGGAGGGGTGGAGGAGGTTATCTTGTTTCTCTGTCTCATTATTCTGCTAGTTGTAGTAATAAATGAATAGTTTTCCCCAAGTCGAGTCTGTTTTTGCCCGTGACGGTAAGGATTTCTCCCTGTCCTTATCTCAAACCTCGAGTTGTTTTTCTTAAATTATCTCTCTTTTCTTAAATTATCTCTCCCTATTCTCTCGGAGGGTGGGGGGAGTGAGAGAGAGACTGCGTAGTCTGGTCCGGATCGGGGCTAAACTACGACGGTTTTAACAAAGGAAAATGTCTGATAAGTTATTTGCTTCTTTTGAGTTTTTTTGCTGCTGTTGCTGAAATATTAAAAAGACCCCAGCTTTGATGGGACTTTAAAATCTTTTTAAAGCAAAAGCAGGGAAAAAATCTGCCCACAATTAACCAGTTTTCATTAAGGTAATGCACTTTCTCAGTAAGCTATAAGTGCAGATCTTCAAATATGATGAAGTAAAAATTGTTGAAATGGACATTTGTTTCACTAGACTTTAAGCCTTCTTAGGGTTGGATTTGTGATCCTTCACCCAGATTGTCAAAAATCAGTAGAAAATATGGAGTGAGACTTTCTGAAATACTAACATTCTAGCAGCATATATTTGATTAAAATAATTTCACCATATTTGTACTGATAAAATAAGAAATCATGTAGAAATCAACAACATTTCTCTTCAGACAGAAAAAACAGTGTAAAAGTTAATTCCTCAGGACAACTTAGAAAAAGGGTCAAATTACAGAGGGAATTAAGACCATGAAGGTTCACTAGTTTACTGACCCTGAAAACTCAAACAATCTCTTCCAGAGTCACATACCCTTGAACTCTCAGAGGTTCATTCAGCTATAATTATATTTTTCAGAAATTATGTCATAGAGACCAAATAAACAGAACATACAGAAATATGTATTAGTACAAACTGTTTTGCAGAGTTGTGCAAAAGTTTGTTAATAGAGAGAAGATCATAGTATTCATAGGAAAGCTTAAAAGCTTCTGATTTGGAAATCACAACCTGCTTTTCCTCAAGAATTGACAAGCAGGTCAGAGCACTTTCTTGACAGCTAATCCCTTTTACAGAACAGGCTTAATGGAACAAGCTTACCAGCAGCTCTATTCTTCTATATCTTTTGTGTCCCTAACAGATGGCCATTCACACTTTTTAAAATAATATCTTAAGATAGTCAAAACTTAAGTTATCAATGATAATTTTTCTTTTTCAGACATAAGGGCCTTAATCATGTGATATCCACCAGTTCTTAACCAGGATTTCTGATGAATGAACCATATTTTCAATCCATTATATTACATATTTAAGAGGAGTGTGGATATTTGATAACTTACAGGCTTATTCACAGTGTATGCGGTCCACAGTGGCATCAAGATGTCATAGCTATATCCACTCACATACTGATGATGCGAAAGGAGGCAGTAGACGTTTTCCTTCTGAAGAACTTTGGGTCTCCCATATGGCAAATGATATGAGTTTGCCTCCTTTACTAGAATTTAAACAATAATTATTGATTCATTCTTCTATAGCATTTTGGATGGCACAAAGTTTTAAGCGAGTGGAGAAAATTGTAAATTAAAACATTAATAAATACAAATAAAACCAATAGTAAACATGGGCATGTGTTTCTTTAAGGTCTTAGATTCTGAGTGGAATAAATAATCTAGAAAACAGTTTTCATGTTATGTTTAACATACAGAAGTCAATGTAATATATCAGACTTGCAAATTCTTGTTTCTTCGCAATTTCATACCAATATAAATATTTTGAACTTATCTTGCCAGTTGAGTGAAATTTACATCTTTTTTTTGGCTAGGAAGCATTACAATGCTTCCGAAAATTTCCAGAAACCTCAAAAAAGCACACAGAAATATCTGTGGGAATTCTTGCTCAGAGAAAGGCAAAATTATGGTGACAACTTAGGGAAAGAGTTATGGCATATAGCCTGGAAGTGCTCAGGCTTTCTCCAAAAACCACTGAATTCTGTGTTTTTTCCCAAGATTTTAATGGGATTCAGATCCAGTTCCTATGCATAAATGCTGCTATAACAGTACCAATTAGCACTTTTTTAATAAAGCAAAGGAAAAAGAAAAAAAAAGTTATGCTTTTCACTTGGCTTTCCTACTTCACTTTAAATTGTAATTAACATGGCAAAAATTCCCACTGAAACCAATAATATAAAGTCTAAACCAGGCGTAGATTTAAAAATATTGCTGTCCTTTTCATTTCTTGTTACTTACTTTCTTCTGTGGTGAGATTTAACCTTTCATTTAGTACTGAAACATTTGATATCTGTAAAACATAAGAGAAACATTCAGAATGAATGCATAGTTAAGAAGAAACAAAGAAAAGAGAACACACTTTACACAGATGATTAAAAAATCCCAGAAGCCCCTACTTACATGCCCACATGAGCATCCCAGTTCATCTATGGGAATCAGATGGGAAACCGGACATGAAGAAGGAGATGAGTCTTCTTTTGCATGTGAAGGATTGTAAAAAGGTTTTTTTAAGAGATGATTCAAGCTGCCATGTGTTCCGTTGTTTGGTGCTGGTGTAATATGCAGCAAATCTGTTGAAACATTTTAAACTTGTAAACTTGTAAGTTTCTAGGTATGAATCAAAGAATCATAGAATCATAGAATGGCTAGAGTTGGAAGGGACCTTCAAAGGTCATCTAGTCCAAGCCCCCTGCAAGGAGCAGGGACATCCCTGACTAGATCAGGTTGCTCAGAGCCTCATCCAACCTGGTCTTGAATGTTTCCAGGGATGGGGCATCCACCACCTCTCTGGGCAACCTGGTCCAATACTCCACCACTCTCATTGTAAAAAATTTCTTCCTTATATCCACTCTGAATCTACCTCCCTCTATTTTAAAACCATTACCCCTCGTCCTATCACAACAGGGTCTGCTAAAGAGTTTCTCCCCGTCTTTCCTGTAGGCCCCCTTTAGGCACTGGAAGGCTGCTATCAGGTCTCCCCGGAGCTTTCTATCCTCCAGGCTGAACAGCCCCAACTCTCTCAGCCTGTCCTCATAGGAGAGGTGCTCCAGCCCTCTGATGATCTTTGTGGCCCTCCTCTGGACTCTCTCCAACTGGTCCATTTCTTTCTTATGTTGGGGGCTCCAGAACTGGACGCAGTACTCCAGGTGGGGTCTCACAAGTGTGGCATAGAGGAAGAGAATGAAGCTTCATTGCTATCTTCCATTGCATGAAGATTTGGTAATTATTTATTTGAGTACTGTTGATACAGTTTTATACATTGCCATAACATTCATAAGATTAGATTATTTAATGCATAGTACAAATATGATTGCAAATGGATCACATTGTGAAGTGTACTAGCCTATTGCATTTTTGTGTGATGCCTTAATCCATATTTTCTGAGGCATGTACTTCCTAATTACTCACTGCCAAGACTGCAGTGGTCCATTCTAAGTTACAAGCAAGAGTGGTAACTCTTACAAGACTCATCCCCAAATCATTCCACAGGCACCATTTCAAAAGCAAGCCCATGTAGCAGGAGAGCTTCTCTCTGATTCTTTAGTGGAGCCCTTCTGCAATCAAAAACAACCTTCAAAGCAGAACGATTTCTGGCAGTTAACTTTTAGCACCGTACAGAAGGCAAAGAGCATGGTTTCAGTGTTTTGTGTGAAAAATCTAGTTTCTGAATGAATTCACTGAATTTTCAGCTACTCTTCTTCTAGCTGGTGTTTGAAAGCACTGTTGGCTTATCATCTAAAGTACTGGATTGTTTCTACTCACCACACATAAGGTTGTAAACCTCAATGTTTTCAAAAGCATCCACTTCTGTTTTCTCTTTGAAGCTTGGGCCATATGCTAAGAATATAGCCTAGATTGTAATAAAACAAAAGTTGTTACCTAAAGGAATCTAAATTCAAAACCAATTCAGTTGCGTTTTATGGAAATAGGGACACTGGAACAAAATATAGTCTTTTCACAGTCATAAAAGTTAAAACACAGGATTGTTCTGGTAAAGAAGGCAAATTTTGCCCACTGCATATAATTTGAAGAAAATTAAAAACATAAATTAATTTCTCAGGATACTTTAAACTACATAATGAATTGGGGGGTGTGGGGCTTCTTTACTCTTTTGATGCATAATTTAAAAAAATTATAATTCTTTGTGTTTCAAATTCACATCTTCTTTATGTTTTTATTGCAACAGTCAGGAACAATGCCATTTCAACAAATGTAGAGTTATGACACTCGCAGAGCCTATCTAAAGGCTAATAAAGAGCCAGAAATATAGGCATTGGGGAGCTGGGGTTGTTTGCTTGTTTGTTTGTTTGAATACATGTTGCATTCTCAAAAGGCTTTGGGTCATTAAGACCTCATAGCCATGGCTAAAGCAAGGAGCAGGGAACTGGGGAGACCCATCCCAAGCTCAGCAATGTCCTTTGTCAGTACTGCCAATGGTACAATGTAGGGCTGGGCACCTCTTGCTGGAGTCTGCAAGCATTCTAGCAGAACACTTATACTACTGTTCTTGTTTTTTTTGGTGAGGGAGGGCCTAAGGTGGCAGCTTCTGTAGGAAACTGCTAGAAGTTGCTCCCCTTTGTTCAGTGGACTTGGCCAGGACAGGTGGATGCCTGAAGGAGGCTGTGGCCCGTGGAGGGCCTGCGCTGGAGCAGCTGTTCTGGAGGGACTGCACTCTGTGGAAGAGACGACCCACGCCAGAGCAGTTTCACGAAGGACTGTGGTGTATGGGAGGGACCTCACAATGGAGCAGGAGAGGGATGTGAGGAGTTCTTCCCCCAACGTTGAAGCAGCAGTGTGAAACAATGTGTGATGAAGTGACCACGACCCCCATTCCCTCTTCCCCACTGTGCCGCACGGGGCAGGGGGAAGGTAGTAGAGATGATGTTAAGCCCAGGAAGAGGGAGGGGTTGGGGGGAGGTTATCTTGTTCTCTGTCTCTTTCTCCTGCTAGTTTTAGTAATAAATGAATAGTTTTCCCAAGTCACGTTTGTTTTGCCCATAATGGTGACTTTAAGGATTTTTCCCCATCCTTATCTTGAGCCGTTTTTTCTTATATTATCTCCCCCTGTTCTCTCAGAGAGTGGGGGGAGTGAAAAAGAGACTGCGTAGTCTGGTCCCGATCAGGGCTGAACTACGACAACTACTTACTGTCTCACATTAGTTTCTACTACGCCTCCTGAGCTGCCTGCCATAAGATACAGGAAACATGACTAAACAGGGCTATGATCTGTTCTAAAATAATATTCTCATGTTCCCATAGTATAAAAGGAAATTGTTAATTTATTTTAAAAACACACCATTAAGACATTTTGCTTCTTTATAAAGAAAAATATTTTCCTCAGACATTGTGCCACCAGCACAAGGTTATCTATAATTAAGGTCTTCAGGTTAACCAGAATTTACCTTTTCTTTCCACAGAAACATTCAGCACCATTGTGATCAGTATATTGACATACAGTTTTAATGCAGTTGTGAAGAATCTGATTCTTAGGCACAGAATATGGAACTAGTAGCGGCATGCTTGACCTTACTTAAAGGTTCACATCACAGAAAGTACATGAAAAAACAAAAGCTTGGGATCTCAAAATATTTGCACTGTAACCAGAAGTGAAAATGAGATGAAACTGCAATACAGCCTATACTAACATACAGGTTATGCTAATGACTTTTTTGCCCTGATGACATGATTAATTCTTGTAAGATAAGCAGAGACAATGAGATTTAGTTTATTTGAACACACAGGCTTTCAGATGCTCAACTGAACTCCTAGAGCCTATGGAGATTTTTCAGTCATTGCTTCAGTAGAGTAACGGAAGAATGAAAGAATTCAGTGTCCCACAGCTAAACGTGGTATGCTTGGTTTACTGTAGTCTATCTGGCTCCACAGAGTTAAAGCGAGCCCAGACAAGGTTTACTACACGATCCCAAGGAAGCAGGCCTCATACACATTGATAAAAGGCAATACAAATATGTGGACCCAGTATGTGTTCACAGTTTACATGTCTGGGTGGCATGGAAGAAAAGGCACACTGCAAAAACTATTATATATTCTATATTCTTGTAGTTCACCTAGCACATTGTGATTTTCTATATAAGAAGGTGCAAGACTTGAATAGAAATCATCTTACCTCCATGCTTTTAAATTCATTGTCATAGCCGTGGTTACCCCCATCACAATATGTGTAACTTTTATCCCTAAGGAGAAACCATCATATCGTGTAAATAAAAATGCCACAAATAGAAGCAGTTAATAAGTCATTCTGAATCACTAGAGTCTGGATTATGTCTTAAGAACTGACTGTGGCATAATATTTTAGTACTTTTTGCTCATCCAGTGTACGCTTTTATGAAGATATCTTTCTCCTGTAACAGAAATTGCTACGGACAGAAATAAATTATCCTAGGTAGCTACTGAGTGTACAGTCAATCAATGTTTTCAAAATAAATTGAAAAAATGGGTATTTTTGAACTGAGGCCTTCACCTAGCTACAAGTTTCAGAACAAGTGTAATCTGCCTAGAAAGAATTCCTCAGTCATATTCTGTGGTATCTGCATTTTAATTAAAAAAAAATACATAATGAGAGAACTAAGCTGTTAGCCCCCATGGAGCAATTTAAATAAGATCATTATGGATCCTAAAGGGTGAAGGAGAGATGTGAATGTGTGTATGTGGGTTATAGAATTAATAACATGTCAGAATAGTCTGACTTATAATGACTAACACTTGTTTTACTTTACTTGTTGCTGAGATACATGGAAAGATAAAGAGACAGTCATCCCATACTGATTCAATGCACAGTTGTCAAGAACATGTATTCTGTTTTCAGAGGTACAAGAACTTTTTAGCATAGTTTAAAAAAGGGCGAATATGAGCTTTTCTAGTGGGTATTTCTTTTTTTTTTTTTTACATCCAGGACAATTATTGGGTTGCATGGAAACAAGCAATCAAGTCATATACTGAATGGGCATTTTCTGCTGTTTGAATACTCTTGAAATTCCCAGTTGGCTCGTGCTTCTCCTACTGCAACACTGTAGCTCAGTAAATACAGTATTGCTGCTAACACCACAGGCTTAATATTGAGTTTTCAAAGCCTCAGGATTAAGGCTTGTCTGAACTGCTCTTGACTTGCTTAGAGCTATTTTTTTATTGTTCAACTCTTACAGCAATCTTTTGTAATTACAAGGTGGTTATGTCTAATTTGTTATCTTATCAGCTTATCTTCGCATGGCAAAGACATAGCTTTTATACACATAGCAGTAACAATTAGTTATTCTGTGCAGAACGGAGACTCCAAGGCTAGAAGCAACTCACTGCTGGTCAATTAAAGAAATGAAGATCTGGAATTGAGCAAAACCAGTCTTAGAGGTAGGAGAGAGAATAAACAACAAATATCTAACACGTGTAGAATGCACTGTATCTAGTGAACTGAGATGTAATGTTAACTTGCAGGCCAGTGAAGAGTGAGCAAGTTGTAGTGTTAGCACACATAAGGGAAGGGCTCCATTCGGATCACAGAGTGAGGAAGAAGCATGAACATCACATTCCTCCTGATGAAGGACTCTTACTGCTGATTACTGGCCATATAGACACATGCACCAGAATGAAGCCATCAACCTTAGGACCCAGAAGGGCTGTGGATGGGGTAACCATAACACCAGGAAAATGGCTAAATACTACCGTGACTCTGTATAACAATTTTAACTGCATTATTTCTGAGACTTTTTCTGTGTAGTAGTATTTATTCTTTATTTTTTTGTTTTCTTCATTTCTTTTTTCTGTAAAAGTTTGATGTAGAGTAATGATGATTCTTTTATTAGACTGTTAAGATTTGAATCATACTAATAATACATTCTTGGCTTTATGTATAAGGCGTGTTCTCTTTTTACACATAGTAAGATTTTAAATTTAAAAAATATGGAAATGTAACAAGTCTAAAACAAAACAGGAAATGAGACACCTATAAAGGAAATTAAAAGGATAAGAATGGGATGAAAAAGATAACAGTCACAAAAACTATGTTACCTCACAGCCAGCCACTGTCGATCCACCAAAAGATGAACTTTATCAATACGAATGTTGTTAGCATAGTGGAATCGTTTTGGCAAGTCAGGTGTCAGGTAAGGCTTGAAGTGCTGAGGGGATCTTTTGCACTGTGCAAGAGGAAACAGCCCAGTCATGAGTTTTGCTCAGTATCAGAAATAAACACATCATTCAAAATTATCACAAACATCTTAGTGATAGGAATGTAAGCACAAAGCATATTATTCACAGATAGCTTCTTGGATAACATGCAGGTCTCATTTTTGGCCCAATTTTTACCATTTGTGGTAAAAGTACTCCTAAGGCTGAAAGACATTTAGTTACAATGTTTAGTGTATATGTCCATACTAATGTCATTGGCAGCTTGTATGTAAGATTCCACTCTACAAGAGAAAATTCCCTGGCAGTTCATTTCTGCCATCTTCTATTACTTTACCATTCAATAAATAACAAAGAAAATCAAGTATAAACAACATAGCACAGTAAAGGGTTTTAGTTGCAAGACTGAACATGTACTCTCATGCCATCTAAGTGTCCCGGGCTCAGCTGTTAGCTAAATGTGTTAGCTTTCACACTCACATTTAATGTGTTTCTATAACGGTTGTGTTAGCAGGCATGCCGTGAGTTTGGCATTGAGAGCCGAACGACAACCACACAACACAGGACATACTGCAAAGATTTAACTGCATGGGCCATCAGGAGCCATTCCAGCTGGCTGCAAGCATCGTGGCAATGTTTCAGAAGTGTTGCTTCCGATCAGGAATTCAGCACTGGGACAACGCAGAACATCTAAAATGCTGAGGGAAGACCTGCTAGGAAGCTGGGTAAGCCAGAGAAGTGGATCTGTTTTACCACACAGGCAGTACAAACTATAGCATTCTTACAGTCTGATCTGACATCTTCACCTCCAAGTACTAGAATTGTATACTCTGCACAAAATGACATTAACATGTGAAATGAGAGTAAGTGTGCCTGGATAGTTACCAAAGAAGCATAGTAGAATCCAGGAATATGAAAAAATAAGTACTCAATGGGTTTGCTAGCCCAGGAGAGGAGGTCATTCTACAAAGGATAGTCTATTAAAGGGAAAAATAGAGGAAATCAATATATAATATGACTTTATGTCTATTGACTAGCAATTAATATACAACACACAACTCCCTTCTCTGCGTCAAATTCTTGTTCTAAGAACTTGAAAGGGACAAAATGCATAAGCTCTATGCATGAATAGAAAAGGAAAGAGGAAGCCTGATACCAGGCTACTACTATAAAGGAGAGATGTCACATCGCTGTAACTATTAGCAGCTGCAGTTTCAGCTGAGGTTGAGAACATGCAAATTGTGCTATTCCCCTCACACCAATGCTCTTTGACATGACAGGCTCCACGTCATACAATGTGGTAGGGGATGCAGCACTGAAAAAGCTCCTTCTGCTGTTCCCAACCATTTATATCCTACTCATGCATCTGCTTTGGATGCTGGGGGATAAAGGATATGTTCTTAGGTATTCAGAATCAAGAAAAAATTAAACAGGAATGCTCACTGCATTTTGAACTTCACTGGCAGGCAAAAGCTACATGTAATAGTGTACAGCTGAGTTGTTCAACAGGTCAAAGGAAGACCTCTAGTGGTAATTTATCAGAAATATACCCAGCTGAGACAGCCCAGAATTTTCCAAGTTGATTGCGTTTATTCTGAAAGTATCAGAACGTCTGTCTACTGCTTGGACTAGGGCTAGTCACACAATAGAAAACAAACTGGAAATGAAGGAAAAAAGGGAAAAATATGACAATTAGCAAGCAGTTTAAATGTTCAACTCACTGTAAATTATAAATACAAATAAGTACAAAAAGACAACTTTCCTACACGCATTTTAGTTTGTCCCACATGTATTAATGTATATCTTGAACATTAAAAAAAATAAAGGCAGCAAATTATCTATCTAAAAAAAGTATAAGGAAAAGCACGCACTGTCATATCTTATCACCCTTCAGTAAAAGAAATAGACTTGACCTTCCTTTGTTTAGCACTCTGTTCTGCACTCCCTTGCATCCTTCAGAGCTCAGCTGTCATAGAGCGTGCCCACAAGGAGCAATGGTCTACATGGGAGACACAGCTAAGCGTGGACCTGCCTGGAAGTGCAACATCCACACAGCATGTCAGAGACCCAAGCAGAGCTATCAGTATGGGGCTCAGGGTCAGTACACCATAACTAAAAGCACTGCAAGTACTTCAGTGACACGACATAAAAGATCCTAAAAGAGCCACAGTGCCTCATGACAAAGGGCCATCTTGCCTAGTACTCTCTTTCCAATCAGATCTCCAGAATTTTCAGACTCAAGATACTCAGAGAAAGTGTGTAAGAACAAGTAAAGTATTGAATGAACCTTCTTTCTTGTACCTGCTCAGTTTCCTCCAGGCTTCAGGGATTTCTTAAGTCAGAGGTTGCTTGTGGATCATGTTTAATAGCCCTTACAGGCCTGTCCTCCATTAATTTGACTAAAACCCCCCTTCCTATTTATAGGGCCTCTACAATACCCTGTGGCAATGCACTCTACAGTGCAATTATCTATCGTGTGGAAAAGTTGCTTCAACCTAGCCTGGCTGCAGAATTTGTGGTCCAGAACTAACAGATGCCAGCTATCTAAAGCATCTCTATGTTGTATTCTGTTCTGTGATGAAGATATAACCTATCTTCTCCATGTGAAATCAGCTATTTCTTCTCTTTCAAAGTGAAGTACAGAAGTATTTCATTTTGCTCTGAACAGAGATCCCCCATGGCAAACTTTTGCGTACCATCTTTGAACAACTTCCAGAACTGCCTCCTATGGTACACTGGAGTCAGTAAACTACTTAAACTGGCACTGTAGTCTCAGTTTTTCACAAACTGTTCTTTTTTATCAGATTCCTATTAAGGGGAAGTATGAGGAAAAATTATGAGAGTATTTACTCACTGTGAGGTTTTTAACAATTCCTTCTGAGTCAACTGTTAAAAAAGAAAACATGAATTAACATACATTCAAACAGCTGAAAATCCAAAGTCTCACAAGAAAAAATTCACCATGCTTCTTTACAGCAAATGTCTGTAAAATTGAATTTCTTTATTAGCCTGTGAAGATTATGGTACCCATAACTTTCCGTGGGTAGGAATGTTATGTTTCTAATGGTAACTGACGGTAAGTATGTTAGCCTGTGGAACTACCTAGCACTTTGTGTATATCAAGACAGACTGTAGAAAACTGCCATGGTGATGACTGCCTACATCTAAAGCTGATACATCATCAGAACCAAATTTTCTTCTCCTACCTAACCTCTGTTTGAAGTATAACCTTTTTTTACATTGAACTGAACCTGGAGCACTTGTCTTGTATTCCACTTCCAGCAGCAGTCACGGGGAAAAATGCAGTCTGTCTTAGTACAACTTTCACCTTCCGTATTTTCAAAGAGTGACTTTAACCTTTTGAGATTAGCTTTCTAAAAAACAAATCTGAGCACTTTACAGACTGGAAACTCCTTCAAAAAGAGTAAGACCATTAGAAGAAATGAGCCAAGAATTATATTGAGATTAAGACACGTAGAAAATATCATTATTCTCTCCTCTGATTATTAACCTGCTTCTGTCTGACTTGAACTGTCTTCTACTTAACTCAAGGAAAGTCTGCTTTATGTTGTATGATAACTATTGTGCCTACAAATATAAATGCAATTAGAAACAGATAAATAAAAAGTACAATGGGATCCCAGGTCTTATTTGAGATCTGCAAGAATTATGCCTTTCAGAAGGCTTATGAATTCTATAAACTCACTAAACAGAGCATTTCCATGGTTTCACCTCTCTGTATGCTTTTCCCTCACACAGAAAGTTTTGGGATTATTTTTTTTTTCCCAGTCTGGTAGCACGGTATCTATTCTGAGTCAGAGTCAGCTCATATTGTTTCAATTTTGTGGGTTTTTGTGATATAGCTAAAGGGTTCAACCAAGGCTTAGGTTCCATTGTGCTAAGATTCAGATTTCGTAACTTTGTACATGCAGTTAGAAATAGTCACTGCTTCAAAAAGACTGACTGCTAATGTTGCACAAGAAATCTGTGGAGAGTAATGCACTTATGAAAGACCTGAAGTTCCAGTTCAAAACAGTAAAACTCCCTTTACCTCATTTTTCCACATGCCAATAAAATGCAAATCAGAGTCTTCAACAAGCTTTTCTAACTTTCAAATTCATCTAAACAGGTTTTTCTTGCAAAAAAACAAAACAAAACAAAACCCAACAACTTCCACGGATGTTAAAGCCAGGTTAAGTGAAACAGAAAGCTGTTCGCTCTGCTGATTATTACTCATCATCCATTTTCCCTACTTCTTTCTTTATTTCCCGTTATATTGATGTGCAATCCCAGGATTGGTCCACACTTACAGGTAAAATAGTCATTTGGAACATTTCTTGCTCGAATGCGACCTGCAGGCCCAGCATATATGTAGAAATCAATCTGTTTGAAGTAATCAGTCATATATTCTAACTGTCTGCAGTAGGTCTTCTCCATCCCTACAAGACAATATAGAAACAGTTATTTTTTTATGTACAATATATGGCAAGGAAGATAAAGTGGATTACAAAATAAATTAAAACTAGTAGGCACATATATTACACAGAGGAAGACAATGTCTCAGTAAAATGTAGATTAAAAAAAAGAACTATATACATTACCATGATCAGCTAAAACAATGAGGTTTACGCATTTGTGCAGGTTTCTTTGTTTAAGTCCATCCATTAGCATCCCCAAGGCTTGATCTGCTAGCTGTAAGGCTTTGATTACCTGTGAGATAAACCAGCTTAATTAGAAATTTTCATTCTGATTTCAATTCTCACTTAAATGTAATCAGTCTGAAAAAGTGAGCTTTTCTGTCAGTTTTCAAGTTCTTAATGTTGCTTCTTTTCTTTTTACATCACCACTAGAGTATGAATGTGCAGAATTGCACTACTCTACTACAGAATATGCAACTTAAAAAAAGATTCACAGTTAATCTTTTTCTATTACCTTAGAAAAATTGAGCTTTAACACGTTTACTGAAAGAAAAAAATGAACATGTTTAGATCAAATTTGTTCCTCACTCCCAAATTTACATAAAATATCAGATTTATAACATTAAATATAACTTTTGTTGTAGTATGAACATGTTGTTTTATTAACAATAAGCAGTGTTTCAAAAATATTTACACACATGTATTATCTATAAGACCAGTACAGCATCCAGGAAAGCATGGTGCCCTTCTCCCATATATACAGTCCCTTTAAACTTCCTACAGAAAAACACTGACCACCACCGAAGTGGTCCGGGAGAAATGCAGCACAACCCACCCTGCAGCCATTCGCGGAGGATTGCTCTTCCCTAGCTGGTGCAGCTGACTTACAGTTCTTCCTATAAGTCCTACAGTAAGGACTTCATCTTGTCTGAGGACTCCTTTTATGAGCACTTGTACCCTTCTTCCTCTAACTCTTCCTCTAAGTATCCTAAAAGTATCCTACAAAGATCAGTTTTTCTGTCCTTGTCCACTACAACAAGGCCTTTTGCTGAAGACTATTTTCAAATATATTAAATAAGACCATTCCAGGAAGGAGTTGATATGATAAGTCCTAAGCGCCTCAAAGACTGAACTTTTTGCCTGCACACAACTAAAAATGTAGCATTTTTGGGTTAGAAATTAACAAACATTGAAGTAGAGCGTTATGAATAAATAAAAGACAGTTCTGAGGATATGCCAGGCCATATGCTTCCAAATATCCCTTGGCAATAAAATTAAAGTTCAGTCTAAATAAAACCAAACTAATAGTATGATCTGAAAATATTTTCTGCCAATCTGTTTGCTTTGCAGATCTGTTGATTCTTATACAGTATGGGAATCATAACAATGGGCTCAACAACCCACAAGAGTTCTTAATAAAAACTCATAAAATAGTCACAGTAATTTTTGATCTACTATCCATTCCAAGTTTATAAGTTGGTTAAATTCATAGTACAGCACCATTTTTATTGCAATTTAGTTTAAGAAAAACACAAAAACTACTTACACCACCACTAACTGGTCCAAATGAATGTCCAGCAGAATCTGGTTCTTCAATATATAAAGTGTAGAAATCAGGCCTTGAGTTAGAAATAAATAAGAATGGAATATTATGAGCATTTGGAGACAGGATTTCAAAAGAATACTTTAATTAAAAAAAATATATATTAAACTTAAACCAGAATTATAAATAACTTCTTTAAACCTTAATAAAAGTCCAGCCAGCAAATATAATCATTCAGCTACCTCTGAGTTTCATAATTAATCAACATGGACTATTTGAGGTTACAATATCAGAAAAAATAGTCAGTGTTTTTAACTGGTAGCCAGAAGTCACTCTGAAAAACTTCAAGATCTCAGACAGCAGAGCAAGCTGTTCCTTTTTGAGATGTAAGTTGAACTACCACCTAAAAGATCTTTTCCTGATTAAGCAGTGAGGCTCTACAGAGCACTTCCTAACTGCAAATATATTAGGAATTTGTTAACAAATTATCATATAAAAGATTTCACTTGTTTACATGTCACAAAGTTAAGCACTACAGTCAGTGCTGAAATCTACTTTTCATCTGGAATTACTTTCTGATATTTAACCTTTCTTGTGCAGTATCTTTCATATAAAATCTTTCATCCATACACTTAGACGAGCAATGGAATGTTCCATACTTCCTCTAGGCCATGCACCAAGAAAATAAACACAACAGTAAAAGAAAACTTGTACGACTACATCTCATTCAGATATACGTGCACTTTTTCTTCATTTGCATCTACATCTGATCCTGAAAATGATTAGCTATACTTATAGAACAATCTTAAATTCAGCAAAGTACCATTTGATATGGTGAGGAAAATTCCGTGTTTCACAAACATCAAGAGAAACTTCAATTGCTAAGCTTTAAAACCTTTCTAAACTATAGTCTTACAAACCAGCTAGATGTTACTAAGTGTTACCTCTCAGTTTTGGTATAATCAAGCCATTTCAATATTCCTGAAATTCTCTCTTCATATGTAACCGAACTAAAAAAAAAAAAAAAGAAAAGAAAAAAACAAATATTATGATGTTAACAACGCTTTTCTGATAAGTCCTTCTAACTCCAAGATACAGAGAAAGTATCCACTCTCCAGTCATATAGTGAAGTCCCAGATTTGGATTTCAAGAATGATGCATCTTAACAAGGTACCAGCAATCAGTTTTATTATTCTCATTTTTGATTGAATGTAACTCACTTTTAATGGTAAATTAGACAGATCCTGATTTTGCAAACACAAACGTGATATTGGGAGGAGTACTCATATATTTATAATTAAACATATGCAAAAAAGTTATTTCAAGTTCAGGACATAAATCTGAAGTACAAGTCAGAATCATTTTTATTCCTTCCAGCATGTATAAAACTTGGATTTTCAAATTTTAAAAGCAAGCAATGCCCCCATCAAAGTTTTTGTGAGGTCATGCTCTGTCTCCTATAAAGGAATTCACCTACTACTAGCTTTGATTTCCCCCAAAGTTGTGCACAAGCTTTATGTTAGTTACCCAGAGTACTTGGGTGTTTTCTGAGTACCAATCCTACACATCACTGCAAAATCTTTGTTATCTATAGAGACTTATGGTTATATACTTGCTTTAGATTATCTCTGTAAATGTGAAGAATCACCGGAGATTTACTGAAATCATCATGAAAATTTAGAAATAATTAACTAATATAAATGCCTTCCATAAGAAAAAAATACTATGAAGGTAATTGTTATATTTTCACATGTGTAATCCGTGAATTAATTAGACAGAACATACAGAACTACGATTCAGCAGCAGCATGCACATTATCTTACAGGCAAGCGAGACCAGAGGGAATCGATCTAGAGCCCATCTTCCTTCAGGAGCTTCCCTATCCAGCATCCTCTCTTCAATTAGTTTCTGCCTTCTATAGCCTCTTGCCATGGCTTCCAAGTTTATGTACATTATCTCACAGTATTAGGTTATCCGAAATCTTAAGTAACTCAAGTACAAGTATTTTTAAAGGGCTATTCAGTATGTGTAGATTTTATGTATGACAATAAGGCAATCATTGGTATAGCTTAGCAGTGGCTACTAATCAGTTCTAGGACAATTTCCTAGTGGGAGATCAGTGGTTTGCAGTTGGCCGAAACTTTCAAAATTGTCTAGGAGTGCAGAATACACAGTACCCTTTGACTTTCTCATTATGAATGCCCTAAATGGTTTTGAAAATTTCAACTACTATTGGTAGTTTCATGAAAAAAACAGGACAATGTTATATGGCAGTTATGTCTCAGACTGTTGTTTTGAAATCTTGTAGTTTAAAAATGTGATACTTCAGTTCCTTCAACTGTCATAGGGCAATTTAGATTTTCAGAGTAATTTACAGGAATTTGCTACAAGCCACATAAAAACTTACTTGTTGTATACATTGTACAAGGTGGGGTATGTTCCATTAATGGGAACATCAGAGCCTGGCCAAAAGAAGGTGCCTGCTTTCAAATTTTGATACATTGCTGTCAGCCAGACCTATGAGTAAAGATACAAAGAAATTATTTTATGGCATTTACACCACTGGAGGACCTCAGATCACCAAAGTAAAAATACATAACGGGATCAGAAATATGGGTTGCAAGCATTTCTCTTTCTTCTTTCACACATCATGCAGTTGTGTGACGACCATCTCTGATTTGAAGTTTGTTTTCTATATACATATTCTAAAGAAAAATTAGTAGCACAGAAGCCAGGATGTTGCAATTTCTTGGGTATTCTCAGCATAGAAAAAAAATCATATAGGTATTTCCATAATTGGCAACAGGTAGTGAACTTTTTTCCTGTGGCAAATGCCAGTGGAATGGATCATAAAGATAGAAGAATGATTCAAAGCTGCATCAGAGATGTTCAGACTTGACATTAGGAAACATTTCTTTGCAGAGAGGGTGGTCAAACACTGAAAAAGGCTTCCTAAAGAGACAGTTGATGCCCCAAGTCTGCCAGTGTTTAAGAGGCACTTGGACAATGTCCTTAACAACATGCTTTAACTTTTGTCAGCCCTGAATTGTTCGGGCAGTTGGACTAGATGATCATTGGAACTCTCTTCCAACTGAAATATTTTATTCTATTCTATTCTAAGATATGGATTCTAGTTATATGACTTTATTATAAGAGGGCACATTGTTATTCATCTTAAAGCCTGCAGTTGTGGTTCTGTTTCAAACTTGGAATCCTTAATGAAAAGAAAAGCGACAAAACCTGGGTACTTCAGTATACTATAAACATGACTACACAGACATATATCTACACACACAAACACATAAATGTATATTAAGTAGTTATACTATATACTGCATGTGCATTTTTTATATTTTTGTACTGTTATTATTTGGAAGTAGATTTGCAGATTTCATTTTGTAGCTAGTTGCCAAAAGACAAACAAAAAAATACCCCACAACAAAAGCACATCAAAAATTTACTGTGGCTTCCTGTGGTAAGAGAGCCATTCCAAGACTAGCCAAAATATGTAAGTCGTCTTTACTAACTGCCACATTAGGCGAAATTTAGAAGTCTCACAATTAACATTTTAAGAGTTCTTTTACTTTCACAAAAAGCAAACAGTTTTGTAGGCAGGCTATAATGTGAAGCCTACAGGATATTTAGCACATACTGCAAATATATCACACAGCTTTGCATTTTATTATCTTTTTGTTTTGTTTTATAATATGGCACATGAGCCACTCTAGATATAAAGGAATATAATGATGAGAAATAAACCTACTGGCTGCCCTTTCCACCATGAAGGTTTGAATTTTTCCGTCCCCGAAAGCGAGAAATGTGCATTCAAGTCTACATCATACATGCTGTTATCAATAATACCATGAGATTCTGGATATAATCCCTGCAAAATGAAGATAAAAAAAAAAAAAAAAAAAAAAAAAAAAAAACCAAAACTGATTAATCTTGAAATCAAACGAAGCCTAAACTATGTTGCAATGCTGGCTGTTGCAGTGTTGTAATTATCTTTAGGGCTGTTCTAGCACAGAAACAGAACACTCTTTCCTAACTCACACAGATCATCAGATTCCTGCCAATTAATTCAGTGTGCCTGTCAAGTTCCCTTGAGTTTCCCTATTTTCTCCCTAGCCCAGTTAAAACCTGATAAAGTTAGAAAGTACCATACATGTCATATAGCTGTGCATCCGCTGCCAAACCAACCCTAACACACACCCTCATTGAACGGCATGTCCTCACCCATACTCCCCCATACCCAATTAGACTGACAAAGATCAGGAATAACCGGTTCACAGGCCAGAATCAGATAGCATACACACATGGCCACGTAGATCGTGCCCGCAGGTACTATCTCAGCATCTCTCTCTCTTTCACT
Source organism: Tetrax tetrax (assembly GCA_009806455.1). Lineage (NCBI taxonomy): Eukaryota > Metazoa > Chordata > Aves > Otidiformes > Otididae > Tetrax > Tetrax tetrax. The sequence continues at coordinate 107,534 of WHYT01017010.1, forward strand.
CTGCTAGATTCAGTTCCCATGTCCCACAAAAAGACTGGCACCACAAAATCCTTTCAATGTTGTACAGATAATAAAAAATAAAAACAGCAAATTATCACTTACTGTGACAATAGAATAGTGGTTTGGAAAGGTTTTTGTGGGGTAAACAGCTCTCATGTATTTTGAATGTGTGCCACATGTTTCTGCAACAGATCATGGAAGCAATATAAATTTGGTTATAATTTTTTTAAATTGAAAACTAACAGTCTTAAAAACAAACATACAAAAAAAATTCACCACAATCAGTGGCTCCAAATTAAGATGCATACATACTGGTGTCTCCCTGTAAGCTAGGCCTACCATCTTGTTGCAGTCAGTGGACCCTGGACACTCAATTCAGCTGCCTAAAGCCTAGACTCCTAGGGCCGTTTGTGACATCTTTAGCGGCCCTCTAGTGATCCTGCCTGGCCTTCACATGCTGCTCCTACATCCTGTTTGCCAACAAAATGAGCGTCTCAGATACTTCTGAGACCCAAAATGGCACTAGATATATATGTTTACACAATGAGACTGAAGCCTCAGGTCAGCCCAGGCAAGACATTCTGCAGAGCTGGCTGGTGAGCGGGAAGGGAAGGACCCAGTTGCTTAAGCACTGGAGCCTGGTGCCATTTGAGATACTCTAAGATATTCAAGATATTTGCATGAAAGTTGGTAATTTTGATGCAAGATCTCCAGGAGACTTGTGTCTTCCTGACACAGCTGCTGAAGGCCACCTAGGATATGCCACAGCCCTCTGAAGTATACTAGAAACAAAGGTTAAAGCAACAATTTGTCCTGTGGCACCCTCTGTCCGTCAGTTGAGCTGACTTGGTCTCTGGGCTCTTGCACTGTGCTGTACAACTGGACTAACCATAAATGCACTGTCTACAGTGAGCATGTAGACATCTCACATGCAGATACCTCCAAGAATATATCCAAATGTAGGAGTCCTGCTCTGGAGTGAATCCCATCCCAGGTGTCTTACCTTTATATCCAAACATTGTGTCACTTTTCAGCAATCTAAGGCAGTTACCACACCTGAACATCTGTAATATCTAAATCCACTGTAGTATCCAACTTATTTACCCACAAAACAAAGGTATGAAGACTGGAAGATGCCAAAAAAATTTAACTCATGTGGAGAAACAGTTGTATGTTAAGCTGTAGTCAGATGATTATCAAACACTTTTTATTCTTTCATGTACAGCATTTCAGTCAAACAACAGAAACCAATTTTAATCGAACAATCTCAACTAAACAATGACAGCTGAAATTATTCAACAAAACTGTTCCAGTGTGGTACAGAAAAAAAAAGGTTTAAAAATTGTTCAAAGAAGGGCTGAATACTTGACAAATGCATGAGAAAATTAGCATAATTTTTAATGGACTTATTTTGAACGGTAAGCTTGATTAGCTCTACGGAAAATCCTACAATAAAGAGGAAATATTTCATGGTACAAATCAGCATTACATTTTTTTCTTTTGCAAAGAAAGTAATTTCCTTTTCCTTTCCACTGTAGTTTTCTGAGAAGTATAAGTATGAATGTGCATGAGCAATTGTTAAAATTGACCACAAAGATGAGTAATGCTGAATTAGATCTGTTCTTGTTTGAAAGAATTTATTGGAAACATAAAAATAGCATGGTTTGCATGCCTTTTGTCAATTTGGCATTTCCTTTTCACCTGTTTCAAAAGACTGGAACCGAACACTGACTTCTCCATGTATGATTTCCTCACTGATTCAAATTCCTTCCAAAGTCAGAATGACATCAAAGAATAAAATATTTGCTCAAGAAGTCAGATTTGCATACTGCTTCAAGCTCAGTCTTCTGGATACCTTCCTTATCCACAAACAAGATTATTAACTATTGCATAAAACGTAGTACTTTGTAACATCCGTGTGAAGTTTTCAAATAAGTGCAATAGAAATAGAGCATGATATATCCAGAACAGATATAACACAGATATAACAGATATAACACAGTCAATTTAGACTATTACTGACAAGAAGAAATTAATAAATAAGTAGACATTTTATCGAGGTACAAAGTATCCTGAGAGCTGAGCTCTAAAACACTCAGGAAAGTTTAACAAAATGTACACTTATGGGTCTCACTTTTTAAAGCACTTTACAGCATAAGCTAAAGTTCTTCAACCTACTTTTTCTCCCAATATTCAGAAATACTGGGTAACAGTTACTTGAACCTTACTGCAATCACATAAATATATTAAATTATACCAATATGTAAATTACATTGTATTTAAGTCTAACATTATTCACTGATGTACTTTAAAATATGCAGCTACTCATTAATATGTTAAAATATCTAACTTGAAAATGTGCATCTTTGAGGAAAATTTCCCAATAACCTAACGCAATTTCTCTTCGTATTGTACTTTAATGATGATTTCTTTATCAGCTAGAATTTTTCAATGGGGTACAGAGGATGTAGGAAATCCTTCTCCAGAACTCTTTTTTCAGTTTTAAACTGTATCTAAATGTATAGTTCAAACCATTTGTTTAATAAAAAGCTTCTGACCAGTACTAGAGGCCTTGTTAAAAAAAAAAAGTCATGTTTGCTGTGTACTCAAATACAAGAATTAATGTAGAACATATAATAATGAAAATATACGACTGATGAGGGAGATCTGATTTGTGATTTTTCTTTTTGCTGAGCAACATATACGCATGACAGCAGCAAAAGAGAGGTTGCATGCAGACTTTTAAAGAAAATAATCTAAGCACTCCTGGTAACTTACTGAGTTTTTCAATATTTGGCAGCAAAGAACTCCAAGTTTGCAAGTATTCTGCTCTAAACCCATCCATTGAAAAAAGGATAAGTGGTGGCAGATCAAACCTGCAAGAAAATAGAAGTTTGTCACTGTAAAGGAGTTTGAAGACTTAGTGACTTGTTAAGATCTTTAACAATATAAATTTTACTTTTAATAGCAGGATCCAGAATTTCCATGTACTTTCCAGAATTAATATCACAGTGTGAGATAAACAAATTGTTCAATTCTGAAAGCAAATACACAATCCTCCTAGAAAAAAAAACAAACCAAAAACCAACACACTATAGGAATAAAATACAAGCTACTCAGTCTATACAGAACCTAGAAAAAGAAACTGAGTTTTGTTAATCTTTTCATTACAAATGTTTAATTACAAATACAAATAAATACAAATTTGGATGCTGCAGGCTAGCATCCAAATACAAGCCCAGAGTACAGAACAGCCAAAGCACCACTGTACAGAGTAATGGGTTGAATTCTGGCTCTTGTCTCTTAATGTATCTTAAAAAATCTTTTAGGGCAGCTGCACAAGGACTGTAAAAGTACAGCAATCACCCAGCAAGCAGTTAAGGTCAATTGGCCTCAGTGCTTGTGGATTATCTCTTTCAAGCTTCTCAGCTCTCTTGGAGGTGGAGGACACTTCTGTGCCTCAAGGCCCTTGACAAACTGAACTCAAAGCTACAAAAGGAATGCTAATGTGCTAACGTAAGACTTTATGTAAAGAAACAAGGATAAAAGCCTCAGATCTGAGTTCATACAGTAGGTATGATAAATTAGGCACAAACTGCAGCTGATCTCTAGAATAGTGTTTAAATTCCTGTTATAAAAATTCCAACTATGAGGTGCCAGCTGCGTAAATAAACTTCAAAGTTATTAAACATGCTTTCTCTTAACCAACTTAAAAGGACTCCTGAAGAAACATCCATTAGCAGTTATAAAGTGCTGCTGCTACAGCACCTCTTTTCCTAACACCAAGTGACAAAATCAGTAGGATCAGTAATCTAGTTCTGCAAATGCAGTCTTTTTGTTAACCATCATTATACATTCACCAGTCTCCTTAGAAACATACAAACACAAAATTTGCAAACATACAGTTAAATTTAAAATGTAGTTTGAAGCAGATTTCACTGCATGTAGTAGCTAATAAAATCCTGACTATTTGTAATTTATACGAATGGTTCACTACATGAGCCTGGAAAATCTTGGGGGAGAACATTGTTGATAAAATGCAGTTACTGATAACTGACTCCAAGCTATTTTTTGGAGTAGTACTTCGAGTGATAACTATTAAAAGGAAGTTACGTATTCGCATCAGGCAGTAATCACTATCCCAGTTTGTTTCTCATTTACAGTGGTCTTTCCAAAACATAGAAGTACACTGGCATCAACAATTTGTACAAAACCAGTTTGTATAAAACAGCTTCCTGATTTGAATCTGAAATTAAATGGAGCTTTATATAGCAATGCTGATTACAGCACTTAAAGAAGCCCTCCTCCACTAGTTTCCAAGCTTTAGTCTATGAAACTGTGTTAACTCAGCAAGTTATTTGTTAACCTAAAAAGTATATTTTTATACCTATGTCAGGAAGCACATGCAGGAACCCATGAAGAGGCCACAATACTGAAGGTATTATTATTACAATTAAACTAAATTGGCAGTAAAATAAACAGAATAATGGAGAATATTACAAATACTATAGCTGAACCAGAAAATAATCCATTTTTCTCTGAGAAACTTTTAAACTGTGTTTCTGCCCAGCCTCTACCTATGATTCTACAATACTGCACAAATAGCAAAATATCTACAGGTGGATATCGGAATTACCATGTTTCAGCATTTGTACACATACAGCTACTTTCATAGCTTCCTTTTTAACACACCTTTCTTCCTGTAGATAATTCCAGTAAAAAAATACCCTGTGACTTAGCTAAAGAATTGCAATCACAGATTCTAACAGTTATTACAGCTTGCATAAGGTGATTTATCAGAATTATCACAGATACAATACGGTAACATAAAATGGACTATAAACAATTTGTGATACATGAACCTTAAGATAACTCTAACAATTTTTCTAGATCTTTGCATATTGGCTTTCAGTCTGGACTTGAACTCCTGTACTCTGCTCTAAACTGTAAACGATAAATGAATGTGCAGCAAAATGACAAAGGTTTTTGAAAGAAAAAAAACATTGCTAGCCACAAACTGCTGCTATAGAATATTCCTCAGGGCAGGAACCTTATTTTCAGTAAACAGGAAAACCTCATGAAGACCTGCATCAGACCATTGGAGTATTTCTGACCACCAAAATGATTTTATTCGCTAAGATTAAGAAATTATTTTAACCTACCCAGCTGGACACTGAGGAGTTTCAAGTGATACACATGGTTCTTCTGCCCAAGGTATTTCACCTAAAAGGACAAAAGTAAATATGGAGTCAGCATTAAAAAACCCCACACAAACAACAAAGAAGTTTCCTGGTTGATCTTTCTAGAGCTCTTCCTGGTACTTTTTCTGCTTTAATACATTTAATAGGAATGTAGGGCTAAAGATACCTTTAGAAGTCACTTAGTGCAACCTGTTAGGCCCTCGAACTCTGAAAGGGCTAATGCTTACAAATGTAAGTTGACAGCAAAACACATATCCTACACAGACAAGAAAACAAACAAAATGCCTTACTTTTTTGCAGATACCATTTACACATTTAGAGATGATTGCCAGGGCTCCCTTTATCCATTTTCCTCTTTTTTTTTTTTCCTGTGAAGAGCCCAATCTCCTTCAGCCTTTCCTTGCTGACTATGGCTTCCAAATTTCAAGTAATTCTTTCTGTTGTCCTTTGAATATTCTCCACCTTCCTCACAGCTATACTCATTTATAATAATGTTTGCTCATCTCTTTGGAAGAAATAAGGGAGGTCAATAAGAGAAGAAAGAAGGAAAAGAAAGGAAAAAAGAAATATAAAGAGAAGAACTGGTGGCTGTTGAACTTCCTGGCTTACCACAGAAAGCTATCTCTCAGTAAGCAATCAAAGGCAGAGATAGACAGTGACCTTAACTAGGTCAATTTAGCACCTAGTCAAACTCCTGACTGCTTTTAGCTTTAATTTACATTTAGGTGACAAACATAATTTTGCAGGAGTTGCTTTAAAACTCTGCCAGTTCACAATATAAAGGAATTCTGATAACAGATACAATGTTTTATGTCACCAGTATATTCCTCAGGTATCATTTCTGTAATCTGATTTTACCAGTGCTATTTATGTGTTTATCTAGAGTCTGTATGAAACAATCATCCATGAACAAAAATATTCAGAAATAAGTAAAACATAAGAAACCAAATCTGAAAATTAATTTCTAATAAAAAACATTAATTTCTAATAAAAGCAATAAAAAGGTTTTAATTAAAGAAGATTACTACAGCATGTACTTTGGATTGCATGAAGTTCGAAGCATGACTCATGTCTCCATCTATTTTTGAAAAAAAAATAGGAGAAACAACCCAAAACCCCCACATTGAGTATACTACTGCAATATTCAAAACATTATATCTTTTTTATGAACGATACACATTCATATTGTTCTCCAGAAATCATCTTTTTCCCAGTTAAAACTACCAAAAAGCTTCATCTCAAAACATTTTCATTTTCTGAAAGGTCACTGTAAGACTCTAATATTGAGAAGCAAATGCATCTACCTTTATATTTGCCATCTTTGCCCATCTATTTATTTCACAGGACAATTTATATACAAATCTTTTTAACTTTTGTTTTACCTTTGCAAACACTGTTGTAGTTCACACAACAGTCTTTTTTCTGCAAGCAGTCATCAGAACAAGAACAGTAACTTCCAGGTATTCGTGTCTCACCACAACGGAAATTAGTGCACCTCCAAGATTGAGCTGAAAATTGGAAGAAAAATATGATTCAGTTCAGAGAACCTTATTTAAACTCCTTTGTGAGTATCTAATTTCCTTTGTGTGGAAATCCCCCAAACAGGTATAGAAAAAAAAAAAAAATCCCACAGTTTTTGTTAAACTAATTTATATGACCTGCTTGGGTTGCTTTAGAAGTTCTATCTGAAAGGAAAATTCAAGATTTCGTTTAACACATAAAGCCTATTTCTGTGGCCACTGAACAGTAGCAAAGAGTCATAGAATAATTTATTTTACAAAGATGTCCCCGAAGTCACTCTGTTTAATGCCTTCCCCCCTTCCAGGAAGATCTAAAAAAAAAACAATCAAACCCATATTTCTCCTACACAAGACAAAGAGAGGGAAACTGATCTTTTTCCTGCTCTTGCATGTGATTCCCAGCAGATAGCAAAACATGAGAAGTAAGGGCTGAAGAGGGCAGAAAAAGCGATAAGGATGAAGAAACATCCGAGCAGCTGCCAGGAGAGCAGAGAGAGTCACTGGAGAGGAATCTGGCCTTGATGCAGAGCCAGGCTGGTCCCCTGGAAAATAAGTGCACTCCTCCAATCCCAGGCCCCTACTGAGGGCTCATGAGGCTGAGAGTGCACCTGGTCGGGAAACACTCGTTCATTTTTGAAAGCGCAAGAGGTGCCAGCACAGCGGCATCATTTCAGGGCCCCAGTCAAAGGTAACCTACAATTTCCACTCACAGTCATCCACAGCTTTATCTGGGCCCAGCAATATGCCCTGCAAATGCTTTGGTTATCCCTGAAGGACAAAAATACAGGGATCTGACTTGAGAAAGATGCAGGGAGATTTTGTGTCATGCCAAGTCACCAAGTTTTGGCTCTCTAGCCATGTGAGTGCAGCAGCAACTCAACACCACCAGTCCTTCCCTCCCTCAGGGATGTGATAAAACTTCCATATATCTGCATAAATAAAAGAATTTATCCTTTTCCTATTACTGAACGTGAAAAAAACAAACACAAAATAAAGTGAAAAAACGGTGCACACTGCCTGTAAGGGAACATACTTGGCTCCAAGCAGGTGTCCTCATAGTCCCAGCAGCAATCCTGACGCTCCTTGCAGCCGCTGTCGCACCGGCAGCCGGTCACCTCCTTCCTGTGCAGCTCATTGCACTTGTGCCTGCAGCTGACTGTAAGGAGAAGGCAGCGATTCTGAGTGCTCAGATAACCCTGTTCCAGACAGGTCAGTTAAATGGATCACAGATACAGGCTGTGGGGAGAAATCTGCTGAACAATTTCCCAAATCCATTTCCCGAGTCATATTCCAATGCAGTCATTAGGACAAGGGTCAGCAAGGCGGAACGAAAGCTGTAGGAAATCCTCTGGACATCAAGGGTCCTGGTGGCTGTTTCAGCCATGCTTGCCCAGAGCCTGTGGCCAGGCTGTTTCTGTAGCAGGTCACCCCAGGAGACCATGCCCACCTGTTCCACCCTCCTAGCATGAGAAGGGAAAAACCGGCATCCTCCCTACTCATTTCTGGGTCTGGGAAGCAAGAAGAGCAGCTCCCACATTGGGTCTTCCCTAACGTACCTGCCAGGGAGCTGTGTGGGATGGGGGTCCCTCAGTGGCAGGCACACAGAGCCATGGGGGATCCCTGGAGGCAGCTAGGGAGGGCCTGGCAGCCAGGGCCTGTCCCATCAGGACACTACTGGGACAGGAGCAGGGCAGCTGGAGGGGCACCAGGGTAGCCCCACCCCAGGCACTGGGCATCTCCCTGGGGATAGGGACAGGCCAAGGCCAGGCTGTTGGCCTGTGGGTGGGCCTGGCTCAGCAGGGCCCATGGCTGTGCAAGGCAAAGTTGCCAGCAGCTGGAGACCAGCCCTGCTGCAGTTTCACTGGGGCAGGGGCTGATGGCACTGGGGGGCTGAAATGGGGTCCAGGGCTGAGGGCAGGATGGGGCCAGCCCCAGGGGGCTAGGGAGGGCCCGTAAAGCTTAGCAGTGCACTCAGGACTCTGACCATACCTCTCCCACATCCCTTAAAAATCCGCAGGGTTGGTTGTTTTGATAGAAAGAAAGAAAAGGATCCAAATGAGAGGCTTCGTTTTGGAAAAAGAGACATGCAGTTCCTCACTCCAGCTCTGACACATTCGTGCAGGAAGAAGGGAGAGCTCCGGCTCTCCCAAGGACAGCTGAGGACAACCCCAAATCTCCAAATGTCGCCCACAGCTCCACACTAGCCAGGGCACGCCTTGTGTCTGCATTCTCTGTACTGCAGAAATACTGTTTGAGCCATTCTGAGTATTTGCATTTCCATCTTTCTTGTCCACTTACACTGGGATAGGTATAACTACTGAGATTTGCTGGTGCAATCCTATTATAATTGCCAAAAGGTTCATGTTTTTGCAGGGTGCACTGCCTATAAAATTCAGGCTTTAATAGCCACTCTGTAGAAACCATGTAGAGCTAAAATGATTTTTTTTTCAAGCCAACCGGCTTGTTTCATATGTTGAAAATTCTCATGTTGTACCTTGAGCTTTAAGTGCTTACATCAACAACTATTGTTCAATGCAAGAAAACTTTGCAAACAATTAGAATAACAAACAATATATGTGATGAACATAAATAGATCTGTCAAAAGTAGAGATGGAAAGAAGTAATTGAAGGTTGTGTTTTATGACTGGAGTCTGTTCTGTCAAGAAAGAGCTATGATTTTTCACACATGTACACAAACATGCAAATAGTTTTTTTCTGTGCTTTTTTTGTCTGAAGTTTAGAGTATTTCATTTATTTTTTCCTCTATTCATTGGCTTTTGTACAACTCAAACTTGTTCAGATGGACTACCTGATTTAAAATGATATAGAATACAGCACGGCGAGTCTAAGCCAGAAAAAATATAAACCTTTTCCTCTGTTTGTAATAGGACTGTTCGTACCCCTTATAATTTGCAACCTATGTTTCTAATTTCTTTACAATATTTACATAACTATGCAGGGTCAGGAATTTAGTATTTAATTAACTTTTTTTTTTTTGAATAGTCACCACAATTACAGGAGGTACAAGGAAATTTACCTTGAGCATATAAACAGAATCAATTGTACTATCGTCAAATGTAAACTCTGTGCCAATTTTTAAACATACAGAATGACAGGTCCTCCTGACTCCTTTCCAAGCTCCTTCTCCCTCTGAGATCACAAGCCCCCAGCACCCATCTCCACTACAACTCCCTTTGCTCCTGAACCCCAATAGTCTTTCCCACTGCCCTCATAGCCAATGCAACTCCACAAAGGCACATGCTACTCAGGGCTAAGGCTTCCCCTCCTACTCCACAGTGTAATATCATGTGTTGCTAATTATCCTTCCCAGGTAGTTCTGGTTGTCAAAGTAGCAAATAAAATTAGTCAGTTCCTGTTTAGGGTTGCTCTGTAACACCTGCAGTCAGAGGCAACAAAAATGCTAACATGCTGATTTGGTGCCATCTTTCCCTTACTACAACTATGACCAAGTTCCTCAGGTAAATGTCAGTGAAGACTAAAGCTCTGGGTATCTACATATCTTACACAGAAAGTTGTAATAGAACATACATGTAATAGAACATGTCATCAAAAAGCAACTACAGTTCCATCTCATCCTATTTGCTAATCTCATAGTATTGAAAGATGTCAGAAGGAGCTAAGACTTGATTAATAACTAGGTAAACAAGTCAAATATGTGTTGATCAGGAATAAGAAAGATACTGTGCTTCCTTGACCTTCTCCAGTATGAGATTACTATTGTTTTGATTATAAAGGAAGTGTTTCATTTAATTCACCATGTGATGTGTTTGTTCTCATCCTCCTTGACCTCATGACATCAAAATGTTACTTTGTTTTTCTAACCAAAAAATAACATGCCACCAAATCAAAGCATTATCCCCTTTTAACCATAGCTTTACAGAAATTACAGTTTTCAGAGAAAATTCATAATCTGTTTTAACATTAGCCACCTGAACTATGCCAAAAGTACCCATAAACGTGAGTCCCAAAGATGGTCCAATGATATCTCTTCTACAAAACATATTGCTTATATAATTGCAAGATATTCTACGTAATAAGATAACTCGTATCTCAAATTTCCTAAAAGTATTATTAAAATAACATTTCCAAACCTTTGTGAAATAGGTTTAACACTTCTAGAAAGAGAAGCAAGGCACTTAGTGGTTTAGGGTAGGTTTTTCAAGTACAGATTGTGCATGTACAGTTTTTATACAATCCAACTTGAAAAATGCAAGAACTTTATTTTCACAAGAGGTAAGTGTTTGCAGAGCATTTACGCTATGCTATAAAAGAGCCTCTGCTGAAGGCCTTTACCAGGTCTACCTTCAGCAGTAGTGGTAATTATGTATCATAAACATACCTTGCTCCTGGTCTCCACGCTTCAGGCCTAGTCCTAAACCTAGTCCCAGGGAAACAATCACCAAAGCGCACAGCAGAACCTGTGACATAGATACGGGGAAATTAAAGTCCACAATTGTGATAAACTGTTATGTTTATTGAAATTAACTGTGCAATGATTATGTCTATGAGTGTATGATTTCTTATGAACTAATCATTTCTCTGAACTTGTTAATCGAAAAAAAAATTGGAGACATTGTGAGCCTGATGATAGGAGAGGCACAAGAATGATAATCTTGTGAACTGCTTACAAGCCAACGCCTTAATACCACACTTTTAACCTATGGTCAGTCCCATGTTGTAATCGGAGAAGTCTTTGCTGGGGAAAAGACCCAGAAGGAAGTAACCAACATATTTATGTGTTTTGCAAATTTTTAATCTGTGTAAAGAGAAGGAAATTGCTTTTATTTAGCTTCTGTATTTTCCTGAAATGCCCACAGAGATTTCTTAAGAGACTCAGCTGGATGAAGGCTTCAAGTGTCAAATTTTCCTCCACATGGCGATTTCTTATAATAAATAACCCCGTTAGTGAGGTTAGAAGAAATTGGAAAGAGACAAACAGCTCAAGGAAACCTCATAACAAAAAGCAGCATAATGTTTGGGAGATTAGGGAAGAGCTGAGGAGGCCTCTATCAGCTTAACAGGCACTCAAGATGAATGGTGATGTCTCTTGGTTGAAAGGCAGAGTGAAAAGTGACAACCCTCTTTGAGTATTTAATAGTATATGCACTTTCCACTTCACTAAGGCAACGATGGGAAAGAAAATGAGTATCACAGAAAATCAGGATAAACCAGCCCAGTTTACTTCCCATTTTTGCCTCAAAGCCTTCTTTTATCTCCTGGCATTTCCAGGAACAACTCCGCATTGGCAAATACTAAGATTCAAAATAAAGTAGAAATAGGAGATGCTTACCCTCATACTTGGTTTTACTGTGATGGAGCCTTTTAACTAAGACTACAACAATTACAAGGAGCTGAGAAAAACTATATGTGTGGGTAGGATATAATCAAGTGCATATATGCTGTCCTGTTACTTTTCTCCCATCCCTGCTCACAAAAATGCTCTCTGTTACTGCCCGTCCTGCCTTGCAGGTGCTGGGCAGAAGTGTGGCAGCAAGAAGGGCTGCAAGTTCCCAGGTGTGTGTGTACAATTTGGCCACGGACCAGCTCCATGCCAGGACACAATCTAAGTGCACATTATTCCTTCCCATAGACCAGGAAGTTCCAGATATGCAAGCCAGAAAGTCAGGAGTATGGCACACTCCAACTAGCCCTCTAACAGAGGCAATTAGGAGATCTAACTGTGGGTCTGGAGCAGCACATACCTCTTCCTCTGGACAGACTCAGTTGGAGCGGCTCCTTCCAGACCCCACACTTTCTCCTCCTGCTGCTATGCCCCCTGAGATCATGCTCAAGAATTTCCTGTTTCTCCCTTGCTGCCCACTCTCTCCAGCCTCATGTCACAGATTTTTTTTCCGAAGCAACACAAAAGCTACTTCCTTCACACTTCCTCTCTCCCACCTTTACTTTCTTCCTGCTGCTCACTCTGTTTTTCCCCTAAAAGTGGGAATAGAAATGGAATTGGTGAGAGAACTGGCTAAGAGAGATAGATGGGATATGCGTGTTTGGAAAGATTACCCAAAGTGGCAGAAATGGTGAAGTCCCTTGAAGAGAGACCCCAAGCATGAAGGCAGCAGTTTAATCCTACATCCAGTCATCAAGGACAGAGAACCTGGGGACGCATCTGGGCTAGAAGAGTGGCCACTCTTTCTGAGCAGGGAGGATAACACCGCCAGCGTAATGTAACAGCTCTTGTTTCACTGAGTACAGATCAGTCCAATCACCACAACATGCACTCTTTACCTTAAAGTTCACTATGATTTTACCCTCCATTTTCCTTAAAGCTCACATTTGTAACTGAAATAAATAGATGATACTAAAGTGAAAGTTCAGCTATTACAGCAGTAAACCATTCCCACTGCTGCAAGCAATGAGAGAGCTCAACTAAAAAACAAAACCTCGTAGCAGGTATATAGATGAGATGCTGCATTTATTAAAGCATTTACACAAAGACACTTGATTTGGGGACACTCAGCCATAAGGTGAAATAACTTTGCTAGCACCTATTCAAACGCTCAGACTTTCCACAGCTAACTTCTATGTCTAAATTCAGGACTACGGCTGCTTATTTGTAGCAAAAAGACGTTCGTAATGCATATGCTTTGTTCTCTGGAGGACTTCTTAGACAGTGTGACTACTATTTGTGAGTGCACATATGTATTTAATGTTTGTTTCTTTTGTGGTCACCAACAGAAGCTTAGAACTGTGTATTGACTACAACAAAAGGTTTTAAAAACATAACAAAAACCCTGCACATTTTTATTTACAAGGCAGCTGCATGACTCTTAAAGCCCTGGGGAAGAGGGAAAGAGTTGACATGATATTTGAGAAATGGGACTGACAACACTGCATGAAATATTTCATTAGTCTTTTCACATGCCTTGCTTACATGTTCTGTTTTATTAATGACAAATCCAAAGATTAAAAAGTAAGCAAAAAGGAATTGCGGCTGCTTTGGCCACACATGCATCTGTTTTAAACAAATGTATAAAATCAAAGCATTGTCTTTGCTGCATAAAAGGACTGTCAAGTTATTGTAGTAAAACAAGAAGTGCAGTTAACTGCCAGAAAAAAAATAAGTTAGCTTGGTAAGGACCAGAAGAACTTCAGAAATCTGCCAGTGAAGTTAGTGCATTCATGCTGTAAAATTTTAAGCACCGATTACAAAGCTACCCTGAATGATTATATTAATACAATAAAACTTACAAAAATTCTGCAGATTTGAGAATTGTTAAACTAGTAGCCCCGAAGAACAGCACCTACTTACAGCACAGATGACTTTGTATTTCAGGAGTTTTTTTTTCTTCACATACTCTGTTGGTTTTAAAGACCCCTCATCCAAATGTCTGATCTGATGCCTGAGGATTTCATCCTGACGCTCCATTTTGTTGAGATCTGCCTCTCAGCTGCGTGTATGCTGCACTCCTCAGCGTCCCCGGCTGGGTTAGCTGCTCCTGCTTCAAGTGGGTATGTACTTTGTTCACAGGTTTTTAATGAGATCCTAGCTTTTGCATCAGTGATAAGTTTGCAGGAAGCCAAACTAAGCAGGAAAACGACTCAGAAAGGTCAAAGGCTGAAAAGCATTATCTGTGTAGAGAGAACCTGTCCGTCACATTTCAAGACAAGGACAGCATTAGGTCAACTCTTAACTGGAGATTACAACTAATACGTTGCTAAGCAATAAAATGCAAAAATGACACAAATTCAAGTACTCAGCTATTTCGTTAAAAGCTTATCACCCAGAGTAATAGTTATCTTCAAAGAAAGTGTTAAATATATTAAACAAAACCATTATGAAAGCAGAGAGTTTAACTCCTGCTCTGTGTCACGCCTGTGTTTTCAGATCCTTTCCCTTATTTAGCACCAGAGGATTCCTCCCGTTTACCTTCAATGCATCTTTGTCACATAGTTCTTTCAGCTTGTTAATGCTTATTCAGTAATGATAGGTGTACTCATTAAAAACAAACAGTATACAGCCAAATCAAATTCAATAAAAAAAAATAAAAAGGTTGTGTTTAAATACAATTTGAAATCTATTTTGAATTTCGTGGTTAGTGGAAGGGTTGTTTGTTATGAAAATGTACCTTCAGAGCCTACTAGGGCTATGCAAGTCTAACTATTCAGACATTGATCTGATTCTAAATGTGAGCACTGCATGAGCTGCAATTTATAATACATAAATTTGTAATATTTATAATTATAATACCAAATCCAAAACATAGTACTATATGAACTAGTATGAAGAAAAATAATTCCATCCCAGCCCAAACCAGTACAATCTCTGCCCCTTATTCTATACCATTTATGTCATGCTCAGGTCCCACATTATCCACATTAATCACTCCCAACTGTGGACTTATTCACGGTCCCTTTCCTCTGCTGGAAAGTTGCCTGGTGGAAAAGGATCTGGAGGTATGGGTCAACAACCGACTGAATATGAGCCAGCAGTGTGCCCAGGTGGCCAAGAAGGCAAATAACATCCTGGCTTTTATCAGAAATAGTGTGGCCAGCCAAACAAGGGGAGTGATTGTTCCCCTGTACTTGGCACTGGTGAGGCCGCACCTCAAATACTGTGTTCAGTTTTGGGGCCTCACTACAAGAAGGACAGTGAGGTGCTGGAGTGTGTCCAAAGAAGGGCAACAAAGCTGGTGAAGGGTCTAGAGAACAACTCTTATGAGGAAGGGTGATATTCAGAGTTATGGCGCTTTGTCTTCCCAAGTAACCGTTAGGTGTGATGGAGCCCTGCTTTTCTGGAAGTGGCTGAACACCTGCCTGCCAATGGGAAGTAGTGATGAATTCCTTGTTTTGCTTTACTTGCATACACAGCTTTGCTTTACCTATAAAATGGTCTTTATCTCAACTCACAAGTTTTCTCACTCTTACCTTTCCGGTTCTCTCCCCCGTCCTACGAGGCAGGGAGTGAGCAGGAGCTGTGTGGGGCTGAGCTACCTACTGGGGTTAACCCACAAGAGTGCTTTTTAGCACCCAGCACAGGGCTAGAGGGGCTCAAGATAATAACACATTTGATTGGAATGTGCTAGACCAGATTTATAGCTGCTACAGCTGTTTAGCTATTAACTGGCAGGCTCCTGTGCTCGCCACGGGACTTGCTTGCTTTGCTGTCTATCAGATTGGCTGCTATTTGCTGCAGTGCTTATCATCTTACTTTGCTGTGCCTGGGAACATTTTGATAACTGCACTGGCCACGTGACTGGGCTGGCATACGACCAGTTTCTGTACTGCTGTAGTAGGCATGCTGTAACCATAGTCTGAACTCCAGGTGACGGGACTGTGACCTGTGAGGAACTCCATGCTGGAGCAGATACACCCCAAAGGGTCTGTGGCTATGGATAAGTCCTCAGTGGAGCAGGTATGCTCCTGAATAATAGAATAATTCAGGTTGGAAAAGACTTTTAAGATCACTGAGTTCAACTGTAAACCTAGCAATGCCAAGTCCACCACTAAACCATGTCCTTTAAATACCTCCAGGGATGGTGACTCCACCACTTCCCTCAGCAGCCTGTTCCAATACTTGACAAACCTTTTGGTGAAGAAATTTTTCCTAATATCCAATTTAAACATCCTCTGGTGCAACTTGAAGCTATTTCTTCTTGTCCTATTTCTTCTTGTCCTATTGCTTGAGAGAAGAGACAAACACCCACCTCCCTACAACCTCCTTTCCGGTAGTTGTAGAAAGCAATAAGGTCTTCCCTGAGCCTCCTTTTTTCCCCTCCAGACTAAACAATCTCAGTTCCCTCAGCCACTCCTCACAAGACTTGTTCTCTAGACCCTTCACCAGCTTTGTTGCCCTCCTCTCTCCTCTGGGCACGCTCCAGCACCTCAATGTCTTTCCTGTAGTGAGGGGCCCAAAACTGAACATGGTATTTGAGGTGCAGCCTCACCAGTGCCGAGTACAGGGGCACAATCACTAGTGCCTAATACATAGCAAAGCAAAGCAAGCAAGACCCGCAGCGAGCACAGGAGCCTTCCAGTTAATAGCTAAACAGCTGTAGCAGCTATAAATCTGGTCTAGCGCATCCCAATCAAATCCATTTTTATCTTGAGTTGAAACAAAGACCATTTTATAGGTAAAACAAAGCTGTACATGCAAGTAAAGCAAAACAAGGATTCATCACTACTTCCTGTGCTGATTCTGGCTAGGATAGAGTTAACATTGACCAGAGCTAGAAGGAGAAATGGAGCTGGTGGCCCCTATGGCTGGGGCATCCAGCTGGGATAGGTTACTAATTAGCCAACAGCTGGGATAGTTTAACCAAATTGGCCAAAGGGCTCTTCCATTCCATGTGACACCATGCTCAGTATATAAGTGAGGAGGGTGCTAAGAGGAGTCTGCTGCTGTTGGGAGGAAACTGGGCATTGGGATTTGCTGTGAACTATTGTACTGTATTTGTTTTCTATTTCTGTTTTGTTTTCTTCAGATATCTCGCTTAATTTTTTGTTGTTGTTATTTGTTTCACCTCTGCCTACGAGTCTTGCTAGCTTTTATTTACCAATTCTCCTGTCTGTCCCACGGGAGGTTGAGGGGAAAGTGAGAGAGAGACTGTGTAGCTTGGTCCTGAGTGGGGCTAAACTATGATACTTCCCTTCAGCAGGCAGGTGTTCAGCCATCTCCAGGAAAGCAGGGCTCCATTATCCATAACTGTTACTTAGGAAGACAAAATGCCATAATGCCATCACTCTGAACATCCTCTCACTTCTTTCTTCTTCCCCAAGCTTTATATGCTAAGCATGACATCATACAGTGTGGGATATCCCTTTGGTCAGCTGGGGTCAGCTGTGCCCCCTCCTAACCTCTTTTGCAGCCCCAGTCTGCTTGCAGAGAAGGTGTTGAGGCTCTGTAAGCGCTGCTCAGAAACAGCTAAACCAGGAGGGTATTATCAATGCTGTTTTCCATCACAAATCCAAAACACAGCACCATACAAGATACTATGAAGAAAATTAACTCCATCCCAGCTAAAACCAATGCATAAATGCACAGAAGTAGCAAATTTGACTTTTGAGAGTGAGAATCATCAGTGTAGGCACCCAGAGTGAATTTCTGCTCCTACTGATATCAAAGAAAATAATTTAGCAAATGGAACAGGATGTGATCTTATATATTTGATTTTACTACTTTAACCTAATCATTAGTGTCCATGTGATTCATTTCTGCGAAATTTCTCACTGATAAAATAAGAATATAAAACTTCATTACAGTTGTCCAAGAACCCAGCCTTTTCTGTTTAAAGATCAAAGGACTCACATGTTTAAAAATAATTATTTTCATCCCTTCCAAAAGGCAATCCACATAAAAGAAGCAATCTATGTGATCAATACTTAAGAAAACAAAGGGGATAATGAAATAATCATCAATTATTCTTTCTGTTCTCAGTTACTGAATTGTAAATTTAAGTGACTACTCTGCATACAGTCCAACACTATACAAATGCAGGGCTAGGATACAGACAAACCCGTTCCTCTGTAGTCAAATTGCAGTCCTTAGTTAATCTGGCACTTCCAGAAACACAAAGATGGTTTTGAAGAACACAGGCAGGACGTTTCTGCCATACATATGTTAACAAGCAAGCACCTTGGGGAAATAGGGAGAGACATTTCTTAACAGCATTGTGGTGTAGCTGCTTGCAATTTTCACAATTCCTGTTACTTTAAGCTACTAATATAAAGCATCTGAAAAACCTCTAAGGTCATTAAGAACTAGGGTAGGCCTTACATATAATCAATTAAAAGACACCTTCATACTCATTTGTCATCCATCTCTAAAACAAATGGCACTAATTTAGGAAAAAAAAACCCAAAGCTTAACCATTTCTCTCATAAATGTGAAGGAAAATGGTCATTTTGATTAAGTTTTTTTTTTTGCCAGAGTAACATGACATTGACAGTCACTATGAAAAGAGCATTTCCTTTTCTGTCTCTGGATGAAGAGGGTTGTTTCTTCCTCATGCAAATGCTGCTCTTCTTCCTTATTTGGTGAGGTCACAAGTGGTGTTCCCCAGGGGTCGGTGCTGGGGCCTGTCCTCTTCAATATCTTTATTGATGATCTGGATGAGGGCATTGAGTGCACCCTCAGTAAGTTCGCAGATGACACCAAATTGGCTGGGAGTGTGGATCTGCCTGGGGGTAGCGAGGCCCTGCAGAGGGATCTGGACAGGCTGGAGAGTGGGCTGAAGCCAATGGGATGAGGTTCAACAAGACCAAATGCCGAGTCCTGCACTTCGGCCACAACAACCCCAGGCAGCGCTACAGGCTTGGGGCGGAGTGGCTGGAGGACTGTGTGGAGGAAACGGACCTGGGGGTACTGATCGATGCTCGGCTGAGCATGAGCCGACAGTGTGCCCGGGTGGCCAAGAAGGCCAACGGCATCCTGGCT
>WHYT01017010.1:127153-159023 GCA_009806455.1 Tetrax tetrax
TGAGGGGTCTGGAGCACAGGCCTTATGAGGAGCGTCTGAGGGAGCTGGGATTGTTCAGTCTGGAGAAGAGGAGGCTCAGGGGAGACCTTATAGCTCTCTATAACTTCCTGAAGGGAGGTTGTGGTGAGCTAGGGGTCGGCCTTTTCTCTCGTGTAGACAGTGATAGAACTAGAGGCAATGGTTTCAAGTTGCACCAGGGGAGATTCAGGCTGGACATTAGGAAATATTACTTCTCGGAAAGGGTAGTCAGGCACTGGAATGCACTGCCCAGGGAGGTGGTGGAGTCACCGACCATGGGGGTGTTCAAGAAACGTTTGGATGTTGTGTTGAGGGATATGATTTAGCTGAGAAGTATTGGTGATGGTTGGACTGGATGATCTTTTAGGTCTTTTCCAATCTTGATAATTCTGTGATTCTGTTTGTGGCTCTGTGTTACCGAACACACAGTGTCTCACAGGGCTTTGTGCCTTGGCAGAGACACCTGGCTGCAATCCCTGCACACAGGATCCACACTGTTCCTCCTTTTGGACATTTGGTTCCCTTAGGCAAAGCAGGATGACCATTGCTTGGGCCTGACCTGCTGTGGCACCCCTGGCCCTCAGCTCCACCCCAATGACCAGATTCTCTCCCAAAGGTAGGATGATAGGTAGTTCAATTTTGTTAAAATGAGATCTGGTTAGATGAGGGGTTAATTTAGGAAATAAATCACTGTCACTGTTGTGGGACCTCTTAGGGGGCTCAAGGCTATCACGTGGTCCAGTTTTAAAATTCAAAATTGAGTAGAGCATTTGGGCCAAGTTGTGGACCAGGACTCTAGTTAAGGTTAGACCAAGTCTGTCTAAAAAAAGTAGTCAGTTAGATTCAGGGCTAGCATGGTAAGTACAGTTTAGAATGAATGTTGGTTAATGACCTAAAATCAAGATAAAGCTGTATTAGGCACAAAGTTGTGGATGGATTGTGGCTTGGTACATATTAAGGTTCGATCAAGGTCTGGAGCCCACAGCATAGTTAGGAACAGCATTAGCCTGTGAGTGTGACCAAACGCTAAAGCAGATAAAACTGAGAATAGTCCTCAAGATAAGGATAAAACATAATGGCAAGTGAAACAACCACTTTGGGGCTCCATTTCCAGTCCTGTTACGGGTCACTGTGGAAACAGATTAGGAGCTTGGCACAGAGTTAGAGTAGACACCTATCCTGGGTGTTGCCAGTTTGATGAAATGCGATCTGGTCTGCCCAGGGTGGGCAAGTACTGACACTTGATGTTTCAAATAAGCACACAGTGAGAGGTATAATGAGCATTTCTCACAGAATAAATAGCTTTGTGCTAAGACTAGGGGCAACCCGATTATAAGAAAAACACCACAAGCAACTACAAAGGGATCTTCAATTATAACCTCTCTTTTTCCAATTACAATTCATTACATGTACATGTAGGTAAATAATATACAGGTGTGCATTACTTGATTTCCAACCAGGTATTTCCCATTACTGACAAGAACGTGTGGACTTCAATCATGTGTACTACTGCCTGTTGGCTACGCTAGCTGTGCAAGTCCTGCTGACCCTCATGGCACAATTTCCTGGAGTACTTTTAAAATTTATTTATAACATTTCTTATTGCTCATGTTATCTATTCTTCTGGGCCTGTTCACAGAAAAGCCGTTTACACTTACAACAAATAATCCTCTATCCAGTTCCAGGTGAGCTTTTCCCCCATGGGTACACCCTGTAATATTCCGCTCAGCCCCAAGCCTAGAAACATTAATTTCTTGCTGCTCTGAGGTCTTCATCTATCAGCCAGAATTGCGGATGGTCAGCTTTATTTTCTGCTCTAGACACAGGTTTTTACCTGGTTAGCGGCACTATTCTGAATTTAGGTTCACAGCCAAACAGCCACAGGCGGCTCAGAAAATACAGTGTCAGCATCAAAGAGCCAAAAAAAATTTTAAAGCTGACTTGATTTGGCACTTTACATGTATTTTTAATCTAAAAGCCACTGCAGATGTATGTATTCTCAGGCGTTTTCAGATAAATGAAAATAGTTTGTTCTATCTTTATGACTTTTTATGGGTCTATACAGTAATGACAGCAAACTCCAGGCCCAGAAGAACCCAAGGGACCCTTCCTGCAAGAACCAGAGCAGGTATTTTGCCAAATTATTCTAAGAACAGATTATTCAAACCCAAAGAAGCCTAAGTAAATAATTCCGTAAAAAAACCCAACCGAACAACAGAAAAAAACCCCAAACCAAAACAAAACCCCAAACAACGAACTCCCAAATTTTTAATGCCTGCTGCTTTCCCGCCCTTGGTCCCTGGCTTCCCCCCCCGGGCCGGCAGCGGCGTGAGGTGCCGACCGGAACGTTGCTGCTGCCGGAACGGCCGGGCCGAGCGCTCGCTTCCGGGGGGGGGGGAAGGCGGGACGAGGGACGGAGCTTCCGGCGGGGGAGCGGGCGCCGCGCCGCCGTCTGCGCCTGACAGAAGGCCCCGCTCGGCTGCGGGGCGCGGTCCGGCACCATGGCCATCCCCATGGTGCCCATGGAGACGCAGTTACAGAGCATCTTCGAGGAGGTGGTGGTGAGTCCGACCTCGCAGGGCGGGGGGGGAGCGTTGTGGGCAGGCCGGGCCGGGCCGCGCCGGGCCAGGCCCCGGGCTTGTCCGCAGCCCTGCAGCTCGCTGTGTGCTCCCGCGAGGGTGGGAGTGGGGGCATCTTGAAGAAGATAAAACGGGGGAGAAAGAGTTTTTTTTTTATTTTTCTGGCGCATTCCATTTATTGAAATCCCAGAGGTATGAAACACTGCCATCCTTCTTGGCAGAATTTCGTGCTGTTAACTCCGGCGGGCAGATGCACCTGGGAGATGAGTGGGGGAATGTGATTTTTCAGAGCTAAAATCCTCCCTCTGCCGAGTCTTTTTAAGGACTGAGCATTGTCCTGGTTTCAACGGGGCAACTGAATGACATGAGCGATTTGTGGAAATACACCTGCACAATGGTACCCGCAACATGAAGCGTACGTAGTTCAGTAGGTTGTTAGAACAGAATATTTCAATTGGAAGGGATCACTAGCGATCATCTAGTCCAACTGCCTGACCCATTTGGGGCTGACCAAAAGCTGAAGTACGTTGTTAAAGGCATTGTCCAAATGCCTCTTAAACATTGACAGACACAGGGCATTGTCTAACTCTCTAGGAAGCCTATTCCAGTGTTTGACCACCCTCTTGCTAAAGAAATGCTTCCTAATGTCCAGTCTAAACCTCCCCTGGTGCAGCTTTGAACCATTCCCACACATCCTGTCAGTGGATTCCAGGGAGAACAGATCAGCACCTCCCTCTCCACATCCCCTTCTTAGGAAGCCACAGTGAGGTCGCCCCTCAGCCTCCTTCTCTCCAAACTAGACAACCCCAAAGTCCTCAGTTGCTTCTCACAGGCCGTGCCTTCCAGCTCTTTCACCAGCTTTGTTGTCCTCCTCTGGACACATTCAAGGAGGGAATCTTCCCGTCCTTCTTAAGTTGTGGGACCCAGAGCTGCAAACAGCATTTAAGGTGAGGCTGCACCAAAGCTGAATACAGTGGGATAATCACTTCTTGACCAGAAGGTTACGCTGTGTTTGATGCACCCCAGGATGGGGCTTCCCCTCTTGGCTGCCAGGGCACACTGCTGGCTCCTATTGAGCCTGCTGCCAACCAGCAGCCCAGATCCCTTTCTGCAGGGCTGCTCTCCAGCCGCTCCTCTCACAGTTTATTCCTGCGCCTGATAATCCATCCTCAATGCAGAATCCAGCTTTTGGACTTGTTAAATTTCATCCCATTAATCATTGGCCAGTTTTCCAGTCTATCTAGATCCCTCTGCAAGGCCTCTTGTCCCCCAGGAGAGTAGGCATCACCTCCCAATTTGGTATCATCAGCAAACTTGCTAATGGTGCATTCAACTCCTGCATCCAGATTGTTGCTAAACATGCTGAACAGAACTGGCCCTAGAATGGAACCCTGAGGAACATTACTGATGACCAGTCACCAGCCAGATGTAGCTGCATTCATTACAGCCCTTTGAGCTCTGTCCTTCGTCCGGTTCTTCACCCAGTGCGCCGTGAACCCCCTCATCCCACAGCTGGATAATGTGTCCAGGAGGATCCTGTGAGGGACTGTATCAAAACCCTTACTAAAATCCACAAAAATGGCCTCCACAGCTTTCCCTTCATCCACTAGGTGGATGACCTTATTGTAGAAGGATATCAAATTAGTTAAACAGGACTTTAAAAGAGAAGTGTAATTGAAAATGATATCCATATGATGGATTTCAGTAGGGGGAAGGTTGGGTTTTTCTTTCCTTTTGAAGTTTAAGTTATGAAATGCACAATGTACCTTTCCTTGAATGGTGTTAAGTTGCTCATAGCATATTAATTGCTTGATTTTTTTAGTTGGCAGTGGCGTTCAGATTATATTTTCATATGTTTAACGTTGTGATTTGACTCTGTTGTCACATTGACCGTTTTTGAGCAGTGTTATTTTTCTGTAACAAAAAAAAAAAAAAGGCCCTTACATAATTTAATTGCGTTTTTGAAGCCATAACTGAGAAAATAGCAAGTTGTTACTTTCACTGCTGCTATTACTGACTTGGTGGACAGCAGCAAAACTTACCGAAGTTTCTACGCGGGACAGATGAGCGTTGTTTTCTCTTTTGCTTC
Organism: Tetrax tetrax; assembly: GCA_009806455.1. Taxonomy (NCBI): domain Eukaryota; kingdom Metazoa; phylum Chordata; class Aves; order Otidiformes; family Otididae; genus Tetrax; species Tetrax tetrax. Next base: position 131,840 of record WHYT01017010.1, read on the forward strand.
TTCAGAAAGCTATGAGTAGCAGTGACAGCCAGTTCTAGGCTGTATGGTTGAAAAGGATCTCCAGAAAGATTATTTTATTACATACTCTTATTTCTACAGTAGAAAAATGAAAATATATAATGGTCAGTTACAGATCACATGTGAGTATAATATGAAATTCTTATAGAAGCTAAAAAATATTGTAGGATAGTATTTTCCAGAACCTCTTTGCTCATGTATTAGAATAATTATGTGGAAGCCTTTGAGGAAAATGGAGTTTAAAAAAAAAAAGAGTAAAGAAAAAAAAAAGGAATGGTTTAGATAATTTGGATATTCATATGTAGTCTTTCACCTAGTACAAGCCCATGTGATCATCCAAAGGAATTTTAAAACCAGTGGATCTAAGTGCAGGTGAGAAAGTAACTGTATATAATTGATTTGAGTAACTGAGTGTCATGGAACGTAAGTGGGACGAAAACTTAATGGGATTCAAAAATCATAATTTTTTTCGAAGTATGAAAAGAGAGCTGTAATAACAGAATCGAACAATTTCTCCAACTTTGGGAAGGAAATTAATCTCTATGTGTTTAGAAGGAAAAAAAAAGAACAAAACAAAGAGCCTTAATCTGGATCCACAGGGTATGTTGTTTATATGAAAACAAAGCAATATCAACTTTGAAAGAGCAGCACAGCAGAAGAAATACATCCATTAGAGTCCCATAACAATATGACTTGTTACTTGTGCTTCATCCTGATGGTGTGATACTCACAGAAAACCTTTTCACAATAGCTTACTTGGAGTTTTTCTCTTACAGAAAACAGAAGTAATTGAAGAAGCTTTTCCTGGGTGAGTAATGTTAGTTTATTTGTGCAAGACTTCTGTATACATATATTTTTCTACTTGTGCTCTTTCATTGGATACTACTACTAACTAATGTTCTTATTTGCACTAGTATGTTTATGGACACTCCTGAAGATGAGAGAACCAAACTGATCAGCTGCCTGGGCGCTTTTAGACAGTTCTGGAGCAGTCTTTCCCAGGTTAACATTTGTTTTGTTGCTTATGTGTATTTTATATACTTTTTTTTAATGTAGTGGAAGTAGGCAAACACTTAAGCTATAAGTTCTGTGTCCAGTCATTCAGAATGTTGTTTCAGATATGGCACAGTAAAGAATATAGGAAAACTTTGCAAGAAAAATTATTAATATTTTAAATGCCAAAACTATGTGGTTGTTCAGCAGAGGCTGGTGTGCAGTGCAAATAAAGATAAGCAAATGGAAGTATAATAGTAAAGACATGAACAAAAAAAACCGTAGTTTGTTACAAGATTTCTGGTAGAAGTGAATGGGTAGAAAAAAAAAGAAAATAGATGCTTGTGTTCAAAAATTATCTTCCAAAAGTTAGATACCTCTAGGCACTCTTCTGTAGTTGGAGACCTGGTCATCTTTGTTTTCACTGAAATTGATTGTAACTGTGAAAAGGAACGAATAATTTAGAACAGTTCTATTTTGTTCTATTCTGTGCTAACTTACATGTGAAGAACAAGGTTGACTATAGAAATAAATGTTTCAGCTAGGACGTGTTTCCAGGACTGGACAACTGGACAGCTTTTGTTGGACAACTGGACTTCTTCGAAATAAGATCAAAAGACTTGTAGGGAAAAACTGTATGTTGGGCAGCTGGACAACTTCTACCAATTATAATCTTGTTCTTCTGTTAGTTTCATTGCTTCATGGTAGAATACTATATTAATTTTACAGTTTGTTTCACTACCTGTAAATACATTCCTTCTCCCCTCTACTGTTTTTTTCAGGAATCCCATGAACAGTGCGTCCAGTGGATTGTAAGATTCATTCACAGCCAACATAGTCCTAAAAGAATTTCTTTTCTTTATGACTGTTTAGCAATGGCAGTAGAAACGGGACTTTTGCCACCCAGGTAAGCTATGTTGGAACAAATCGATAAATAGGATACATGGAATTTGTAATATTGGAGGTTATTTTACAAGGACATTGTAAAATTATTGCTGGAGAGCATGTGCTTGTTATCTGTCATTTATCTTGCATTGTCTCCTTCCGCTAGGATGGTTTGTGAATCTCTGATAAACTCTGATACACTTGAATGGGAAAGGACACAGTTGTGGGCATTAACATTTAAATTGGTCCGGAAGATTATTGGAGGTGTAGACTACAAGGTATCTTCCCCCCCATTCCTTTCTACTGTCATGATAAGACATATTAATTTCTGGCTTTGTTTTTGTGATTTTATGTCAGAGGCCTAAGTCTGCTTTGATTATGAAAGAAAAAAGTAATTCAGTGAGACCACTTTTAATGCTTTTTCATAGTTGAGCTTTACCTTAATAGATAATTCCGTGTGGATGATGTAACTCCTCCTACTCTTTTCTCTATTACACAGTCATCTTCCATCCCTCTTTCAGTTACGAGCTAAGTAACCCTAATGCGGTTGCAGAACTGGTACATGTGGAAAAATAATACTATCAAGCATTAAGGCTGAAGTTCTCACATCTGCTCTGACCGCTGTTGCTATGTAGGAAAAAGGTCCAGGTGCAGTTCGAACAGAAGGAGTAGCAAACTGTGCATCTCTTGAGGGAATCACCTCACCAGCATAGGTGAACATGTTAGAGCAAAAAACGTAAAATACAACGTTGTACTTTGGTCAGCCATTGTAGGTTGAATGTCTCTGGATGCACATCAAAATTTCAACACTTATTTCCTCATCTAGAGTATCCTAAGATTGAGAAGTTCCGTAAGGAGTTTAATGCCATGTGTTGGTTTTGTTTAGTGAGGGGGGCTACAGTGACAGTGGCAGGTTCTTTAAGAAGCTGCTAGGAGTTTCCCCTTTGTTCGGTGAACTGACCATAACCCCCATTCCCTCTTCCTCCCTGTGCCGCTTGGGGTCAGGGGAGGAAGGTAGAGATAATTGAAATGAAGTTACGCCCGTGAAGAGGGAGGGGTAGAGGGAAGTTGCTTTGTTCTCTTTCTCATTATCCTGCTTTTGGTTTATTAAGAACAATAAATCATAGAATCGTAGAATGGTTAGGGTTGGAAGGGACCTTTAAAGGCCATCTAGACCAACCCTCCTGCAAGAAGTAAGGACATCTTCCACTAGATCAGGTTGCTCAGAGCCTCATCCAACCTGGCCTTGAATGTTTCCAGGAATGGGGCATCCACTACCTCTCTGGGCAACCTGTGCCAGTGTTCTACACTCGAGCACTGCTGCTACTGCTGGAACACTTCTGTACTGCTAATGTCATTAGCATTCACACTGTCAGTAGCAGGCTGTCTTCTGATACTTAGCAACAAACAGCTAGTTTGCCAGTGAAAATATTGTCTGACCATATTGATTGTGTAATCTTTCTGTCAGAAGTAAAGAATATCTGGGAACGTTAATTTTGTGTGCTTTCTTTCAGGGTGTACGTGATCTGTTGAAAGTGATCCTAGAGAAAATCTTAACAATTCCAAACACCGTGAGTTCAGCTGTTGTACAGCAGCTTTTAGCAGCAAGAGAGGTAACTGTCTTTTATGCCTTATTTGTTTTTTTAATATATATATGTGTGTATATAAATATAAATATCAAGTATTTATGTATATAATGTGTGTAAATATATGTAACTAAATTTTATATGTTACCACTATAGAGGAAGATAGGCCTCATTCTTTTGTTATTAGTGAGTTTCTAAGAGCTTGGGTGGCTCTCTAAGAGTTGATACAATTCAACAGCAAAGACTTACTCTTTGTGTTCTAATTGTAATTACATTTTACACAGTAAACAAAGAGTTTTTGGGGATTATTGTAGATAAGCACTACAATCCATAACAGGAGAGTCAGGCCTAAGAGTAAAATGTTGGACTTGCCTAAGGTAAGATGTAAGAGATATAATATTTAGATGAATTTATTTTTTTTCTTAGTGAATAAAAACAGTAATTGCTTTGTAAGCAGACATAGTAATATAGTTTTACTTGGGCTTAAACAATTGAACTTAGACTTATACAGTTAGACAGGTTTTAAACTAATGGGGTACTATCAGAATACAACTTAAGAAAAAGTGTTTTAATTTTTGTATCTATTTTCATGGGCTGCCTCACACTAGTAGACAGACTACACCTTTGTTTACCTTATCCAAAGTCTTTTACACTGATGTATTTTTTTTATTATAGGTGGTAGCCTACATTTTGGAAAGAAATGCCTGTTTATTACCTGCCTACTTTGCAGTTACAGAAATCAGAAAACTATATCCTGAAGGAAAACTTCCCCATTGGGTAAGTATATGATATCAAATCATACAATCTGGAGTTTTGTTCCACAGAAAGCAAAATTACTTTTGTATTTTTAGAACAAAGTTTAAATGAAGATCTAAAATCTTCTTTGCAACAGTAAGCTCTGTGTTTAGGTATGTAAATTAAGATACAGGCTTGATGTGATTGCAGCAGCAGCTGCCTGTGTTCTTACATGAAATTGGTGACACAGTTTTAAGCTATGATATTCGAAACTCTTGAAGCCCTGAGCTGGTTTTGTTGAGTACATGTGGAAATGTAGGTCATGCTTATCTGCTAGTTTGTGCTGTCTCTATGGCTTCAAGACAAGAAAAATCACTTTAAATAGGTGACTGGTGCTTTCTTTATTTAAGTTCAGTTATGCTATGTGCATTGAAAATAGTAATTGTTTTCAAAAAGAATGTAACGTTGATCCAGTTTTTAGTTTTGTATTCTGTTAAAATAGTTAGCTGTCGGGAAAAGGATAAAATCCCGACTTGCTTGAATTAATGGGAAAACTGTTACTGACTTCTTTTGAGTTAAGATTTAACTCAGAGTGTACTAATCTAGATCCATTGTCTTTGTGGAATTGTTATTCAGAGGCAAACAGATTTGTTATGAACAGAAATTCTAAAGGTCTTAAATCATTTGTTACTGAACAGTGTGCACTGAAATAATACAGTATGTATAGGAGAAACTGTTATTATATAAACTCTAATTTGAGTTCAAAATGAGAAGAGTGTTTCCTGTCCCTTCTTTATAAGGTCACATTTTTCCTCCTGTGCTTTTAGGTTCTGGGTGATTTTTCCAACTTCTTGAAATGTGTAGGAAGCTAGCTGATCGAATCTAGTAGATTCCTGTATATTTAATTTATATGTATAAACTATTGTTAAGACTTAAATATTCCTTATCGGTATCTGCAACTTAAACCCTTAACTTTTTTTTTTCCCCTCTTCTTCTCATCCAGTTACTAGGTAATTTAGTATCAGATTTTGTGGATACCTTCAGACCTACTGCAAGAATAAATTCCATTTGTGGTAAGAGAATGACTTCATGAATGACTTAAATTAAATTATTTTTATTCTCAACTATTTTGTTTCTTGTAGCCTTTTAGGGCATATAGTGATCTAAACAAAATGATTCAGAGCTTATGTTTCCTGTGCTATCTTTACTCTTGTCAGTTTGCTCTCAGACTTGCGTCTCTTCACTTTTTCTTTGAAGGGGAAAATTCATATTGATGAGATCAAAATAATTTTTTACTACAAGCTGGTAGTGGAATTGTACTACTTGTTACATGGCCATATCATTTCTGACTACAGTAGATGTTAAGAAAATCGCAGGTTTCCTGTGCCTAAGGATTTTGAGTTAATACAGATCCACTGGTATGTTAGTCACCGAGTGTTTTCTGCCTTCGGTTTCCACTGGAGCTTTTGTAGGTGCTCAGCCTTATTGCTATTGTTGCAGGCTTCTGTGTGAACATTTCCTAGCTCAGATGAGTACTGGATCTCCTCTGTGAAGGAAAAAACTCACCTTCATTAGAAAGAAATGTTTCGATAGCCAAATTTTAATCTTCAGATTTCTATTTTCATCATGTTTCCTGTTGCATTTTTTTTCTTCAAAAAGATAAAAATGTCTTTTATTTGCTTTGAGAATTGAGCTTAATAACAGCTGCATTATATTTTAGATCTGAGCAAAGTTTATGCAACTGAACTTCTTCAGTGCAGAGATTAAGAGTGTAAATTCATCTATAATGCTCCAAACCATATTTTGTTTCAGAAGCATGTAGTTATTTTTCTATTGTAAGTGTGGCATACTTTTTTTCCATATGACTTGCAGGGATCACACATAAATTTTTACAAGTCTTGTCAGTGACCTGTGTAGATACAGTTAAAGGGAAGAAAGAAATATTTATTTACTTCTTGTTTTATCTGATAGTAATATGGCCAGTCTGGACAATAGAAGTCATGGAATTTGAATTGATAGTGAGATTTAGGTCAAAGTTGAGGCATCTGAATTTAAATGCTCATATACAGATGCTCTAGCATCTCAGCTCAGATGCCTATGTTTAAGCAACTGAAATAAATCCCAAGTGCCTAATCTATACTGAATAACAAGTCTGCATTTAAAAAACTCTTCGCGTGTGATCAGCTGAATCACATTGGCCTACCCTGACTGAATTGACTAGGTCTCCATTAACTGTAACTGGAGAACAGATGCTTGTATTTGACTAGTTTACGGAACAGAATCCTGCCCACAGTCTGTCTTACAGGGTGAATGAAGGAAAATTGAAAGACTAGATGGTGTACTTAGATTAGTAATACCATTTTCTTTGTGGAAAGGGTCAGTGTACCAAAACTAAATCCCTAGGTCAAGCAATGGCAATGGAGCAGCAGTCTTCTGGTAACCTAAAAGGGTACTTTTAGATTAATATTTGCAAATACTTTTATTTTCAGGGTACTCAGTCTGAACAAATGGGGATTTTACTCCTTAAATATTTTTATTAGTTGAGAATTAGTTAGAAAAATACAATTAGCCTGAAGCAGTCCTGTTGTAAAAAATTCTAAACCATGGAAATTTAAGGAAAGCATAAAAGTGACTGAGGCCAGTTTTTGCATCAGAATGATTAAATGGTAGACCAGTTTCACTGTTTTAGAATTTATGTTTCATTGCATGTAGGTCGCTGTAGTCTTCTTCCTGTGGTAAATAACTCAGGTGCCATGTGTAACTCTTGGAAGCTGGATCCTACAACCCTTCGCTTTCCTTTGAAAGGTCTCTTACCATATGATAAGGTATGCCTTACTAAGCTTCTTAAACATGTTCTATTCAATACAAAGCTTTTGTGTCATTAAGGGGAGGGGGGGAAAATTTCAGCTGTGAATATCCAGTTGTTCCAGCTAGGCTAACATTGAAGCTGTAGATGTTTTCACTGTGTTATATAGTTCAACGATTTCAAGCTGTATGCAGAGGGCCTTTAAAGTAGTGTGCGGTATAACTGCTGCCTAGGATGCTGAGGAACATGAGATGTTTAACATGCTTTGTGGATGTGTGTGTATGAGAAAGCAAGTGAGAGCAGAGAATTGATTGGAAAATTAGTTTAGTAGTAGGGAGATGAAAGAGAAAGGGAAGGCAATTTCTTCTTTTCTGTGCTCTTTGTTATTCCATAGGAAAGATAATTTTACAATTCAAACGTAAATATGAGTTAGCTTATTTAAACTCGAAACTCTGAATGTGAAATAGTGGTGTCCTGAAAGAACTTTAAAACTATAGAGGATCAGGACAAAAATTCATGTCCAGCGTGCCATTCCCCATATCCCAGGTGTCTAAGGAAAGATATAATGACGTAGGTACAGCCATTATCGTTTTGGGTGTTTGAGGCAGATTTAGTTTCTGTATATTTAGTAAACCTTGCTCTTCCAAATATTTGTTCAGTTTCCCCTTGAGCCTGTGTAAGCTTTTAGCATCCTCAACATCCATTTGACAAGGCGTTCTACATTTCAGTTTCATATTGCATGAGGAATCAACTCCTTCTGTTTGTTTTGAACCTAGCTTCAGATAAAATTTTTCTTTAAAGTGATTCAGCTATTAGAAGATACAGCGAGCAGTTGTTCCATAGCTGCTTTCTTTACGCTACTCATGATTTTGATGCATCTTGGCCATGTGCTTCCCCAGTTGTCCTACCTGTCTTCATTCAAGTTTTTGACAGTTCTCCAGTGTCTCAAGGCTGTTTCAAAAAGTGTGCCGTCGTTTTATTGGATGAAGAATGTTCTTTTACTTGGTCCCCATAAAATCTGCCACTCCTTAAGAGCTGTGATTATTTCCTCCTTTCTTTTAGGTATCAGAGAGCAAAAAGATAATACATATCTGAATAAATTAAACATTCATTCTTACATTATTTAACTCAGTTAAATGTAAACTCAGTGTTAAACATAATCTTAAGGCAATACGTGTTTCTATGTGATTGTTTTGTTTTTTGGTTTTTTTTAAGGATCTGTTTGAGCCGCAGACCGCTTTGTTGAGATATGTGCTGGAACAACCTTATTCAAGGGATATGGTCTGCAATATGCTAGGTCTGAACAAGCAGGTACTGTACTATGCTGTAACGTGATTTAATTCTGCATAGAATCTGCACTATTCTTTTTCTCTTTTCTTTGCTATAGCTAACTAAGCAAAACAGTTTAGGTCCAGAGAGTGAATTTTTTATTTTTATTTTTTATTTTTATTTTTTATGAGATCATACTAGGTTAATTGGACACTGTTGTTCCTATCATTTGTATATTGCTTTACGAATGTTAAATGAAAAGTAGAGATTTAAAATATGATTTTTTTTTTGCATTGCTTTTTTTTCCTATAAGGCCAGCCTCAAGTACACCTTTGACAGACCGTAGGAAACTGCTAGCTGCAATAATAAAAATGGTTATTGTTCATGTTACTAGTTTTTAAAGTATTGTTGTACTTTGTTGTATTGGCATGTTATAGGACTAGAATAGTGAAAAAGTTGGGTTTAGTTTTGTTACATTTTATACCTTAGAATGGGAGGGCTTAGTCTGACTTGGGGATCCTTGAGGCTGGCCTCATAGTCACTGTTTTGTCTTTTCTTTTTTTCTTCCTTTATTTTTGTTCTGTCCTGTCTTGTCCTGCCCATCCTCCAATGCTCTAGACCTTGAACATTGCTCAGGTATGTTCACAACCTTACTGTTGTATTGTGACTAACGATACGCTGGCCGCTTTGTAGCCACTGATTTCCAGTTAGAGAATACATGTACAGTCAGGGCTTGAAATTGGCAGGACCGTTAGTCAAGGGCAAATTCTCACTACAGATCTCTAGAGATATGAGATAGGCATAAAGCTGACAGTCAGTGGTCCTTTGGTCCTAAAATTTTCATTGGAATGGACTGCTACCATTTCCCTTGCCAGTCAGAAGAACTTTTACTTTGCTGGAATTTTCAGATGAGGAGAGATTCTTGGTTCAAAATTTCTTTCCTTATACCAGTGGAAAAGCATCCACTGCACTTGATTGTGAAATTACAAAGCTGTAAATACATCATTGTTTAAAAAAAAAAAAAGCAAAAAAAAAAAAAAGCTTTACTAGTGAAATTTTCTTATCATTAGGAAGCCTCTTTAACAAACTTCCCAACAGGCAATTATAATATTCTCCAAGCTAGGTGAAACAAAGGTAGTGCAGAATACCATGTGAAAAGTAGTTCCTTAAAATTTGACTACTTGTTTAAATAAATAAATAAAGGCTTGAGCAAATCAACCAAGTGGAATTCTGCTTGAAATTTGAAATTATGGGTATTATATTTACAGTTGATCCCCTGTTACAATAATCAATTCCACACGTACTTTAAAAAACATTGTTTAAGATTTATAAAATAGCGTTACTGTTTGCAATACTATAGTGAAGGTTGTGTCAGTGTTTCCATTTAAGAAACTTTTTTCAGATTTGTAACTTGACTATAAAATTTACATGATCCTGAAACCTTGTGTATATTTCCTATTGTAAGTGAAATACACTAGTGCTCCTTCTAGATTGGGACAATATTTTTGAATGTGCAGATTCCTACATCTTGGCAAACAGTACTCTGTGTTGGATATGACGATCTGTTGTATTTGAGACGTAAAGCAGCTGAAATGTTAAACCTTGGAAATAAGCTGCTAGGTTTAGAATGAAATGAATAATATTTGTATTCTGTGTCTATTTCTGTGTCTACATTCAGTTAATAAATCAAACTATTCCTCTGTGCACCTTGTAGCTGGTAAAGAATACAAGACCTAGGCAAAAAATATATTGAACTCGTTTTATTCTTCTAACTATGGATGCTCTGTGCCTTCAGGTCAAAAAATATTGATGTTAAAAATGCTGGTTTCAAACTCCCACTTTACTGTCCTCTAAAAGTGATTGAAAAAAATTTAAAGGAAGTAATGAAATATATTGACCTATACTTCCTAAAATTTCTTTGCCTAGTATAGGAATTCCTACACAAAGTTTCAACCTGACATGAACTTTTGTGGCCAAGGAACAAACTTGAAGAACGTAGCTTATAAAGGAAATGCTGACAGAACGTGAACTATAGCTGTGCTACTACAATTACACCAGCGTAAAGATGTTTGAGCTGTTGGAAATTTGTGAGTTAAAAATATAGAGTAGGGTGGTGTAGTGGTGCGGAACAGAAATAATGTTCCATTTAAACGTTAATATATTCTATTTAGAACTGTGTAAAACATTAAAATTTTACTCACTTTTAGGTACAAATTAACTTCATGTTGTAGTTGAATTTGTTAATGTAGCCACCTGACAAAAAATAGCGTGCTTTTCAGAAGTTGTGTAACTGTGTTCATGCTTTCAGTAAAATGGCTGATAATTTTGTATTTTATTATTAGAACTGAACTAACCTGCAGAAACGAATTGTCAGCATAATAGAAGAAACTTAGAAACGCAAATAGTCCCAAGTTTGTTTCAAAATAAATACAGAAGCATCTCAAAGCAATGATCATTATTTATTTATGATCATTAATTATTTATGTGAAGCTGCTTGTATGCCCTGTCAACTATTCACACAGATCCAGTTGCAGAATTGGAGCCTTCATTTGAATCTTGTTGCATCACAAACTAGGTACGGTTCAGCCAAATTTGTCCTAGTTCTCAAATATTCTTGAAGATGAACAATGAAATTTTCGGGTTCAATCTTAACTAAGCAGATCTGTGTTAGAAAACTTCACTCAAGCCATCTCTGACTTGTGTGAAAGAAAAAGTACAAATCCAGCTGTCCTGTTAACCTTGCAGAGAGAAAAATGAAGGTAAAATTTGATGTGTTCATAGATTGATATGTTCCTTTCAGAGTTCTAAGTTTTGCTGTGGGATTTTGTCATGGGATGAGGTTTTCTAATACTTTTATCAAGTATATGGCTTTAAGTCCAGATATAATAATATGAACTTTGAAATGTTCCTTCTGTTGGAGTCTGGAGACTTTTATTTTTTACTACTGTGTACTTCTGTGTGGGACAGTACCTTTTCTTTAATACCTATTTGAACTGGTCTATAGGAAGTAGAGATTTTTAAACTGTATTTTGTCATGTATGTTATCATGGTTTACAGTTGGACTCAATGACCGTAAGGGTCTTTTCCAACCTAAATGGTTCTGTAATTCTATGATTTCATGTAAATTTATATTCTGTTGTTAGCTGAGGTGATACTCCCAGTACTTAATTATCTTTTAAATAATTTGTTGAGGTATGTAACAGTCTGTTTTTTTTGAAAATTATTAACAGTTCAAAGTGTCTCAGTACAGTGATGCCAAACTAAGATTCAGTTTAGGAATCCTAGAGTTGGCTCTTAAAATTGAGTTTAGTAGTGTCTTAAGGACAAGAAGTAACTTTGAACATTTTGGTTTTTATCTTTACCTTCTCTCAGACTTGGCTGAAAAATAAAATGACACTTTTCCTTGCATAATTGCAGTCAGGATTGTATTGCAGTCCTCTAAACAATGAGAAACTTTGTTAAACTTTGATTTCTCTGGGTTGGGAAATATTTGAAAGAGGAAGTAATTTTCAGGTGTCGTGTTTCTGGAATGTTATACAAACTTTTAATTAGCAGCTATTATATTAATGATTTTGCACTTTAAATAATATATTTGACTGGTCATCTTTTAAACCAGCAATGGTGATCTGCAGCTTTGAGTAGGAAATGATCTATGTCGTACTCTGTTCAGGTGAATGTGCAGTTGTATTCTCTCCTAGCTACAAACCAGGATAGTTTGCTTGGGGAAGACGATGTTTATTTCATGTTTGTCCATGCATTGTGTAAGCAGAATCATTAAGGAAAAGGAATGACATAATGCAATATTCAAAAATTTACTATCCTTTCCTTTTTATTTTTAAAATATAGTAGGGAATATATGCTGGGAACTTACTGTGCAGTATTGTTCGTGTTAACATGGCAAAGTACTTAAATTAAGGGGTGTGATTTTTTTTTTTTTTTTATACATTTCTGATTGTAAGAGTGTGGATAGAAAACACTTGTGCAATTTCCTTGTTGAAACTTACTCCATTTTTTTTAATGAGGAAAACTTGAGAATGCCCATCAAACTTGGTAGAAATAGCATCAGGCATAATATAAACAACAAGCTTCAAGGTTTTGTGTCTTGGCAGCATACAGTGTTGGAAAATGGAAGTGAGAGGGAGGCTATAGTTCTGTCTTGTATTAACTACTTCAGGCATTTAACATAAACATTTTTGAATTGGACTTTTGGAGACACCGTTTACTCTTGCAGAGATCTTGAGCTCTGCGGTTTGGTTTTCTGAATCCGTTTCTTAAGTGTAGATATTTATTAAATGCTGTTGACCTAAATGTTTGCTTAAAATATTTGAAAACAGTAATAGCTTGCAGCTAGCCTTACTGAAAATACTTTTGTTTTAGGGAACACTTTTAACGCTACCCAGCCCCCCAGAAAAAAAAAATAACCAAACCCCAACTGACCAAAAAAAACCTCCAAAAACCCCAAACCCAATTGCCCAATTGAAGCTTTGATCCACTTGAAAAAGTACCACTAGTCCATCAGAGGGCTGGTCTTGAGAAATTTTAGTATCGAGTTGTCATGGTAGCGCTTTTTTTTCACATGTATTTCTTTATGGTTTAAAAATGTTTTCAGTGAGATTATGTATTTGTCAGATCTTTAAATATCATTTTCAGGGCAAAATGGAGAGTATGTATTTATATAACCAAATTACCAAAACTTCAATAATATTCTCTCTAGGAAAAAAGCGTATTCATTTTGAATGCTATATTTATCTGTATATAATCCAAAACAGTAGTTTGGGGTTTTTTGTTTGTTTGTTTCTGTTTTGTTTAACCCGTATCAAAACATGAATTCCTACTTATCTGTGAGGGGAATCGGCTCTCACTTGTATTTTATTCATCTCAGTATATACTGAGGTGTTCTTTCAGTTATGAGCAATTAATAAAACAAGGCCCGAATCCTGCAAGTTCTTATGCAGCACACTATTTTGTTTCTGACTGCTCCTGAACTATAGTTACAGAATTTGTGCAGAAATATATATTCCCCTGAAAATACAAAAAAAAAATAAAAATGCCAGAACATTAAATTAATGAAGATAGAATGTGAAGTACTGCTATATTTCTTACTGAAAATTGTTCTTAAAGCCATAAAAGTATGATTTTCAGAATAAAAGAGTGAACTTCTTTTTTAAAATTTCCTGGATCCTAAACTTTTCCTGATCTTAGAATTATTCAGAATAGTGAAAATTCCTACTGGAAATTCTGGCTTTCTTTTTAACAGTAATATTTTCCTGTTATATTCTTTGAGTAATTTTATTCTAAATTAATATAGCCTAACATGATTAGGCTTTTGGATATTAACCCAGTGCTTAGCAAACTATTAAATTTCAAGCCCTGTACATAGTAGTTTTGCATGCTGGATTATAAGCTAGTCTGTAGTGTTGTCTGTTGCACCCTGCTCTGCTTCATAATTAGTTGCTTTGGGAGGGGGAAAAAGAATGAACCACAAAAACCCCGAAGTATTCTCAACCGGTGGTGTTAATACTGCTCTCTGTAAACCTGTAACATGGTTGATCTGTGGTAATGGCGTTGCATACTGGAAGAGAAGGTGAAACTGTAATCGATGCTTTCTGTTTTAGTCAGAGGTTTGTGTTAAGCATGCTTCAGGAAAGCACAGCTAGAATTGGAGCTTTCTGCAGTTTTGAGCTGGTGAAGAGCATGCAACAGGGGATGCTGTTCACTGTATTATGTCAACTTTTCCCATTCTTGCATTTTCTTTTTAATTGAAGAGAATCTCTTTTTTTTTTTTCATGGCAAAAGACTACCATCGATGAAGGTAGAACAAGCATCTCCTTTCAGCATCTCTCTTTCCTTTTATTTATTTTTTATTAATTAAAAGGATTTTTTTAGGCTGCCTGGCTAGTAAGTCAAAGAATTCATCTAAGGCATCCCTAAAATGTATTATGAGTATTTGAGCAATCTTTTAAGACTTTTTTTACATACACCTTTTTGCCTCTAGAAAGGGATACTGCATTTTCATTATTAGCGTTTGAGCAGCTCAGTTCCTTTTCTTTTGTATCATTGAAGTAATAATGTTTTCTTTAAGGCTGCATTATGTTACAGGCATCAGGTGTGTTAGAAAAAAAAAAAGTGACCATTCCTGAATAGAGATTATAATGAGACAAACAGAGGTTAGATTATTTCTGAAGCGCTAGCACTGTCGGAATGAATTTAAATTCTACGTAGCTTTTTGTCCTTAGTAATAGTACTCTGTACGAGTGTAACCGTATGAATGCACGGTAGTAAAAGATGTTTGCACTAAACTTGTAATATGTGGCATTATACTTGATTAAATCTTAAATTTAAGATTCATAGTCTGAGTTCCAAACCACTGGTAATGGGCCTGCGTTACATACATCTATACTAACATATGTATCTGAATATATAAAGCATTCTTTACTTGATCATTATTAAAAGTCATCACAGAAAGTGTATTTTAAACGATTTCTGCGTTTGAATAGCTCACTGTGGAGATTATGGCAGTCTAAATTAACTTCTAAAGAGCTCATCACTGTGAGATATAATTTATGTTCTATCACAACATGTAGAAGATACCACTTTTATCAGACTCATTTTCAAGTCTTTTTGATCTTGTCTTGTACCAGGTGGTGCTGTGTCAGTAGAACAGCACCTAACTACAGGAGTATTACCAAATGTTAATTTTGCTGCTAGTGGTAGGTTGGAGATGAGCTGAAATTGAGAGTGAAAAAGAGAATAATCATTAAACATGTATATTGTGTATTGGGATGTTTCCTCTGGATGTCGTGGTATAATTGATTTATCTTTCTTTCTGATGATCCCTACTTCTGAAATGGACTGAAAGGTCGAAAGAGAGAAGGAAAAAAAAAAAACCAACAAAAAATTCCAAAACAAACAAAAGGACCCCCACCAGTGTGTTAAAAGAATGGACTTTGTTTTCCATGAATGCAAGATCAGAGAAATAACATTCTGCATTAATTTAGTTAAAAACACAAACAAAACCCCAGGTATTGTTTGTTAATAGATGATCTGTGTTTTGGAACTGAGTAGGGAATTATATTACATGTGATAAAATGTAAAAATCATCATGACCTGTAACATAGTGCAGCTTTAATATACTGGCTTATCCTTAACTTAAGTTCAGACTTCATTTCATGCTTCCCAGCCTTCTGTCAAAATACTGTACTGTTACTGCAACTGAACAAGTTCTGCAGTTAATGGCAAGGCTTTTGGAATACTGTATCTGATCTCTGCCTTACAGCACAAGCAGCGCTGTCCTGTGCTGGAGGACCAGCTGGTGGATCTTGTGGTATATGCCATGGAACGATCTGAGACTGAAGAGAAGTTTGATGATGGTGGAACAAGTCAGCTTCTGTGGCAGCATCTCTCCAGCCAGCTCATTTTCTTTGTGCTCTTTCAGTTTGCAAGTTTTCCTCATATGGTCCTGTCACTCCATCAAAAGGTAAATTGTTTGTGTCGCTCCCACGTGGTGTCGTAGTTCAGTCCCGATCAGGACCAGACTACGCAGTCTCTCTCTCACTCCCCCCACCCTCCGAGAGAACAGGGGGAGATAATATAAGAAAAACGGCTCGAGGTTTGAGATAAGGACAGATTAAGAAAGATTTTAAAAACAAAGCAAGTTTCAAATAAAAAAAGGTCACTCAGCTCTTCAAGAAGTACCTTATGTTTAAGAATTAAATTTTTGATCGTTGTGCTCTGTAGAAGTCAAATTCTCAAGTTATGTTTCTGTGTGCTAGGTCTGACACAGAACCTAAGATGTTGCATTATACTCAGTTCAAAATGTGCTTGTAACTAGAACAGGCATATAAATTGACATAATTGAGAAGGTATGAGTACTGTGCTGTTGCATCCAGTTTGCAACAAAGCTTCAAACAGCAATCACCCTGTTCAGTTTGTGAGCTAAAGAAACATGCTATGTAAATGGATGCAAGAATTTATAGTTTGTTTGTCTAACGAACCTAATCAAAGCAATCTAATCAAAGATCATTTGTCCAGTTACAGTGATGTTGGCAATCAGAGTCCAAAGTTGTTATTACTTTGTAATAATAATTCCATTAAAACTGATACACTTCCTAGTATTTACCATTTTCTCTGGTGCCTCTCTGGATTCTAAGGGTGGTGGTGCCAGTCCTCCATAAGAAAGGAAGGGAGGGGTTGCGTTAAGTCAGCAACATCCTAAGTTGTTTGCTGAAAGAAAGTATGGTGTCAATGGTAAGAAAGGAGTGTTCTTTCTCCTCACTGTGGGATTAGCTTGTGGCTATTTAGGTAAAGTTTCTAGCATGCACTACACATTACTACATCTTCGTTTGTCACAGTTCCATGTTGCATCAAAATCCACTGTGTATGTTATAGTTGTGATGGATTCTGGTTCTTAGCTCTCTTTGGTATCCCTGAGGTTAGTTTTGCCAGGGTTGCGTTCCTTTAATTAGTATTAAAACAATAGGCACTATACAACACAATTGCACAGATCTAATCTAAAATTAAAGCAAGCTCGTAGAGAATTGCTGTTACAGATAGAGAAGTTATATAACAAAAAAATAAATCCAGACAGATTCAAGTTGTTCTGCTTCAGAGACTTTATAGATAAGTTAATCTAAAACCTTTGGCCTGCTGCTAGCAATGGCAGTACTGTACTTGGCTACAGGGCTACAAGATGACAGTTTAAGTCCAATATTTTAGAGTTACTAATTTTTCAAAACAGTGATCCTCAAGAGCTAAATACATTTTACCATTCATTGTTGTGGCTCTCCTAGAGTCTCTTGCTGTGTTACAACTAATGTTCCTCTTTGCTGTCTTTCTGAAAACACAGCGTACGTTTCTACCAAAGTCCTGCTATAAAATTACCAGTAGTCTCTGAAACTCTTAGTCTACCATTCTACTTTTATAGGAATCTTTGCAGTAATTTTTCTTCTGTATGCAGTATTTGTCTGTTACTAAGTGTTTTTGACAGTTGGCAGGCCGTGGTCTAATTAAAGGCAGAGACCATCTGATGTGGGTGCTACTCCAGTTCATCTCTGGCAGCATCCAGAAGAATGCACTGGCTGACTTCCTTCCAGTTATGAAGCTTTTTGACCTCTTGTATCCTGAGAAAGAAGTAAGTCTTCCTTTGAAATTAAAAGTTTTATCTTTAATTCAACTTGAGACCTTCATATGTCAATGTTGTTATCGTTCCCGAGTCACTGTTACAGCAGTGTACTGCATAGTTCAAGAGAGATGTTTCATAATTAAATTAAAACTTTCAGGATTTCCTAGCTGTGTTTTTCCAGTAACCACATTTGTGCAGTGTTTTTTAGAGGCAAAAAAGACTGCTGTTAACTCATCTCTGTCTTGACTTTGATTTGACTAATGTTTTGAGAAATTCGTTAAAGTACTGAGGATACTTTTAAGGAATAATACGGAATTTTGTTGCATCTGGGCTGTAACAGAATAATAACACTGGAAGACAATTTCAGGTGCAAAGAACTGAATGAGACACTTAAAATCCGTTTTGTATTAGTGGTTACTTATAATTCACTCTGCAGAAGCAAATCAAATGCTTGTCATGCTTGTACCTTCCTCTAGAATGAAGGTTCCTGAGGAAGGGGGGGTTAGGGGAAGTTCTTAAACTTCCATCATGCCACCATTGTCAGTGTGAAGTCCTGATTGCTTGCTGTTATCATAGTGCCTTCTATTTTGGGTCAGTAGATATGTTAACACGAATGTGTGGTGTACCACATGGTATGTAGAAATTTTTCATCCTCTTAAGTTAGTTTTGACCCACAGAAATTCTTCAGTACTATTTGTTTTGTGAATTCACAACTGCTTTTGTCAGCACAAAAGATGGGAAGAATGACGGGACTGTTTACTTCAATTGCAGTTATGGGCTCTGAGTTACACTTTTTTAAAGTGTTTGTGGGACAAGGGCATGTCTGAGGATTCAATTTCACAAGCAGTTTAAACGTTATCTACAGCTGTTGCTCTTAAGAGGATCTGTCTTACTGTCCCCTTGATTATGGTTACTGCTAAGTTGTGCTGTCAGTGATGCTTGTGCACTAGTAACTGTACGAAAGGGAAGGAAACGTGGATGTTGGCAAAAGAGGAGAGCCAGAGTGCCTTTTCCAGTTGCAGTGATATACCTGAGTCTGTAGCCAAAACCTTTTGAATTTTGGGGTGTATCTGTTCCTTTTCATAGGAAGTGTGTAATCTTTAAGTGTAGTGATGATTCCGGACAAGTTGGATTTTTCAGAAAATATTGGTGAACCACTGAGTATCTACTATGGAAGCACATACTGTAACTCATTTCTGACTAATGTGTAAGTGTGAGGCTGAGAGTGAAAGTATATACTTTTTTGTAATCATGTATGTCTTGAATTTGTATACTCTAAGCATGAACTTCCATTTGCTGAGGTCTTAGATTATTTGTTTGTTTTGGGTTTTTTTCAGAGTAATTACTGAGGTCCAGGTCTCCTCCAGAGCTTTTGGTTTAAAATTGCATTCACAGATGAAATAGAATCTGTTCTTTAAAAATGTTGCTTATGGTGTTGCAAGTGAGAAAAAAAAAACAAAAAACAAAACAACAAGTTGACCTTGTGAATGCTGGCTATCTAAGTTGATTTTCTGTGCATTGATACGTGCAATATGTCACATTCCTGTATTCTTTCTTTAGTGTATTCCTGTACCTGATATTAACAAACCCCAGTCAACTCATGCTTTTGCAATGACCTGTATTTGGATTCATCTGAATCGGAAGGCCCATAGTGACAACTCCAAGTTACAGATTCCTATTCCTCATTCTCTTAATCTTCACCATGAGTGAGTTTTGGGGGGTTTGTTATGTTTTGATTTGTCTGTAGACATAATGGAATAGGAAGCTCCAAGTCTGTATTCAGAATGTATTGTGTGATGGGATGCTGTGTAAGGGTTATCAAAGGAATGAAGCAGGACTAAGAAAGAACTCAAAGTCAAAGTATGCTGTTATCATACAGCTAACAGAAATAAACAGAATTACATCTGAGATTAATGAATCTTTTTTTACTGGTGGAGAATCTGAAAGCAAATTGACTATTTTGCTTTACTGTGCTGTGGCTTGCAGAGTGTGGGTAAGCCGTATGTTGGGTTAAATTTTGTTTGGAAAGGTGATTTTTAAAGTGTATTTTTGTCCTGAGGTGTTTCTCTGATAAAGGAAAAGTGTAACACAGTGAAATTGTGGCATTAGATGTAGTCATTTTGATATGGTGCAATTAATAAATATTTGGGATTTTTTCTATTATTTTTACAATGGATTTTTGACTGGAGTTATTGTGGCTGTAATCCTGGAATGCACGTGTATTCTTTTGCTTGCTTCTTTGTACTTAATGTTTAATTTCTTTGACACACAGGTTTTTGCAACAGAGTTTAAGAAATAAGAGCTTACAGATGAATGACTACAAGATTGCCTTGTTGTGCAATGCTTATTCAACCAATTCAGAATGTTTCACTTTGCCAATGGGTGTACTAGTAGAGACTATTTATGGAAATGGCAGCATGAGGATACCTCTTCCAGGGACTAATTGCATGGCCTCAGGGTCTATTACCCCCTTGCCAATGAACCTTTTGGACTCACTCACAGTTCATGCCAAAATGAGGTACAATATGCAGTAGCTTTTTTTTTTTTTTTTTTTTAACCTGTAAATCTCTGTGTAACTAATTATGATCAGGAAAGTTTTCCCGTGTCTGGACATGTCTGTTTATTTATTTAATAAACTCCATCACTCTGAAGTCCTTGTTTTTGTTTGAAAAATACTTTCTTTCTTTCCTCAGTCTGATTCACAGCATAGCTACAAGGGTAATTAAGTTGGCTCATGCAAAATCTAGTCTGGCCTTGGCTCCTGCTCTTGTGGAAACCTACAGCCGCCTGTTGGTTTATATGGAAATAGAGTCCTTGGGCATCAAAGGCTTTATCAGTAAGAAAGAAAAACTCCCATCCCACCCCTTTCCTTTTGTTCAATAGCATTTTCTTTTAATGGCAACTAGAGACCATAGTAAAAATGAAAATCTAATGATGCAGCATGTTGAATACCTATATATATTATTTTAATATAAAGGAGATTGTAATAGTTATTCTAGTGCTGCAGTAAATTCAGATGAGTGTGCTGTTGTCACTTTATGCCATCACTTGTATGGTCAGTAGTTACGCTGCATTGTACAAAAATACATTTAATGGAAAATTGTAAGCAAAGTTACTTAATTAGATGCAAATGATACTTAACTGCACTCATTAAAATAGTTTGCATGCGTGCTGTATATATTCATTTGAAAGACTATTGAGCTCTGTACGTTTCCAGCATCCTCAGACAGTTCTTGTGCACGCACTCTTTGGAGATGCTTGGTTTAAAAATTATGTATCTGACTTGCAGCTAAATGTAGCCGTCTACCCACAGTGTACTCTGTAGTTGTATTTTAAAGTGTAATCACTTAAAAAACTTACTTTACAAACTCTTTTTCATAAGGTCAGCTCCTGCCAACTGTGTTCAGATCTCACGCATGGGGAATTTTGCATACCCTGCTAGAAATGTTCAGCTATCGGATGCATCACATTCAGCCTCATTACAGAGTCCAGCTGCTCAGCCATCTTCATTCCTTGGCTGCTGTGCCGCAGACTAATCAGAACCAGCTTCATCTGTGGTGAGTGTTGGTTACCACGTTTAACCGTAATCTCAGATTTCTCCTTCATTGTGTGTTGAAAGCTGCATGCGAACGGTGTTTTAAATGGGACATAAGTACTTACTAGTCTCAGTTGTGTGGCTAAATTGTTTCGTGGTATCTCAGCAGGTCATGTTTCAGAAATACGGTTAGGTGTTAGTAGTAGTACTCTGCAGAGTTGCACAAGGCAGCTTCCTGCAAAACGTGGTAGGTAGCAGTGTCACAGGTCAAAACACAGGAACGCACTCCAGAACAGTCATGTCAGGAAGTGTCGGACAACTCTTGAGCTTCTCACACTGGAGATAAAGGGCAGTGCCTGCTGCTTGTAGTCAGAGTGGTTGGCTTGTCTGCCAGTGGAACTATGCTGCCTTACTGCTGTAGCAGATTCCATTACAAGAGTTAAGTTGGTTCCACTTAATTCTTTAGTGAAGTTAATTTTCAGTCAGGTCACAAAAATAGCCTGATTCATCCTGTAAAGGAGTTAGCACAAAACTCTGGTGGCCGTAAGTGAACCTGAGTGGAGAAAAAAGTGTCCCTTCTGTTGTATGGTGTCTGTCTTATGTCAGCGTAAACCACACATAAAACAATGGCTAATTTGAATACAAGAAAGATGGAAAAGCTGGTTAAAGAAGCTCTAGAGTTGATAGGCAGATAATTCTAGGGAAAAGCTTTGAGTTTAACTTGCTATTAAAAAAGTTGAAGGGTATGAGAATCAGTATGTTTGTAGAATCTGGGGTTTGTTGTACAAAAGTTGGGGACAAGAGTGTCCATTCAGTCTTAGAGTACAATATTTCTTGTGAGGATACGTGAGGGAGATGGAGCAACTTCATTATAATCAGTTCATATTATGGAAGTCTAATTACACACTGCTTTCTTAGTCAAAATTCAAATAGCTCAAATAGCTCAGTTGCTTATCTTTTATCAAGAATAAAGAGAAAAAGTGAAGACAAGTTTCTCCTTAAATTCAAGGTCTTGCTCTTTTTATTAACCCAACTCTTGTCATCTTAGTCTGTCAAATATGGATGCTAATCAGTAACTTTTGATAAGCACCGCATGCAACTGCATTGGAGTAACCTAACCTATGGCTTTGGCATTTCAAAGACACAATGTTATGAAAGTCTTTTAAATGACTTCAGACTACCTGGTGTGAAAAGCACTTCCAACTAGAGCACGGGAAGATAAAGTGCTTTTAATCAAAAGCAATACTTCCTCATTTTTCTAATAAGGACAGTTTAGTGCTGTCTGCTTCAAGGTGATAGTTAGCTTTGAAACTTTCCGTGTATTATTCATGGCTTTTTATTCTAGTTTTGCATATATTTTGCATATATCCTTGTTTAGACAAAGATGTTAAAAAGATAACAAAAGGGAGGAGCTCTAAAATGGAGAGAATTGAGGCTCTTTTTCAGGGGCTCTGTGCTTGGAATTTTCATTGAAAAAACTTTTGAGAACTTTATTTGAAAATAAAGTACTTAAGTAGTTAATATTACGTAGTTAATAACAAGATTAGTAAACAATGCAAAAAGCAAACTTTTCCAAAATGTTAAGAACATTGCTTTCAAAACAAATGCTTTTGTATTATTTGAAGCAGAAAATGGAGTAAAAATAGAGTTTTTTTGAATCTTAGAAGCAGCAGTATAAGCGTTATTTGCTAACTGGACTGTTTCCCATTTTCAGTGTTGAGAGTACTGCTCTAAGGCTAATCACAGCTTTGGGCAGCTCAGAAGTCCAACCACAGTTTACACGATTCCTCAGTGATCCGAAAACAGTTCTTTCAGCAGAATCAGAAGAACTCAACAGAGCTTTGATCTTAACTCTAGCAAGGGCAACACACGTGACAGGTAATAGTAATACTATGAGATAACACTTAAGTGAAGGCTGTAGTCAAGCCATTTCTCTAAAATACTGTTTAGAGAATATCCTGGAAATGGCCCAGTCATAAGACACGTTCCATACACTTCTGGTTTTGAAAAAAGTATAATTTTAATTTCCAACAAGTTGTTTTTAGGCAAAAAGCTATTACTAAAGCAGTAGTGAAATCAGACATTGTTTGAAAGTTATATTTATACAAAGATACAGTGTGACTGTTTTTTTTACTGTCTTATTTTCAGTTTGAGTATTTTAAATTTAAATGGTTAGATTGATTATTGATACATGCAATTTAAAAAAAAACATGGAATGTTCACAGCAAGTATGTTGCTCATGTGGAAGCCACTCCCTCTACAGCTTATCTTTAAGGAAAAGTAGAGTGTGGTTGGGGTTTGCTTTCCTGGAGAAGGGAGAGGAGGAAGCTTTTAGTGTGTATTTTAATGATTTAACAATGCGCAATGACAGGCTTTTGTTAGCTTTGAGGAGGATGTTTTCGCTATCTCCTTTTCAATGGTTCTAGTCTGGGAAGTTAGAACAACTGATTTAACAAAAACTAGTGGAGGTGATTTGAAAGGAAAAAGGCGTCTTTGTGTTAGATTTTTCATTTTTTAACCTTTTCTCAACCTTTAATGTTAAATCAACACTGGGATTGGGGGGGTGGTGAGCCTTGTGTTTAATTTCTAAAATTTAATTGGGAAAGGTACTGCTGAGCAGCCTTTTAAAAGCAATATAAAATTGAATCTGGCAATTTCATCATCATTATCTTCCTCAATATTTTTTTTGTCTAATCATTAATCAGCAAAAGCTTGTCTTGCTGTCATTATGGGAAATTAAATATAAAAGCTTAAATTCATAATTGCTTTATTTATATCTCAAAATTTAAAAATAGATTTGTTATTGTCAATAACATAAAAAAGATAATATCCAGCTTGTTCTATAGAGTAAATAAAATTCAAAGAAAAGAGGTGGAGGAAGTTGGCCAGAAAGGAAACCTTATTGAATTAGCAAAGCCTTGATGCATGTGACTACAAAAGAAATACCAGTAAGAAATGTGTTTTATGTGAAATTCTAATATCATTAATCCATTTTCTAGACTTTTTCACAGGCTCTGATTCAATTCAGGGAACTTGGTGCAAGGATATATTGCAGACTATCATGAGTTTTACTCCACATAACTGGGCATCACATACACTAAGCTGTTTTCCAGCTCCTC
This sequence comes from Tetrax tetrax, assembly GCA_009806455.1. Lineage (NCBI taxonomy): Eukaryota > Metazoa > Chordata > Aves > Otidiformes > Otididae > Tetrax > Tetrax tetrax. The sequence goes on from WHYT01017010.1 coordinate 155,907, forward strand.
TACAGGTAATAGTTTGAAATGATGATTTTATAACTGTAAATACAGATAATTTACTTTGTAACAAGATCCCTTGCCTTTTGCTAGTTGTTGAGATTCTTCTTCTATCCAGACTACATTAATCTCAAGTCCCTAAAGAATGCAGCGTGATTGCTGTTTCCTCAGAAATGCATTAGCTTTTCCTGGAGTATTTTAAGGCCACATTTGGCCAACTGGTACTTCTGGTGGAAGGTAAATCAGATCTCCTAAAAATTAAAAATAAAATCAAATTTGAAGAAGCCTTTTTTCTTGAGGCAGTTTGCCATGTAGCTTTGTCAGTGACAAAACAGTCACTGTGGTGTCAGTCACAGTGAAGCAGCAACCCTGCCTAGTAGGTTTGTATTGTAGGAAGTAGGAACTCATAAGGTGCGAAGTCAGGCAAAAGTTGGCCTGTTCAGCTGTTTTATTTGAAGCTCTCGGTCACAGAAAAGCTTACTTTATTTCAGGTATTCTTCAAGCAGAATAACGTACCTCAGGAAAGCCGTTTTAACTTGAAGAAGAATGTGGAAGAAGAATACCGGAAGTGGAAGTCTATGACCAATGAGAATGATATAATCACACGCTTTTCTATGCAAGGTTCATCGCCACTTTTCCTTTGTCTCCTATGGAAGATGTTGTTAGATACTGATCATATTAATCAAATTGGCTACAGGTAAGCTTAAAAGATGTGCTATTTCAAAGTTATTACAGCAACACTCTTAGTTCTGAGGACATAGGCCTATTAAGAACAGTAACAATTGCTTGCTGCTTTTTAAATCTGTGTGAGCATTCTTGTAAGAGTTTTTTGTGGGTTTTTTTTGTTGTGGTGATGTTGTTGTTTTTCCTTTTTCCCTGTTAGAGTGTTAGAAAGAATTGGGGCCAGAGCTCTGGTGGCACATGTCAGGACATTTGCAGATTTCTTGGTGTATGAATTCTCTACCTCTGCTGGAGGCCAGCAACTCAACAAATGCATTGAGATTCTCAATGACATGGTGTGGAAATACAATATTGTAACACTGGACAGATTGATACTGTGTTTGGTAAGTATTGACGTAGAAGATAAGATGCCAATTCTTCACCCAGAGTTTGCTTTCTGAGTCACTTTTGTAGGAGTAATCTTTTTAAAAATGCATTGGTTTTAAATAGCGACTATTTGCTACTCAGTAATTAAGTAAAAAGATAGATTACTTCTGTAAGCAACATAAAACTCAAAATCTTACAGTTCTCTGAATCTTCAGGGGAAGCTTTTCTTGGTTAATTCATGGAAACCATTGAATTGATATTATTAAGTGTTGCTATTTAGTGCTTTGGGTCTCTGGCCTCAGAGCTATGCAATTACTTCTGCAGCCTGAAAAGTAAGAAGGGGTATGGCATGCCACGATTCAGAAGCAAATGGAAAATGTTGTACCCATTAGAGTATGATTTCTTAGCTTAGAATTCAACCTGTTTCAACAGAAAAGTAAGAGAGAAATGGCATTCTTTGTCTTTCTAGATTATCCTACAAAATAAAGCAGAACTCACCTACAGAGAATTAAATTTTCCTTCAGTAATTATCCTGTGCTTATATTTAAAAATCTCATCTTAATGTAAAGCTTGTTGTTTGAATTTTCTTTTGGTTTTCAAACTGAAGTCCAGACATGTCAGAGTGGCCAGAAGTTTGAAGCAAACTTAACTTCATTGTGATTACTTTTTTATTTTCAATAAGAGAACTGACAGCTAAGAGAGAGCTAGAATTCTTGGAGAACATGCTATCACTGGGGAGTTTGTAAGACTGCGTGGTGGATACTTTTCACAGGAGGTGATGGAACCTGCCCCTGTTCTGTGTCTTCACTTGAAAAATACAGTTGAGAGACCATATCTTCAGTCTGAATTTGTGTGCACGTACACCTAATCTGCAGCCAAATTTGCTAGCCATTGTTTAGGGATTATAAAGCAGACAGTAGCATCAACGGTAATTCCATGTTTTCTGATCCTTTTGTTTAAGGCTATGCGTAGTCATGAAGGAAATGAAGCTCAAGTCTGTTACTTCATCATTCAGTTACTCTTACTGAAGCCTAACGATTTCAGAAACAGAGTGAGTGATTTTGTGAAGGAGAATTCTCCGGAGCACTGGCTGCAGAATGACTGGCATACTAAGCATATGAACTATCACAAGGTATGAAAGCTAATAAAATTATTTTATTATAATACTTTGTGTAGAGTTCAGATCTGCCAGAGAGTCTTTTGTCCTGCAAATGACAGGACAACTATGCCAATTTCTGGAGTTACTTAGTAAGTCGTAATTTATTTGGGCTAGTATTAAAAAAAAACACCCACTATGTTTCTGTAATAACATTAAAATTATAATGCAGTAATATTTAAAGATAGGAGCAGCTGAAGAGTTGGTTGGAGATTCATTCTTGTTTATCTAATCAAATCATTTATCATTTATCAAATGATTCAAAAAATCTTGGGTTTACTAAAATTCCTTTAGAATAGAGGGGAGAAGGTATTTCCTTCTGGTGTTTTATGACTATAACAATAGTTAAACCTACGTTTTCTCCTAGTTATTAAAGCTGCTTCTATCTCCTGTATGGCAAGAACATGATACCCTGATATGTTAGGGTGAGAATTGCTGAGATTTTAATGCTGCTGGAAACACAGTGGCTTCTGCTGGCTAGAAAAGGATGTACCAGTGGAGTGTTCTGTCAAACCGAAATGAAATAGATACAAGCATTAAAGGGAGAGTAGGGACAGGTGACATTGTAGTGGGAGTCTGCTACAGACCACCCGACCAGGAAGATCAAGCGGATGAGGCCAACTGTAGACAGATAAGTGCAGCCTCATATTCAGAAGCCCTGATCCTCGTGGCGGAATTCAGCCACCCTGATATCTGTTGGAGGAACAACACAGCAGGGTGTAAGCAATCCAAGAGGCTTCTGGAATATGTTTATGATAACTTCCTTCTCCAAGTGATAGAGAAGCCAATGAGGAGATGAGCCATGCTGGACCTTGTTCTCACCAACAGGGAGGGACTAGTGGGAATGTGGAGCTCAAGGGCAGCCTTGACTGCAGTGACCAGTGGAGTTCAAGATCCTTAGGGCACCGAGGAGGGCGCACAGC
>WHYT01017010.1:176441-196178 GCA_009806455.1 Tetrax tetrax
AGGTTTAGATTAGATATTAGAAAAAAATTTTTCACAATGAGAGTTGTAGAGCACTGGACCAGGTTGCCCAGAGAGGTGGTGGATGCCCCATCCCTGGAAACGTTCAAGGCCAGGCTGGATGGGGCTCTGAGCAACCTGATCTAGTCAGGGAGGTCCCTGCTTCTTGCAGGGGGGTTGGACTAGATGACCTTTGAAGGTCCCTTCCAACTCTAACCATTCTATGATTCTATGATCCTCTGCATGACTTTGTGTGTATAACTTATTTATAGCTATGTATTCACGCCGTTCTTCAGTGACTGAGTATCATTGCCTTATATTCATACTTCAGTCCATATATCTTATTTTTATGAAATGTGGTGGATTTATTTATTCTCAGTAACTTATCTTTTATTTCAATTCAACTTAGTATGTGTTGTATATACATATATTTTTAAGCAGTGTTCTGCTTACACTAGTCCATGTTGGGGCAGCTTTTTTTCCTTAATCATTGTCACCTATGGCAGGCAAATCACCCGGTCCATTCCCGAATTGTGACTGGAGATTCAATGAGTTTCCTAACCCAGCTGCCCACGCTCTTCATGTTACCTGTGTTGAGCTCATGGCTCTGCCTGTTCCAGGGAAGGATGTGGGCAATGCCTTGCTCAATGTTGTGCTGAAGAGGTATGTTGGCTTTCTGAAACTGTTTTCTGCAATATATAATACGTAATTAAGAGATTGCTAAAGTAATCTATGATACTAATTTTCTTAGATTTGTATAAATTTTTAGTGACATATAAATACTTTCAATTTTATATATAAAGTCTTTTTGAGGACAAACAAGGCTGTAGGGAATAATCATGTCTTGGATTTCTGTGCTGTAGTGGATTGTGTGTGCTTCAGGAACAGTTGATTCAGCATGATCCCCTTAAAAGACAGAGGGAAGACCTCACAGAGGCAAGAAACTTAGCCAGTGGTTTCAGTGGCAGAGAGGCTGGAAGAAGTCTATTCTCCTTTCAGCTGTGCTGGGAGGAAGACATTTCATCAGTTAATATCACAGCATCTTTGAACACAAAGAAAGGGACAGGTAGCATTCGGCAGGACTCTGAATCCTCCTGATGCTAAAGTAAAATCAGAAGTACCGTGAAATACGGAGGTGTGCCAAGACTAGCCTTCTGTCATTATGCATTAGTTTTGACCCATAGACTCTGTTTCTTGCTCAGCCACTATGAAAAGAACTGAAGTGAAAGAAAGGACCTAGTATTCTTGCAGCAATTCACGTGACATCTTTGAGCAATGACAAACTGAAGTGATTCGTTCTCAGTCTCATTCAGCTTTGAAGGAGTCAATAAAGGGACAATTAACCCTTAAGCACTGAAGCATATTTGGTAGGAAGAACAGTGTGGTAACAGCCTTTGGATCTACTAACATGAAATCATGCCTGAACAAAGTTTTGCAAGCAACATCACAATGGCATTTATACTGTCTGTTGGCTCTCCTCAATACCTCTCTGTCTATAGTTCTCTTAACTTGAGAAATATTCTTTACCTAAGTACACCTTGTCTTTAGGTGCCCCAGAAGCACAAATTGCAATAGTGGATTTCAGAGCTTCAGTTTTCTTTTTCTCTATTTTTAGTCAGCCCTTGGTGCCGAGAGAGAATATCACAGCTTGGATGAACGCAATTGGACTAATTATCACAGCCTTACCAGTAAGTCAATACACTGTATTTTTAATTTTATTTTTTTTTAATCTCTTCTTCCATGTAGTTTATCATCTTTCTGTTGTATGTTGTAAAAACTTCTACAGTTTGCAATGTGATAGCCAACATCTGTAGATTCCACAGAGAGCTATTCAGAAGGCTACTTGCATGTTTGAGAAACATCTCCTCCAGCATGGAAAAATTGACCAGGTTTTCTTTTTTTCTGTTATGTTTTGAGGCTAGGGTGAAAAGAAGTCAATCGCTTCTATTCAAAAACATTGTTAAATGACACGTGTAGTATTAATTGAAGTTTTTAAGGGTTCTGATGCAAAGCTAATTTTCTATTAATGCTTGCACGTGCATATCCTATATGTCTTAAACCATGTAAATGAAATGTGCCTAAAACTGCAAAAGCAAATGTGTGCAGTATTAGAGTTTGTGTTTTGATCTTGTAAATCTAATGACTCTTGGTACCTGACCAGGACTACCTGAACAATTTTGATCATCCTTACCTGTTGCTTATATGTGCAACAGTTGTCTTTTCCTTGCAATTTCTCTTCCCCAACAAATGGTTCCTTTTCTTGGAAGAAAGCCAACATGAATTTAATCCTTTTTGTTTTTATAATGCTTTTATTACTCTTCCTATTCCATCCCCTTGCATCTTCATCTATATTCTTTGACTTTTGTACCTTTTTAATTTCCCGTTTCCATCTTGGATTTTTGGTCTGTTTGTTCCTGTACTCGGAAAACTCAGAAAATTCTCAATGTCCTTTCATTAAGGCTTTTCGGCTCTACTCTGCTTCTTTTGGAGACTTTTATGTTAGCTGTTAAATTCATGAGATACGTCTTGATAACACCACACTCCTCAAGTGTGTCACATCCACTAACGTTAATCGATACTTTCTGTATTGTGTTGCTTGATTTTCATGTTTGTCAGGGTTATAAGCTGTTGTCTTAAATTATGTCATTTTCAGAAGCAATTCTGACTTTTGGGTTTTTTTTTCCAGGAACCATACTGGATCGTTCTCCATGATCGCATTGTGAGCGTAATCAACAGTCCCAGCTTGACGTCAGAGACAGAATGGGTCGGTTACCCATTCCAGCTGTTTGACTTCACAGCATGTCACCAATCTTATTCTGAGATGAGTTGTAGCTACACTTTGGCTTTGGCTCATGCTGTATGGCATCATTCTAGCATCGGACAACTTTCTCTCATACCTAAGTAAGTGTAATGATAGTTGATGATTTGTCTTTTAAATTGCGTGCGTACTGTACATAGCAAAGCTGTACCTGTAGCAATTTATACCAGTAAGTAGGTACAAGAGAGATCCAAAACTCACCAGAGAGATCAGACGTTCTTTTACAGCTCCCTCTTCCGCTGACATAACTCTTGTTATCTGTAAGCTTCAGGGCTTTCATCCAGAGTATTGTATGATTGCCTTTAATGAGCCTTTTTTTCTCTTGATTAGCTTTTACGCTTTTATTCATTTCCATTTCTCTTAAACCGTTAACAGTAGCATATTCTGAAAGCATCAACTGTAATCAGTAAATGTATCCTTAGTTCTAGCAAGTACCCTCTCGCTGCAAGTTGAAGGATGTGGAAGTGATCCACTTAATCATTAAAGCACGAAAAAAAATACCACTGCATTAAAAAGTTGATTAGACTTTCCCCAGTGCCATATTAATGAGACAACTAACAGACTTCAATTACTAAGTCTTAAAATATTGGACAAAAATGAAGGTGGTGTGTTGTGTTCCTCTCAGCTAATCCTAAACCTTGATTTAAGGCTAGTGTTAAAACAAATTTTTGACTGTGTAGCGTTCCACAGAGCTTAGAATCATTGCCTGTTCTAGTCCAGTAATAATGCCTGTAAATGTTCTAGAGCTTCACTGAAATAACTGATATTTGAAATAACTAGTATTTGCATAGCTACACTGTATTTCCTAAAACGAAGGTCCAAGTCTGTGAGAGAGAGAATGTGGTGTTTTGGCTAGAATTTGGAGTGGAGGAAAGAAGGAAAAAAAAAATAATTCCAGTTTAAGTAGAAAGTGTCTTGAAATACTACAGGTTCCTCACGGAAGTCTTGATACCCATAGTGAAAACAGAGTTCCAGTTACTCTACGTTTACCACCTTGTTGGTCCTTTTCTACAACGGTTCCAGCAGGAGAGGACACGATGCATGATAGAGGTAAAGTGTAGCTCTTGGTCTGCTTTATACAGTATATATTATTTTAACTTTGCAATTGTATTACAGGGCAGAATCTGATAGACATCTGATAAACATTCAGAATTACATTCTGTTTGCGCACAACACTCCCATAATAAGTATATTCAGACGCTGTAGTTGTAAGCTCTTTGTAGAGAATGCTTGAACCAGTGCGTTTTAATTGCACTGTATGTATGCATTTGTAGATACAAGCTGAGTGCAGTAAACTGTAAAGTCTTCTCTCTAGAATACTCAAATCTTGTGCTACTCTTCCTAGTTATTTACTAAGGTCTACTTCTGCAAATTTTGCAGACACTTACTCAAACTGTATTGCAGTCAATGATGTTTAAGCACTAATTATGTAGCGTTATGCTCACTGGAAGTTAACTTGGGAAAATGGTTTAGTTAGGCATAGTGGGATGCGTTAAGACCTGCCATTTGTCCTTGTAAGAAAGGAAATAGTTAGGAATTTCAGATACTTAAAAAGCAGTACATACAGTTAAACAGTGTAATAAATATATTTCTACTCTAAAGCATTTTAAAACTTGTTTTCATTTGGGGTGCTTTTTGTGTCTCTGGAAACAGATTGGAGTGGCATTTTATGAAATGCTCCTGAATGCAGATCGGTACAGCTCACACCTGAACTACGTGGATCCTATATGCGACTTCTTGTATCATATGAAGTATATGTTTACAGGTGACAGTGTGAAAGACCAGGTAAACAGTAGATGTTGATACTTCAATTTATAGCAATTTAATCTTTTATGAATTATCTTCATAGGTAGCAGTACAACAAAATGCTTAACAGCTGACTAGTCTCTGTGCAAATTAGGAAGCTGATGCACTTCACATTTAAACACTTCAGGTGCAGTAGACTAGGTATCTCAGATTTCAAGGTTAATTTCTATAGTCTGAAATTTAAGGTACAGCTTGAGGGTGCTTTAAGTACTATTAGTAAAGCAATCACTAGAAATAAAGCTGTTGGATGTTTCATAACTTTTCCTCATTTCAGTCTGTGTCTTTTATTACCTAATTTCTAATTCATTAATATAATTTGACATGTTACAAAAACAAGAATGCGTCCATGTTCAGTGAAAAACCATTCACCCAATTTAGTTTAGTTTGTAACAGTATACGCAACTAAAGATGTCAGTTGTGTGAATTGTTTTGCAAAGCTTTGGTGTATAACTGTTACACCAGGGAGTGTTTTGGTTTTTTCAAGGTTAGTTATCAGAAAAGGTCCAGAAGTTAACATGGTAAATAAAATATTAACAGAAATACCACTATTTACAATATCTCTTTCCTTTTTTCTTTGTGCTAATGTGATGTTTGTGTATAGTAGTGACATGTGTCAAAATACTCCTGTTTTAGCAAAAGCATTTCTGTGTCTCTTTTTAAACAGGTTGAGAAGATAATTTGTAATTTAAGACCAGCATTGAAACTTCGGTTACGCTTCATAACACACATCAGCAAAATGGAACCAGCTGCTGTTTCACAACAGCCTCTCAATAATGGGTCACCAGCACAACAGCCTAGCCAAGTGCCTGTTAATGTTGCTTTGCCAGTGACACAGTGAAGTGAAGTTTTCAGCTGGCCCTGGTGTGAAGGCTTCCTTCTGTAACTGATCAAAGTGAAACATCATCTGATCTGGAATCTGGTATGCTGTATAAAAGGAAAGAGAACCATGTACAGATTTATGCTTCGTTTTCTTTTGCATAATGAAGCTGTCTAACTGTATGCATGCCAGTCTTCTTACCTATTTATATCAGACAGTAGATGAAAGCACTGAGTAAAGATTCTCTGCAAGCAAATACGTGGACTTCTGAAGAGTTTACAATGTCCTGCTCCCTATCCTGGTTTGAGTCATCTAGATTTTCCTTTCTTTCTGTCTGTGATATGGAAGGACACTCAATGTATGTAGCGGGGTAGGAAATGATCTTTTTAAATGTGGGTTCTGCTTTATTAAAAATTTTTATTCTTTCTGTTCAGCAGAAGAATTTAAATTATTTTTGTTTTCTGGGCAGACAAATTAAGCCCTTATCCAGAAATCCTCCTAGACAGAGAGACTGGATCAGTTGTATTGAGTTAATTATAACATCTTTCCAAAGACTGAGCCTTTGAAAATACCTGTAAATTTTGTATGTACAGTTTACATTCAACAGATGATCCATGGGTTTGATCTGGCATCAATTACTAGACTGTTAAATTACTGCCCAGAGGCTGCCTCTAATCAATCTGTTGGAAGTCTGCATATTCAGTTTCAAGCTGTACTGGTTCTTATTTTATCTTTCTTGTTTGGGAAATGGTGTAGTCTCTATTAAGTCAATCACATGAATTGTATTGATACTATATTTCAGATTTGTAGAATATTCTACTTTAAGTTTTGTGTACTGTGTTCAGCAGGTTTTGATAACAGAATTGAAAAGCTCAATGTTTTGTAAATACTTATATTGTTTGACAGACTTTTTTAATTAAAAAAAGAACCACTTGAAGAGACTATATTAGTATTTATTTGTTTTCCATACACATTACCTTAAAAATAAGAATTGACCATAGCAGGTGTGCTTCTATGTTCCAAATTATTTATCATCTTTACAATAATGCCAGTTTTAACTTATAACAAATGGAGTCCAGATTAGTAAGGTCAGGTCTGATTCATATCTCTTTAAAAATTTAACAGTTCTGAGAAGGAGCTGTGGATTCAATGGGTGGAAGGTTTTTCTGTCTTTTTTTTTTTTTTTCAAGGACAGCAAACAGAGATTGCTGGAAACTGCTGTCATTTGTGTTGTACTTGGATCCTAAATTCTGCCAAGTATAATTTGAGTAACAGAGAACTGTGAGTGCTCTTCCGTGAGTTTGTAGTCTGATAGAAAAGCACGTTTGCCTGTCATGTGCTGTATGTTTGGCTTAAAAGGTCTTGTATTCCATTCCAGCGTCAAGTGACTCTAATACCGTTGGGCTCGATATTGATAACAGGATGAATATAGTTGGTCTTCAAAAATCCACTGGACCATTCTGTCCAGGCCTTTGCACAGGTTTTCAGGGGCAGACCTGAGAAGCAAAGTTCTGTCAGCAGTGAAACTATTTTAAGACTTCGCTTCCTAAACAGTTTTTGGGGCACACAAGTAGAAAAAGCCTGTATAAACAGCATGTTTCATGGCTGTTCTGCATGCATGTTTTAACTGAGCTAATGCCAACATCGCAAGCATCTTTCTGAATTGTCTTATTTCATATTGAAATAGTTTTGGTGCTTGATGTGGGACCCATAGTGTCCTTTGTAATATCTAAACTAGCACTTGTTGTCAGAGACTGTATTGAGGAAGTGGGGTAACTGTCTTCAGAAGCAAATCATGAAAGCTGACAATTCTTAAAAGCTTTGGGTGTTTTTAGTTTTGGTTTGTTTTTTTCCCTTCTCCTTTAGGACTGGAAAATTCAGTTCTTTAGTTCTGTGACAGGCATAAGTGGCGTACAGAAGCAGCCTCCTTACTCAGCTTTGTGTCTTTACCACGTGTGCAATTACGATAAGAAGCCGACTGCAGTACGCTGGCCTTGCACGATGATTTACCACAGCTGGGCTGGCACTAGCAAATCATTGCAAAACTTGTGTTTCATGAATACCGGACTACATTTGAAGTTTTGACTTAGAGCTTAAAGGATGTGTATCCCACTAACAGTGCTACGAATCAGGACCCAGAGCCCTTGCTTACCTAGCAGAATTAGTGATTTACATGGTTTGGTTTACGTATTAAAAATTGCAAAGAGAACACTGTTTCTCTCTTCTGAGCACACACACTTGTTCTCTGCAAAACTCACCAAGTTTCTGAAGGTGCTAAACCCTCACTAGTTGAAATAAGGTATTTCTTCTGCTAAAATCTACACTTGTATCTTCAGCAGTGCTGGTCTAAAAATTAATTTTTAACAATGCTTTCTTTGAGTTAAATAATTTACACTTTAAAGCCCAACTAACCAAATTAACTTTCTGAATTATTAGCACAGTGAGACAAAATGCCAGTGTAATTTCAGATGTGTCTTTGTAATTGATTACGGCTGTCATATGACAGGCTTTTAAAATTCAAAGTATGGTGTTTGGTCCTCTGCTGGAACTCACAGCAGTTGTGAGTAGTGAGGGGAAACTTAAGTCTGAGGCTTTGGTTTTGGCTCTTGTCTTTTTTTGTATTTCAAATTACAGGTAGCCAGTATGGAATGGATGCAACAGTATTAGCTTCCCCCACCTCATCTGCCTTTTATAGATATTTATTTAGTAAGACTTGAACAATCTATTATATGACTGGCTGAGTCAACAGATGGCTAGAAAAAATCTGCATTCCCTCTTTAACCACCAGATGGAGATTTCTTCAAAAAAAATTGACCTTGAGCTGATCATGTGTATAATGCAGCACCCTGAACGCTCAGATCTTCCTTGGATCTACCAACATTTTGATCTAAGATTTAACAACTTAGAAGCCATATTACACTGCTGTCCTTGATGTTTAAAATATGCTTTGTTATTTCTCTTCCTCATAAACAAATTTGCTGGAGGACTCCCTAGAGCTATGGGATTTGCAAAATCTTCCAAACAAATTTTTAATCTTTCAAAATTGTCACAATTTTGAGGTTTTTTTAAAAGCCGATCACATGATACATGCAAGAGTTACCAGAGCTGATGAGAGATTCTTGTACTTAATCACCTCAAAAAATAAGCAATAGATAAGAGCAGTGTGTTTGACTTTGATTTTAGCACTAAGACTTTTTAGGACATAACTGAATGTTTGTGGCTCGGCAGACTGTACCTCAGATCATGCAGCCTTTTCTGAAGGTGCACCAGACAAGGGTAATGCCATTGTAAACGGCTGCTTTGACTGTTGAACTCTCCTGTTCCTGTGGCTCTCCACAAGATGGGCTCACCCCCACCGTACAGTAATCTTAGTAGTGAGGGAGTATTTGAGTAAAATGATCACACAATGTTTCACTTGCAGTACCCTCTGCGACTCCGAAAGGTGGTGAATGCTTTTGACTTCCCCTGTGCCTTTGTTCCTTCAGCAAATACAAACACAGTAAGGCATCAACTTCTTTTTCTGGTTTAGGATCCAGAATGGGGAGACTCCCTTATTTCTTTACTTATGCATCTGCTATTAGCAGTGGTCAGAGAGACACCACTGTGTTTCTCCATCCTTTCTTCTAATCATTGGAATCAAAAGAAAGGTCTTGGATTTTTTGGGTTGAGGGTTTTTTTGTCTCTTTTTTTTTTTCTTTTTCCTTCCTTGCCTCGTATGTTTGTTCTGTATAAGCTCTTGTGAATTGTAGTGCTGTTCAGGTCTGGTCCTTCACCTCATTAGTGTTTCACACAGAGACCACTCTGTGACTTGGTGGTGTGCATTTGATGTCAGATTTAATAGGTGTGAGTTGTTTTAAAGATAAGTGGGCACCTTCAAATACTTTTTTTTCCTGAAGTGTGAGAAATCCTGTCTGTGTCATGGTGAGAGGAACATGGTGGATTCCTGTCAGACATCAAAGGCAGAGGATCTGTAGTTCTGCCCTAACCCTGTTTTAGCACTGAGCGGGCCCAGGCTGCTTTATAGTTTAACTTTTAATTAAAAAGTGAAAATGGCTCCACACCTAATTGCCCCCATGTCAGTGCTGCATGGGAAATTTTTAAAGCAATGCAGATAACCTTTGAAGCAAAAAGCTGAGCTGCATGAAGGAGACACTGAGGGAGGCTGTGCAGGCACAAGTCAAAAACGCAACGTTATTAAATAGTTCGTAAGTACATAATTTAATCTGTGCTGTACAGGGCTCTGATCCTTTCATATCTTTGTTCCATAAATAAATTTGAAGTTTGACGTTCCAGATTTAAAGTGGAACTTCATTAATGATTTTTGCTTGTGAGAAGAGCTGTGTAGACTAACGTGAAGCTTTGTTTGGGTCAGAATTGCTTATTGTGAAGACTTGAGGGGATGAGATTTATATTTTGAAAATACAATAGGTCAGAGCAATCCCAGGCACAAATACAGGCTGGGTGGAGAATGGATTGACAGCAGCCCTGAGGAGGACTTGGGAGTGCTGGTGGATGAGAAGCTCAACATGAGCCGGCAATGCGCCCTTGTGGCCCAGAAGGCCAATGGCATCCTGGGCTGCATCAAGAGGAGTGTGGCCAGCAGGTCGAGGGAGGTGATTCTCCCCCTCTACTCTGCCCTCGTGAGACCCCATCTGGAGTACTGCGTCCAGTTCTGGAGCCCCCAACATAAGAAGGACATGGACCAGTTGGAGAGGGTCCAGAGGAGGGCCATGAAGATGATCAGAGGGCTGGAGCACCTCTCCTATGAGGACAGGCTGAGAGAGTTGGGGCTGTTCAGCCTGGAGGAGGCTCCAGGGAGACCTGATAGCCGTCTTCCAGTACCTCAAGGGGGCCTACAAGAAAGATGTAGAGAGGCTGTTCAGTAGGGCCTGTTGTGATAGGACGAGGGGTAATGGTTTTAAAATAGAGGGAGGTAGATTTAGATTGGATATTAGGAAAAAATTTTTTACAATGAGGGTGGTGGAACAATGGACCAGGTTGCCCAGAGAGGTGGTGGATGCCCCATCCCTGGAAACATTCAAGGCCAGGCTGGATGAGGCTCTGAGCAACCTGACATGGTTGGAGATGTCCCTGCTCCTTGCCAGGGGTTACGACTAGATGACCTTTAAAGGTCCCTTCCAAACCCAAACCATGCTATGATTTGAAAATAAAAGCAGAAAATATTGATGCGATAACAAATTGCAGTTGGGTAACAGCAGGATTCAATAAAGAAACTTAAAAAGAAAAAAAAAATCATTTCACTATAGTAAAACTGCTGCTTTTTATTAAAGTTGGATATGTAAGTTCTACCTGGGGACTTAAACACAGCTGTGGTGCTCTAAGCCCACAAATGCAAAGTGATTCTCTTTCAGTGTAAGCTGAGCCAAGTCAAATCAGCCTGCACATCAACAAGGCTAAGGCTTGCATTGCATTCCCTGGAAAATACATAATAAAACAAGGCTGCAGATGACGTCACTCTTGGATTAGCCATTAGAGCATCCATTCATCCTCTTCAGTACTGGACATAAGGTGCAAGGCAAAAGAACGAGAGTGAATCAGTTGGTTGTTGTCGTATTAAAGAGGCAATGGGGAAGGTGAGTGATGTTGGCGTCCCCCTGGAGCCGGAGGAGAGATGGTTGCAAGCCTCTGCAGTTCAGTTCCTGCTGCCTCCAGGAAGGAGCCTGCCACTTACACTGAGTGCTGATCAGTCAAGGGAGACCGGCTGGCCAAGCTAGGCGCTGGATTCTGGATGGTGTGAATACCATCCAGTCCAGTGCTTATGGGATATAATACCTACTGATCTCTAGGACGTGTTAAATACAGCAAAACAGGCAAGGAGAGGACATAAAAGTGTTGGTGAGTTCCATGATTCACGCCATTACAAATAGATAACTGATGGCCACAAACAGGGAAAAATGAGCGGCCAGAGAACAGTCTGACAGTCCTTCTGTGTAACATTGTACTCAGATACAGGACTTGCAGGGGCCTGTCCCACACCAATGTGAAGAATGTATCTATCATGACATTTCCTTTTTTTTTTTTTTTGAATGAAGCACATTTTCCCAATGCTTGAAAGCAAGGGCAGGTACATTTAAAGTTAGTAAAGTTCTACTGAAAGTTGTATAAAATACAATTAGCATGTTCCATGTGAAATGACAGCATAGCATTATCTGTATGATTGCACTGGAGTTAAGAAACTCAGAGTTGATTCCCGCTGCAGCTGTAACTCAGGCACACCGTTATTGATTAAATACTGCCAAAGTGAGGAGAGCACAACAAGGTCCTGAATGAGCCAGTCCCTGCACTGAAGAACTTACAACCCATAAATAAAGGTGTGCAGAAAAAGAAGAATTGTATAGTTGAGAAAAAAATAATAATAACTTGTTGTGTTTTCTTATTAGCGTATCACTTCTCCTCTGGGTGCTGCAAAAGCAGGATGCATGTGTGGTATCTTTGGATGAGTCTATGGAGGTGTTTGGCAAATGGAGACAGCCTTAAGGGGTGAGGATGAAATAAACAGATGGGAACAGAAACTGTTGATGTTCTCAGAAGGGTTATGAGGTTGAATTCTCTAAGCAAACCCCTGTCCCCTCCTTCCTTCCTTGATGCTGTTTCTGCTAAGACATATTTTAGCAGAAAGGAGACCCGGCCGTAGCTTATGACAGCATTATCTTTTCTGTTGGTTTTTTTTTTGTATTATCAAGACCCAGCTGAACCAGCTTTTAAGGGCCCTTGCAGGAGTAAGGGCCCTCTCTTTTTTAACTTGCTTTCTTTAAAAAGGTAGATGAAATGACTGAGAGAGCGTAGATTGACTCCATGCATGAAAGCAGAACTAGGTTGTTGTCTGCCTTCAGCCAAGGCATAGCCTCTCTTTATAAACAGCAGTGCTCTGACTATGGCTAAAAAGGGGAAAGACAGAGAATGTGTCCCCTCTACCGCTGCAGCAGTAGCGTTGACCAAAAGCTGTGTTAAACTATGCGATAAAAAGAGTTCAGCAGCAATACTGGCTTCCCTTCCCACCTATTCTGCTCTTTCCTGCCCCCACTGACTCTCCTCCTCCCTAATTGTAGAACTGCCCTGTGGAAATAAAAATTACTTTTCTCCTACAGGAGTGGATCCCAGCTGGGACCTGGCGTGGGAAAGGCTGGGTAGGCACCAGGGCCGGGGGGAAGTTGGGCATTGTGGGCATCTCCCAGCTTCCATGCTTCCAGGTAGCTTCCAGGTAGCTGATACAACTTGGGGTGAATGCATGAGGGGAGAGCTATTGGCATGAAATGAAGTCATAAGTGTTGAACAGGTAAGTTTAGGCTACTTGATCAGCAATGAGGGAAGCTCTGTGAGGTTGGAAAGAAAGATTTGGGGTGCAGTCTCACCTAAGTCACAGCATGGACTGCTGTTGCATGTTGAATTGCAGAGGACTGAGCCCATGCCGACAATGGGTCTCTGGGCCTGGATGTGCCCACACTTTGGAAGTGCAAGTCACAGAGTAGCCGTGTCACATCCTCTTCTTTAGTGGCTTTGTGCCCACTTTCCTCATGAGATCTTGGCTGGAGAATCAGATTTTTACAGAGAAATGCCTTATGGGCTCACATTTTTCAGAGAGGTTGAGTGCAAATGCTTACAGCAGCCGAAGACGGAGCCCTCACAGTCTCTTTCCTACCTATGACCTCAGATTAAGATATGTGATGCCTTGGGAGTATCCTGGCTTTCCTGAGGACAGGATGAAGAGGATTTCACCCCTCCTGATGCCTCTTGGCTGTTGGCCCATCCCCTGCTTTTCCCTCGGAGAGCCCTTGCTGTAGGTGCAGGGAGGAGAGCACTGAGGGCTCACGTGTTGCAGGTCAAGCTGAATTTTGACAGTGTGCAAGTAAATGTGCACAATAAAGGCTTTCTGAGCCTTCCACCTCTATAATTAAAGGAACAACCGAGAGAAGCCTGAATGGCGCCCAGACATCGGCATTACGGTCTGGAGTCTTGTGGGCCTCAAATTTAACAGAAGCACTGTACATACTATATCTAGTTGAAGAAGTAGCCTCAAATTAGTTAAGATAACTGTGTGCCAGAGTCTCCACTCTTCAAGAAAGCATTAGGATGAGTAAAGCTCCCACGCTACAGATGCAAGAGAACAACCATTCGTTGGTTGTTCTAATTTTGCCCAAAAAAACTTGTGTTAAGTTCCAAACAAAGATGGCAAATGTCAATCCTGAAAGCAATATTTATGAAAACTCTTTTTCTTTCCCTCTAGAAAAAATGTGTCTAAGAGTTTTCCATATTTTCCATGAAGCCCCTTTTTCATACAAAAGGAATGAACAGCCTTGAAGAAAGGTCACAGACAGTGGCAACTTCGTCATTTGCAGCCTCGCACGCTCCAAGCAAGTGTTTAGATCGGTCTGACAAAAGCCAGAGATTCTGTTTACCCATCCCTTTGAAAGAAGAGCTCCAATTATTCCAGCTCACGGCTTCAACTTGACACTCATTATGTCGCACTGCTTCACCACTGGCGAGCTACACCAAACAGGGCCGTTCATTCCCCTTGGATGATGGATTCTCACCTGTCATCCCAGCAAAAACCACTCTTTCCTCACCTGCAATAGGGGTGAAGTTACTGTACAGAGGAGGTTTGTTTTTCTTTCCACCCACAAGAAAAAGCAAAAGCAGTTACTGCTTTCTTGTCCTTGAGCCTCTTGCAAGGCAGTAATTGTTTTGCTGTTTTCTTAGACTATTAATGCCTAAGGTGGCAGCTTCTGTAGGAAACTGCTAGAAGTCGCTCCCCTTTGTTCAGGGGACTTGGCCGGGCCTAGGGCGGACCTGCTGCTGGCCAAGGCCGAGCTGATTGGTAGCAGAATGTCCCGTGATAGCGCCTCTGCGATAACGTATTTAAGAAGGGGAAAACAGAAAAAAAAAAAAAAGAGAGAAGACAAGAAGAGAAGAGGTGAAGAAGCTGAACAGGGGCAGGGGCAGACAGGGGGAGGCGCAGGCCTCGTGGGCCTTGCAGGCCTCACCCTCTGGCCCCTCGCCAGGCGGCCGACTGGGCCCAACTCAGCCCGGCCTGGCTGCAAGAAGTGGAGAGGAGATGAGATGGATGATGTGAAGAGATCCTGAGAGGCTTTTGCCAGCCTGTTGCGAAGAACTTTTCTTGTGAGAGAAACAGCTGCAGAAACCAAGGTCAGTGAAGAAGGAGGGGGAGCAGTAATGTGGCTCCTGGCCAAGATTCCCCTGCAGCCTGTGGTGATGACCATGGTGGAGCAGGTTGTCCCCCTGCAGCCCATGGAGGCCCATGGAGGAGCAGAGATTCACCTGCAGCCCGTGGAGGACCCCATGCTGGGGCAGGTGGATGCCTGAATGTGGCTGTGGCCCGTGGAGGGCCCGCTGGGACAGCTGTTCTGGAGGGACTGCACTCCGTGGAAGAGATGACCCACGCCAGAGCAGTTTCATGAAGGACTGTGGCGTATGGGTGGGACCCCACACTGGAGCAGGGGAGGAATGCGAGGAGTTCTTCCCCTGACTATGAAGCAACAGCGTGAAACGTGTGATGAACTGACCGCAATCCCCATCCCCTCTTCCCCCCCGTGCTGCTTGGGGTGGGGGGAGGTAGTAGAGATAATGTTAAGCTTGGGAAGAGGGAGGAATGGGGAGGAGGTTTATCTTGTTCCCTGTCTCATTATCCTGCTGTTTTTAGTAATAAATGAATAGTTTTCCCCAAGTCAAGACTGTTTTTGCCCGTGACGGTAACTTTAAGGATTTCTCCCTGTCCTTATCTCAAACCTCAAGCCATTTTTATTTTATTATCTCCCCCTGTTCTCTCGGAGGGTGGGGGGAGTGAGAGAGAGACTGCGTAGTCTGGTCCCAATCAGGGCTGAACTACGACACGTACAATGCTGGGCAGCACTCCTGGGTATCTTTGAAGGACAAAGCTTTCACAGAATACATCCTATCTCATGTTGCTATTTATAATTTAGGCTGAGACTATTTTTTTCCCCGTTTCTTTTTTTTTTTTCCCCCTAATAGTTTCATTTTGCTGTAGACAAAGGCATTTGCTTTAAAAGCATGGATAACCCTTGGCCAATAATAACTCTCACATCTGCACTCTGGTAACTATTTCAAATTCCCTTTCAAATATCCTTGGGGTTTTTTTAATTATCTTTTTTTTTTTACTCAGCATTTTCTGAAGGAAGAGACAGACAAACCAAGGCCAGAGGATTTTCATGATTCCCCACAGTGCATTTCCATTTTAAAATTCCTATGCTTCACTGTTTGTAAGAAACTCTCCTGGCCAGGCCACAACTCCACATGTAGGGGAGAGTCATGCAGAGCAGGGATACACGACACCTTTCCACCCCTGCCTTCATGGGCTCCACCACCTTCAGCTCCTGCATGCCTGAGCGCTCTCCTCTCTCACCCAGCAAGCAAGTGGAGAGATTAGTCCGTGAAGAGTGGCCCCATCATGATCCACTGCAATGCAGTTTCTTGGTTTTCTGCAGTTTCCCTGCTGGCGTTATCCCATTTCTTCCGCTTGCCTGCACGCTTGGTCTCACTGCTTTTGTCACAGCTTTCCTCTGCAAAACCTCGGTGGCCATCGGCCATGACTTCCACTGATTCAGCCTCCTCCAGATCTGAGCTCCTCAACCCTGTAAGCGCGTGAAGCAGCTGACAGCTGAGCATGCATATTGCAAATAGAAGTAACCATTTGGTGAAGGCATGTGGCATATTACCGCACGGACTGACTCATGGTGCAAGTGAGACAAAGTTTATTTTTACAAGTAGTGTTTTATACTCTTTACCCGGATGCTCGTTGTCTACGATTTCTATTCCTATAGGGCAAGTATTTGCACGAGCCCTACCACCCCACCATTTGTCCAATCAGCTTCACCCTCCTGGCTGACATTGCAGCATTGTTCTTCATCACGTACTTCTTATTTTGTCCATCATACCGTTGCTTCTCAGGACGTACTCTGGCTTTGCCCATTGTGCTCAGATCCTGTTCATTTCAACACATTCACCCATGTTCCCATCCCCATTACTCACTTCGATACATTTGCTCATATCAAAACATTTGCTCATATTCCCGTCCACTACAAAGGCATGGGAATTCTTCTCTTTAAAAGAGAACTAGAGAAATTATAACAACCAAGAAAATAATAATCACATTCACTATAATTCCTCATTATGATTTTCAGAGGAAATCTAAAAAAGCCCTTGAGAATTCTGGAAAATGCAATGAACAATATTTGCCACTCAGCTTTGACAGAAATTTATTTATTCAGAATTTGGGGGTTTCCAGTCACCCTAACACATGAGCATGCCTAGGATATTTGCCACCTGCAAAGGAATGTCACTATGTAATTTTATTTTCCATACCTTTGTGAGAGACGAGCTATCACATCAGCTGTGGCAACAGTCCATCCTCCCAGCCTGCGAAGAGTTTTACTGAGCATGTTGATGGTGCTTTTGCCTCTCTCAGAGGCAGTTTGGGCCACCACTTTCTTCCCTTCAAAATAAGCGCTCTAGCCAAAATGAAAATAACAGGGTGCTATAATCATATCCTCCGTTTCTCTCGGTGTATGAAATGAATACTCACGAAGATGTTGGCTTGATAACATTTCCAGCCAGTGTGTAAGCAGAACCTGCAGTACTGCAAGCTGTGAAGCAGATTTTTACATACACATTCCTCGTCTGGGCC
This sequence comes from Tetrax tetrax, assembly GCA_009806455.1. Classification (NCBI taxonomy): domain Eukaryota; kingdom Metazoa; phylum Chordata; class Aves; order Otidiformes; family Otididae; genus Tetrax; species Tetrax tetrax. The sequence continues at coordinate 193,560 of WHYT01017010.1, forward strand.
TTATTTACATTAGAAACATATGTAACTTCATGTAGTGTATTCAAACTGTCATGCACAGAAGGTTTTTCTAGTGCAGTATCCCAAAATACCAGTACAGCCCTTAGGAGATCCCCTGCTCTAGGCACCTTCCCAATGGTTCGACTCAGCTTTAAAACTGAGAGGTTGCACAGACGTGTCCCTTCAAGTCCTCTGTCAGACCTCGGTGAAGCCCAGGGGAACCTTCACTGGGATTTGGGTCAGCGATTCGGCCTTCTGGGCCCGGCACATGTGCCCTCACCAACAGGTTTCCCCAGCGAGGTTGCTCAGCAGCCAGTGGCAAGCCAGCCACAGCCTGAAGCAGGTTACGTGACATGAATGCTCCATTCAAAACTTTTCAAATGTGCATCACATCAACCCTAAACATTTTATTTGTGTGTTTGTGTGTGTGTGTATGTGTGTACAGAAGGTGTTCAGCTAACTTGAGGAAAATGTAGAATGGATAGTGGTATGAGATAAAAATAGAGATGGTGCTCTGGAGCACGTGCGGTGCTTCTGAAGTGGTATCCTCTGACAACGCTGTCAGAGAAAGCAAGCCCTTCAAAATGGATGGGACACCACGAAAATCCAATTTCTGTGATCCATCAGCCAACTATTTCTTCTGTTCCAGTAGATGACAAGCTGGCAAAGCTTGTTTTAAAGAACATTTTCAACTTGCTTAATAAATTATAAAAGGCAGCTTGCAAATGGCATATTTCATTTACATTGACATAAATCCCAAATAGATTTTTCAGTAGTGTTACAAATTATGTAAAGTGATTTATAGATTTCCTTGGCATCAAATGTCTATCTTTCTTCCTGAAATTAGACAAGCTAAAAGACAGAAAAGTAGGACAGCCTTAAAAAAAACAACATTAGGATGAAACATGACAGAGTTGGAGTATTTGAGACATTCAAGTAAAATGCTGACAAACTGCCAAGGAGGGATGGGCTAGTGGTTAAGGTTCAAGAAGGGACTGCAAGAACCTAGATTCATTCTTCTCTGACACAGTCTTCTCAAATGACCTTAGACAAAGCTCTGAGATTCACTATGCCTTTATTATTCATCAATAAAACACAGAAAATAAGGCTTCATTATCTCCTTGTTGGGCCATTGAGCCTGAAATGTACTTATGTATGCATAACAACACTCAGGGCCATCTCATTGCCCTAGAGAAATAACAGGAAAAATAATGAACTAAACTGCTAAGAGCATCCCTTCCCTGGATGGTCTGGTACTGTCTGCTTTGTCTTCTGCAGACATTCCCAAACTTGTTGTGCTCCTATGCTGTGGCTATTGTCACAGTCATCAGCTGCTGTCACAGTTTCTGTGTACCACAGAAAATTTTTGGTTGTTTGGTCAGCATCTGTAGGATCTGAAATAATAGCTTCTGCGCCCTATACCAAATCTGTCACAACTCAGGTGGTCAAAATATAGAATGATCATTAAGATGGAGTTTGATTTTGTTTTCCCCAGCCAAAGGAGGGTAGGAAGGGAAATTTCAGATAGAGACACAAGCATTCAAGGGATAGGATCATATTTCTCCTGTAGGATTCTTTTTTTTTTTATGAGCTGTACTACACACCCCTTGCTTATCTGAGTGGGTGATGCTTCCTGCTGAAATCACTGTCCACAATCCTAGTATCACCCTAGAAGACCCATGCCACCCTCCCTGCACTCGGGCTGTGACAAGAAGCCTCCTTCAGCAAGAGGAGCAGCACGATGGCTCTTCATCCTGCAGCCAGATGACAGCGGGAGGACAAAAAAAACCCCAACCACTAGTGAAGGTGTGGGAAGACTGTTGACAACTGCCCTAACAGCTGAACAAATTAATCCCTGTAGTAACCTAATCAAGCCCCTCAATTTGGAACCATCAGGAGGTTTTAGTCCAGAAGAGAACTAAGAGCTTGTTTGTAGCAGAGCTTGTATTGTTCAACCAGGCTTGTGTATTAGAGTGGTGCAGCTCCATAGCATCTATGGTAGAAGATTCATGGTGCCCCTCTTCCACCTTGCAGTGAGGTTTCTGTGCTTGTCCTTCCACATGTTGTGCCAAGGCATTTTTAAGTTTCTTTCACCTCCTTGTTTACAAAGTGGTGAAGCAACATCACAGCTGTAAATGAGGAAAAATCAGCCTCTCATCATCTGCTCTGTGGTATATCAAGCTGTTTTTCCTGTAAACAGCACCCCTGGGGTACTACCAGGCGTCCGGTGAACAGGCTAGACAAGCGAGCAGGTATGGGCTCTGAGCACAGGCAGGCTGTAATGCAACACCGCTCTGCGATCCCTGCCCAGTGTCAGGCGTGGGGATGGTGTGGTGGCTCCCGCTGACACCAAACCAGGCACAACGGGACAACATAGACAGCTAGTTTTCTTTCAAGAGGAAAATACACTTTTATGGATAGTAATAATCCTTCTTGTTTTCTCATCTTAAGTACGTGATGTGGAAGAAGCTATTACAGGGAAGGATTTCTTCACCAGTACCTAAGGGGTAGCAGGGATCACTCTTCAGGTTGCCCTGTCCCTGTTTCTCAAACCAGTGTTTTTTTCCTGGGCAAGCATTTCCCAACTGAGCCCTGGAAAAAGAGGAGGCAAACTTACCACTT
>WHYT01017010.1:196198-227551 GCA_009806455.1 Tetrax tetrax
CCTGCCCTTCTCCCTCCCCATTGCCACATGCAGAGTGTTGGGCCCTGGGCTGAATGCTGATTGCTCCATCCTGGCCCCCAGGCAGCCAAGGAGAGCCACCACAGAGCTGCTCCCACCAGACGCACTGAATTTCGAGAAGCCCGTCCACATTGCCATCATGGCTCTTGCCAGTCTGACAGGCCTGACACAGTGCCAGTGAGGGCGTGAGGAAGAGGGCAGGACAGGGGCACCTGTGCCCACCACCCCCCACAACAGCAGCACCCTAAGCTCTTCTCTCAGGAGCCTGATGCTCTGAGGACAAAGCAATCCAGGTGAATAGGTGCCAGGAGGAATACAGCCCTGACTTTTGTGGTCACAAGGAGGTTTCTGTGGAACAAAAAGAAAGCCGAGATGTTTCTCCAGCCCTGCTAGGTCCCAAGAGTGCTGAAAGCAGTGCCCTACTGAGATGTGGGGGGGGCCGGGCTTTCACTCAGAAGGGTATGTAAAGCCAGTTACTGTTAAGTTTATACATACAGATCCTAAGCTTGCAAAAGCGTGCCTAACTTAATGCGTGGCAGCTAATCTCATTGCCCTCAGCACTTCAGATTAATATATCAAGTTCATGCAGCCATAGCCGAGAACCAGAAGCGACAGGCATGTCAGTGGCAGCAAACTGCGAACAATTCAGGCAGCTTGGGCTTGTGTTTTTCCCACATGCAAATACGCACGACCACGGTGACCTGAAAAATTTCTCTTCTGGTCACATAAAGAGGTGGGACTTGACTTCCCCAGTGTTTGCAAATGGCCTTCTCAGCTCGCCATTACCAGCTGTTCCGAAGCAGTTACCAATGGGAATTCATTGAGTTAGAAACTCTGATGCAGAGAAACTTTCTCTTCTATCGTGTTAGCTCTCCTTCTCCTCCTTTCCTCCTCTCCCTTTCCTAACAAAGATATTTCCATTACTTTTCTGAACATTCAGAAGACAAGCTCATTCACTGAGTGCTGCAGAGCCTTGACAAAAGTCACTGCTTCCAAATCAGTAGCTGTTTGTATCAAAAGGCAGTGAAGGGAAAAAAAGGTTTGGGTGGTGTCAGGCAAACTTTGTGTGGAGGTTCAGGAGTGTGTGAAGGAAGACAGATGATACCCATGCTTTAGAAGTCCCAGCAGTAACACAGAAAAATTACACGCAGCTGCGAGCTTTGTGGGCATGAGTGTATTGAGATATTAAACTATCTTTCAGCTTCAGCTGATGCTCGTACTAAATGTGTTCATTTTACATTGGCCAAATTGCCTACATGTTTAATGTGTTTGTCTATTATGTCTCATCACATACAAGATTTAAAGTTCCCTGGGACAGAAACACTCTTTCTTATTCCATCTGTTCTCAGTAACGTGTAAAACGAGCTTTAATTCCCCTCAGCAGGGCTTTTAGGCACAACTGTGCTGCACCATAAAGTGCTCTGAAGCCCCAGACCTTCAAAAATGTAAAAATCTGCAGATTCTGAAATTTACTTTTCCTTGAGATGTCTACACAGTGCTTCTTAAGACCCTTGCTTCTCTTGCTGGGAATGCTGTGAAATAGTCCTCTGTTTTTCATCTTTTTTGGCAAAGATCCTTGAAACCAAATCAATAAATAACAATTTAGTAGAATCTTTTATAACTTCCTGAGGAGGGGGACTAAATGCAGGGATTTATACTAGCATTATAACCTTCATTGTAATTATAATGCTGCTGCTTCAATAAAACTTCCTGGCTTCCAGGGGAGCTGGATTCTGCCCCACTAAGAATCATAGAATCAAGAATATTTTAAAAGAATGAAACTGTGTACATTCTCCACTTCAGAATGGATGCTCTTTCTGTTGTACTTGTCATACAAACTCCCAGCAGATGGTAGATGGCAATTTAGTGCTATTTTAGCTGTATATATTCCAAAGATCAGTTATCCAGGCTTGGGTGTTCACCTTTAAACCGAGTAGTGCTGTAGCCATAACAAACCTCGATGTGATAGTGCTCCAAAGCCATGTGGAATTGAGTTTAGCAAAGCAGAAGTGTGGCAAGGTATTCAGTAATATGCAGAATTGTGATTTTGTGCATTAGAGTAAATGAGAGAATTAAAACCCCCTCAAAAGTAACAAATGCAATCTTAGAGTTTGCTCAAACAACCCATTACAAAGGAGCAAAGTCAGACGCATGTATTGAACAGCAGTCAAATTGTGACACAAACGCAAATTCTACATTAAAGACAAGCAAGTGTATCACATGCAAGATTTTATACTCATCAGTTGTTTTCTTGGTTTTATTTGAGCAATAAAAATCGGTAATGTTCCTTCATTTTTTGTCAGCTAGGGAAAGACTATTACCATTTTTCCGATTCCTAAACCACTGCAATAGCACAGTGGGGGATTCAGAAGTGCTTTGATTAGGACATAAAATTACAAGGAAATTAAAAAAAAAAAAAAAAAAAAAGCAGAAGGCAACTCTTTGTAAGTGTGGTTTTAAATGAAACAGAAAGGAAAGTAAGATGCACTCCAGTGTTTTCTCGCTGTGCAGAGACATTCTGTGTGGTGGCTTGGGATCAGGAGAGCAGGTGAGGGGAGGAGACCTTGCAGTGTACTGGAGATGCTGTGGGTTAGGCTCTGTGTAGTCTAAATAATTTCTCAGGCCCAAACACTGTGTAATGTGCGGTAGTGCAGGACAGGCAAATGTGCGTTGCAGCAAACGTAGAGGCAGTGCTTATTCATGTCCCTGTGACCCACTCCACGTAGGGTTGGTCAACAACCACACAGCACATTGCCTCATCCTGCCAAGCAGCATAACCATAGCACCGCGCTCGGCCTCTAATGTGTGAGTTTAACCTAGGACGTCTGCCCTGCAATATCCCCTGTGTGAACCAGGAACTTTTACTTTTTGTTCTGATAAGTGCAATATGCCTTTACCAGGAGCCTTTTCTGCTACAGTTTCCCATTTCTGCAAACAGCAACTCCCTGTCAAGAGAAAAGCTGTGGAAAGCAGATTACAGAAAAACTTTTGGAGAGCAAAAGATATTTCTGGATTTTGAAGACCTTGTGGTAACATAACAGACCATGAGATAGTGGCAGAAAAGCAAAAGCCATCTCTGGATGGGTTGTTTTTTCCCCACCACTAGATGGGCCAAAGTCAGAGTTTCTTCTATCAAGAGGGGAGGAAAAATAATTATTGTAGTAGAATGGAAATCTTATTTAATTTTTTTTTTTTACTTATAGTTAAAGAATTTAATAATTATGTATTTAATAATTCAATATATGTCAATAATTTAATATAGAAATATAAAATATTTTTTAAAATATATTCTACGGTCTTGCTATGCAGAAAGGTAGTATGAACAGACATGTTTACATTTTATTTATATTTTTTAATGTATTAGTACTTGAATTGTTAGGGTAAAGTATTTCTCTGTGTCCTTTTGCCCAGGACTGCTATGGAAACAGAAATTTGGAGCCAGACTCTAAGGAACAGCAAAACAAAACATGCTCCTTTCCTCAGCATATCCCCCCAGCATTCATAATGTGCAGTTTAAGAATTTAGTTTTGAAAGTTGTACTCACAGGCTCCTGTATATTAATGATTAATGAATCTTGTCCAGTTGCTCTCTAAATCTGTTTGGGTGTTGTATATACATATTTACACATATTTATATAGCCCTGTATATTGTAGCTGTAGCATACTAGCACCTCAGAAACAGCCCCAGATGCACCTCAGAAAGCTCATCTACAATATGTCAAAAAAAAAAAAAAAAAGGAAAAGAAAAAGACATGGAAATGAAGTCTTGGTTTGAAAATGTCAAAATGCTTCATGTTATTGCTGTTGGATGGGAATGGTTTGATGTTTCAATCAAAACAACAGGTTTTGGTATAGAAAGGAAGCAAAATTAGAAAACAAATTTGAAAGGAGTTTAGTTATGTACAACATATTTTGGTTTAGTTGAATGACTCATCAAATTGTTTAAGTTGTTGGCATCTGAGAGGATAATCTTTGTTTTGGGTTAATTAAAGCTCTTTGTTTCCAAGCATGGAGGATGACAGGATAGCTCCTACTGTGGACCTAAACCACTGCATTTGTACACCTGGTCCACTCTTACTCTGTACCTTTTCTGAAACTCTTCAAAACAGCCTGGTTTTGGCTTTCTGGCCCTCTGGATCCCATCTTGTGGTGGTCTCTCCTTTTGCTTTGACTGTGCCGTGCTTCCAATGTGTCTTAGCTGCATGTTCCCTCAGCCCTCACCTTTGGTTAACAGGTGATTGCAAACGTGGCACACGTTCTTGGACTTGGAATAGTTTATTATAGCAAGCTTGTTTGCACAAAACTCATTCTTTAACAATGGTTTCTGTGCACTTCCCTTATCTGAGCAAAGTCAATCCCCCTTTAACCTGCCTGGGGAGGTCATTTTACCATGCAATGTTCTCGATGATGCAACATTTTTTCAGTAGGGGCCTTTGTTTGGCTTTTGGCAAGGAGGAGTAGGATAACAAAAGCACTGGTACCAATTCAACTTTAAAAAAAAAGTGAGTAGGAAACTGCCTTATTTTTATCCTTGAATAATTTAAATCACAAATAGAACAAATTACGTCAACAAGCAGCTACCTAGTGAGTTAATTAGCTGTGAATTTTCTAATTTGAATTCATCAGCAGCCATACCACCATAAGCCAAAGATGGAACTAACCTTTTATATTATTGTCTTAATATTCACAGCTTTTGCCTTAAATGAGAGAGAGAGAGAGGGGGGTGAATTGACTGACTGCACCACAGTCTGATGGTGAAGAAAAGCTATGAAAGTTTTATTGCTGCTTGGAAGTTAACACCAGATGCTGATGATGTCATTCCTGTTTGAGCTGGAAAACCCAACCACTTTGTGCACATAGGTACAAAGGGGGAGAATTTCACCTATTTGTTTATAAGGCTTATCAAAGGCAGATCAGGGATGACACTGGAGCTATGAGTATGAAAACATACAACGTACTAGGGAAATAAAGCTTTAGTGACCCAAACGTTCCGATAAATACTGCATCAGAATAAAGACAAAAGTAATTGATGAGGAATGTGTCCCACATAATCCTCATAATGTCTCTTTTTTCTAAAAAGAATTTTAAAAAAACTATTCTGAAGTGACCCAATAATGTATAAGACTTGCTTTGTTGCAGGGAGCATATATATGTATTTTTAAAGATTGTTTAAAAGGCTTTGCTTGTTCAAGGCCACTCTGTCAACAAGCCCCTCTGTGTTGTTTTTTTTTTATTTTGCAAGATTCAATAAGACTGAAGGTTAGCTATGAAAAAGATTTCCTATGAAAAAGATTTCCTCTGTGTTGTTTTTTTTTTATTTTGCAAGATTCAATAAGACTGAAGGTTAGCTATGAAAAAGATTTCCTATGGAAGTTAAGGCAGAACTGAGTTATAAGAAGTGATTTACATTTTCTTACAAAAAATAAGTATATATATATTTATTTACTCAGTACCCTTGAGATCGGTGGGATCAGGTGTATGTTGCCTTCTTTCCTGGGGAACTTTAATTCTCTAGTGCCTTCTGTTGAAAATATCACAGAAATTGGGAACGTTTATTACACTAACCTCGCTTGCATAAAATGCTAGAGATCTCCTTCAATATCTGGATATTAAGACTGTTTCAAGCTTTGTCAGTGGTGTGCACCTGAATGGCATCCAGTCTAATAGGAAGACAATAGCTTCACTGTGAAAGCTTTTGTGCTGCAGATTGGAGGAGATGGATCATCTTGCATTAAGGCACTAGATCAAACCCAGAGGATCTGGCTTACATTGTTTGCTCCTTCTCTGAAGCTGTGATCTTTTCTCATACACCTCTGTTCTAGAAGGGTGTTGTTAGGAGGAATGCTTTGTGTGTTTGATCAGATACTGTGTAAGGATTATAAATTAAACTGAGTAAAAATTGTAACTTCAGCTAATTGTCCTAGAAAATTCAAGGAGGTCTTCCTATAATCTTTTCTTGTACCTTCTACTCCAGCCCAACCTAAAATAATTAAAATAGAGGAATTCTAGCTGATGTGCTGATATTCTTTAACTGAGAGACTAAACTACCTTTTTCATTCCTTGCAGGAAAAACATTCAACAGTGTTGAAGTTGATCTATTTCTTCTATGTTTCTTTTACCTTTATGTTGGCTAAATAGAGAGCTTCTGTCTTCGTCATTGTCAAGGCAGATGTTCAATAAAGACCCAGCCTGATAACTGATGAAGTTCATGAGAGCCTTTCCACTGACTCTGATAGGAGATAGTGGTTGAAATGAAAAACAAACTCAAAAAATTCTGTATCCTCCAGCCAAGTGTCCTTGCTCATGGGCAATCTGTCTTGCTGCCTCAGAATGGGGACAAAAGAAGGAAATTTAAATGGAAGAAGACATGTATGAGAAGTCCAGTGCAAAGTGTCTGAAGTACAGCAGCAGGGTGTAAAACCACAAATAAAATCTGAAATAAGCAACCAGTAATGAGCAGTATTCAGAATGGCAAATTTATGGGGGCAAAGCAAACAAATCCAGGCTGTTATAAGATGCAGAATTTACTTTTCTTATTTTAGGGTTCAATTTAAAATGGCTCAGAAAACAAAAGAAAAGGAAAGAACTACAACAGTCAGCATTTATACCTGTTGAGCTTTGTGAGTACACTGGAAACACACTTCTCTGAAATTCTTGTGCATGCCTTACAAAGAGAAAACAATGATGAGTGTATTTCTCAAATTGTTTTGTGTATGCCCTCCTTCCAGAGGAAGAGCAGCTTGCAGTCCTTCCTCCCAAACATCTCAAATCTGGAATTACAAATGAAATCATTCCTACCCTGAATCTCCCGAATGTGCTATGCCTCGAGGGGCATAACACAGAGTTTGGGGATCACCAGAGCAGGGCTATGGCTACCATTTGTTCGCATTTTCTCCTTGATGCTGGGTGTCTCTGTACTTTCAGTGTTGAATGTGAGTCCCCTTTTGCCCTCTGCTGTCAATGATTTCTTGCCAATCTACCTATAGAAATAATAACAAGCGAACCAGATGGTAAAAGTTCAGTCAGCTCTTCACCAATTTGTGGTTTTGTTTCACATGCTCTGTCTACCTTGACAGTAAGATAAGTTGTTGGTACCTGCCAGTTGTTCCCATCATGTTCTGATAGAGGAATAAAACTTCAAAATTGACAGGAAGATTATCCAGGCTTCTTGCAATACGAAACCAATATTTTTCTCATCTTTACAAAAGATAGATTATTGTAAAAATGGATATCTAAACTATAGTAAAAAAATGAGAGTACCAAGATCAGCATCTCTAGTTCCAGCCATCAAAGTTTTACAATACTGATATATAAATGGGTAATTCCTCAAAAGTTTCTACTGTAGCCTATTTCCTTACATTGCCTATTTTATCCTTAGATAAATTATTCTTTCCATTTTATAGAGGGTTAGACTCCTTTCCAGTTGTGTAACTGTTCCCCTCTGCAGATGAGAAGAAAATGCAGAGAAATCTGTTACTTATGGAGAGCAAATATTAACAGTTCATGATGAATTTGGTATGGTGGTTGCAATAGAAAGGTATCTGGGTAAAAGAGCTACCTTACGACACACCTTTTGTTGCAAATGCTTTCACTGCTTAACATTCACTGTGTGAATTATACTCAATGGGACATGGGGAGGCTGGTTTCATTTTGACACCGGCAGTGATTGCTAACGTACTGATTAAGTAAAAGCAATGGCATCATTACTGAGTGAGTCATTAGCATCCTCAGAGAAAAGTATTAATGAGGAGGGAAAAAATCCCAGTTGCTTAGGAAAAAAGCACAAAGCACATGATGGGGTATTTTAATTTGTTCAAAAATAGTTACTGCTCCTCTCCTCCTGTAATTAAGGTTATATTAATTTAAAATGGGAACAGATGAAAGTATGAAGCTTTGCGTGTCTGCATCAGCTTGGATGTGGCTCATAACCCCAAAGAGAGACTCCAGTGAATCACAAGCACCATGGCCACTTTCACGGGGAGAAGTTCCTTCATGGTACAAGCTGTAGGAGAAATTAGGACCAGCCTTCTCTGCATTGATGCCTACTTTTATATCAGCTTTTTACAGTATGTCCATATGGACAATGAGCAGACCTCAAAAGTCTGACAGTTTAATCATGTTCAGTATAATTTCTTTTCTGTAGGCTCCTAATAACAACCTAGAACAACAAGAGGAAAAGAGACAAAATCCTATGCCTCTGTGTATAAATGGGAATGGACATTGGAGTATAACCAAGAGTGTTCATCCAAAGTGTAATGATCTCCAAACACCCTTTTATCTGTGTTGAAATTACCTCCAGAAAGTCTTCAGGCAAAAAGCCACTGAAATTAAGGATCAGCTCAATATATTGCAATTAATGAGGTCTGTATCAGGCTCCAAGTTTGGATCTGACAAAGGGAATTTTTTTTTTTCCCAATTCTGGATAGACATTCTAAATTTCTCTGCAGGAGCACTGTACAGAAGTTCAGAAATACAAATTTTCCTGGTTAATTCCACTGAGTATATTTAAAGGAAATAAAGCATGAATTTGTCTAGGTTGTCCACTTGTATGTGTGGACACTGAAAATGACTTTCATGTTCAACATATCCAGAGAGTGAGCGATCATAATAATGAATGAGAAAAGACTGAAAGCCCATCCCTGCCGGCTTCTGTGTCTTGGATCACAGATTCAGAAAATCACGGAATAATTTAGGTTGGAAGGGATCTGACGAGGTCTCATCTACTCCGACTTTCTGCTCAAAGCAGGTCTAGTCAGGTCACCTTTCTCAGGGCTGTGTCCAGTCAGGTCTCCAAGGATGGAGGTTCCACAACCTCCCTGGGCCCTGTTCTAGTATTGGGCCACCCTCATGGCAAAAAAAAAAAAAAGGTGTTACTAACATCTAACAAGAATTTCTCCTGTCTTTTGCCTTCTCAGATCCTCTGATCAGCCAGCTGCAGAGATCCATAACATCTCCCTTGGACTTTCTCTTCTGCATAAGCATTTAAAGAAAAATACAGTGCATTGGTCTCCGACAGATTCAGACTCCGCACTGCTGCCTAATATCAGGCAGCAATCTGTCGTGGGAAGCCAGACTGTACATTACTCATTTCTACCCACTTTTCTCCTCTGTTTGTACCAGAAATACTATTTTAAGGGAATCATGACTTTTAATCTAGTTGCTGGCATACCTCTCTCTGCCCACAGGAAAGCATAGCAGCACTTGGGACAAGCAAAGCTGTGCCTGCTAATCTCATCCTATATTCCCCTGTGTGATGGTGGTCCACTCTGTGCACATGGGGTTAACCTCTGCAGAAAGACTTCTCTGAACCTCAGTTGGATTTGAGTCCAGCACTTTAGGCCCAGGTTTAAGAAGCCTAAAATCCATGTAAATACTTGAGACGAGTTTTCTATTGGCTCACTCCACAGTGTCAGGGCATTTTTACTCATTATTATATTCCAGTTCAATGCTTTATTACCAATTTCAAGGTAACTTGTAGGTGAGTCCAGGCAGAGCTCTTTTTAGGGCCTGTATGGGCTTAGTTATCAAAGGTAGTAGAGTAACATGGCAAGCAGGATTCATGCAGACTACGCAAGTGGGGTCTTAAAGCAGCATTGCTGATGCCAGAACGACACAGAATCCAAGCATTGATTCAGTGATTCAGGTCTGGGCCAACACAGTTGAATTGGATGACTACTCCATGTGAATACAGCAGCAACTGGGGGACTTCCAGGCTTTGCTGTGTAAGTTAGGTGTGCTTTAGGATCTTCTTCCTGGTGATAGTGTTGTGATTACTTGACAAGTAGCTAAGCTTTTTGCAGCAGATTGGACTAGATAACCTTCAACCTAAATTTTTCTGTGATTCTGTAAATTGCTAGACTAAATTTTGAGACTTTTCCCTGCCCTCTAGCTGAGGTTTTCCATAACAAAGGCTGATGATTCAAGGATGTTGAAGGAATGTTTTAGATCAGACACCACCTGAAGTTCTTGAGGCTTTCATGTCTGATCCGACATACAGATCCATGTGGCTCTCATGAGCCTTGTGGAAAGCAACAGTATCACACTTTTAAGAACAGCTCTGTGTAGGAGCCCAGGTCAGCGGAGGTGGGCACCTACGAGTATTCCTGGACAACAAACATTGCAATATCTAATTTTTAGTCATGTTTCTCTGTAGGCCATTAAATCCTTTATTGAATTCACAGGGATAATTAAATATCTAAGACCTAGTTCAACAAAACACAGCACGTAAGCTATCTAGAACAGCTGATGAGTCATATTTATCATTTCTTATCCCGTGCAAAATGGTACAGTTCAAACCAGAAGTTTTGAGGAACTCTATCCTAGAGTATCTCACAGCTGCGTTATCCACAAGTACATTGAAGATGTGGGTCTAATACCATGCAAATAGCAAAGAGAATAACCCTAGTCTTCCTATCTCAGGTGAGACTTCTAAGAAGCGGTTAAGGCAGTAAATAAGACAGGATTCCAGCTGTGCCATTGCTTTTGTTTTCCAGATGTGACAGGGTGATGAGCACTCCGTATGAACCCCAGCAGGGCCTATAGCAGTAGCAAGGAGGGAAGTGACCTCCCTGAGAAGGGGGTTTGTGGGACTTCAATGCCACAAGCAGGAACCCAAGGAGCTTGTTAGAGGGAGCACCGAAACCCAGGAATGCAAGGTACTTTGAAGATAGGAAGACTAGGGTTGCAGTGGTTAAGATTTTTAAGAGTATATACATTTTGGGGACAAGTAGGTAGCTAAATCCATCTGTGAAGTCAGTCTCCTTGTTTGGAATGGGCCCTCTTTATTATACAAATCAACAGATAAGAAACAGAATATTATTCTTAAATTATACCACATAACACATAGGGTTTCAGGAGAGAAAAGAAAAATCTATCTCATAGTCTTTAAAACTTGCATAATTTTAGTTGAATCATATTTAAAATCATATTTAAAATCCATTATTCATTTAATTGCATATTTGTCTTTTAAACTGATAGGTATTTTCCAACATGTCATGTAGTACTTTTTAATATTTTTGATACAAGAAAAGACTCTTAAGTACTAAAGCAATGATTTTTGAGTGAAAGAGAAAGAAAGAGAAACTAAAAGCAGTTCATCACTTCTCAGTGAAAGTACAGGAAAGTAGTTCAAACTTATTATAATTTTTTCTGAAAGCGTTGCAGACTTCTGGTTACCATGAACCCTGGAAACCCTCTGCGTTTGCACCTCAGTTTAGGAAACAGAAGCCTTGCTGTTCTCTTTGTTCAGAAAGGTTTAGTTCAGAATTAACAAGCTGATAAAATACTTTGCTATAAATTTTTATAAGAATCTATGATGGGTCACATTGTTATGTTGTCATGGTGATGTGAAGTGCAGATGTCAAATGCAAACTAGAAAGTGGTACATATGATGGTTTGATTTTTAAAAAGATTTTATTAAAGCATCTTTCAGGGAACTCAGATGTTCTTTCTTCCAACAGATTACCTAGACTTCACTAGCTAGAGTCTCAATCCAGAGACCACAGCATGCAGTAACCCTCAGGCTGTTGGTTTCCGTGGACTGTGGACATGGCCATTGGGAAGGTGTCAATGTGAGATAAATGCATTAGTTTCTTCTTTGCTCAGAGACAAATCCCTCCTACAGACTGAGGCCCTACAACTCCTTAAAGTACATGTAAACTGAATACAGGTTATTTTAAAGATGCTTGTTTGATATATGGTAAACAGAGTGTTAAATTCTGTAAAGCTTGCTGTTATCTGAAGGGTATATTAGAGTTAAATTAGAATGTAAATTCTAATTTACTTAACCCAAGTGTAGAGTAAAAATAGAACTTCACATACTAATTGCCAGCAGAATGGTACAGAATATGGTGAGTGGCAATTTAAAAAGCAGCATTGACTCTACTGAAGATGAGGAAGACCAGTGGCAGGTAAGTAGTGGTATTGATCAGGGATGAAGTCCTTAACAAGGATGACAATACCAAAGTCATTCCTCTCTTTCTGTTCTACCTTTGTTCACATTTTTTAGTACCTTCTTATCTCCTTTGTGCTCACACCACAGAGGGATGCTTTCATACATGTGTTTGATATACATTCTTTGTTTCCTTTTTTGTGACCTAAGTTTGTCCTATTCAGCTCTCAAGGTTGTATCCCTTCCATGACCTGTATTTGTCTGATTGATTTATATTTGCATCCTGAGGCCCTCTGAAATGATGCCTCTCAGGCCTCTCAAGGTCTCCACCATAACACTTTGTTTGTACTATTGGGGGCCAAGGCCTGCAGGTGTCCTGGTAGCATTATGAGTTCACAGAGTGAGTTGCTCCACCAGGGCCCTCTGATGCACCCAAAGCTCTTGCCCCGTGCTGCAAGCCCTCTCAGTTCTGCTGGACCTGAGGAGCATCTTGGTCTATATCAGTGTCATGAGCCTTGACATAGCATCTTACTGCCAGGTTGTCTTGACTCACCTTCTCAAGAACCACATTGGCTGATCACTAGATATAGCAGAGTGCCAATCGTGCCTACCACTAAAATTCAGTTAGGGCATGGCAGCCTCCAGTTATGTTTAAGGACTGACTTTTACCTTTTAGGACATGCTCAGCTTCAGAGCAGAAGCTGCAATATGCAAACAGTAGATGACCACTTGAATTTTTTGAAGTTTCCATGAAGAGGTCGCATGCCTCTTATGCCTGGAATAATGGAGGAGTACACCCAAAGCTGAATTATTTCTGTACCTACTCTGTTTTTTTTTTAATGAAAATGTAGCAAGCAGACATTTGAGAAGGACCAAATGGTCTCCAGGAGTTCCTTCCAACCTAAGTCATTTCACGATTCTGTGTTTTTCTCATTCAAATTGGAGGTATAAAGTAATGTTATGACAAGAGAACCCAGGCTTCTCCTATTCAATGTAATTGCCCAGCAAACTTCCTGCTTTGTTTTTCTGTTTAGATTTAGTGACATTTTAAAGCCTCTTTATATTGGCTAGTCAGTAACTGCAAGACTGCACTTCACAGACATGTTAGTGCATTTAACTTAAACATTTCAGCCTGTTCCTCTCTATAGGTCTGTGAAATTCTTGCTGCCCAGCCAGAGACTACTTTAATCAGCAACACAGACATTTCTATTATCAATAAAGTCAGACACTTCTGTGTGGAACCACCAGCCTAAAGCTAAATTCATTTGCACTGCTCAAAACCAGCAGTGGATCAATGGTGGAAAAGTTTGGGACCAGTTGCCCTAAAGACCACTCACCCTAACTTCTCCTCACCCCTCTGTTGTTGGCTACTTTGTTTTCCCAATGAGATCCACCCTGCCAAAAGGCCAAAACCTGGCGACAGATCCAAGACCAGTACCGGACGTATCTACATAGTACATGAGTGTGGTACTTCACATGAGATTGCCAGTCTTCCCCACCTTGTAGCCTATATTCCCTGCCCAGACGTACCATGTCCTCATCCCTTGGCATCAGCTAAAACATCTCCTACCCCTAGTGTTGACCGCAGCCACCATGAGTCTCCTCAGATTCTGCAGCACCTTTTCTCACTCTTGAATGTTGTTTTCTAGATACAAACAAAATTCCCGTCAGCATCTGCCTCAAGTACCAGCAGGGAGGATTTTGGGCTACTCTTAGTGCAGTGTGGATACCACTCACAGGAATCTTACAGATACAGGGAAGGTATGTGGAGTCATGCCAGCATGAACTGGGCTTTTGAGCTCCAGCCTGCTGAGATTTAAGTGAAGATTTTTTGTCCTGCTCAACAGATGAGTCCCCAAGTGTGACATAAGAAATTCTATGTGGTTGGTTGTGTGAACAGAGTGGGAGTTCTGCCATCATCATTATGTGTTGATAGGCATTTGTGTAGTGGTAAGAGAAAGAGCAGAGTCAAGACTAGAGGGATTTACTTGAAGTAGCACTAAATGTTTAAATAATTTTAAAAGGGCCTCGGTCCTCAAGGTTTTACAGAGTTTCCAGGTCCAGTGCTCTTTGGCTAAGAATATATCCGATTAGACAGCAGTTCAAACTAGTGCATTCTGGCTGCAGGCATTTCTTTCCCACAACAATGATATTATTGTGCCGCACCACATAGCATGGAGATCTGAGTTTCTTTTTCATAGTCGCATTTCTGAAAAAATGCTATAATCATTGAGGATGGAAGAAAGAGAAGCAGCATGTATTTCTCAGCAGAAATCTCAGAGATAAAAAGAGTGTGGCTGAAAAGCTCTCACAACCAGAGGCACATGTTTTTCATTAACCTGCGCTGCTATGAAAAAAACAAGTGACCTGAACCTACCCAGAAACCTGTGGAGATACCTGCAGGGGCAGCCCAGATCCAGCCAGGCTGATGTTTGGACAGAAATCCAGTGACTGAAAATAATCTGATTGGGCAGGTCCACCAAAAGGCACTGAAAAGGCTCTAGAGGTCAGAGTCAAAAAGTGGAAATCTCCCACATAAATTCAAGGATGTTGGCCTCTGCCACATTATTTCCAGCTAAGTAGAAATCTGACTCATTTCCAAAATAAGGGAGTTTTCAAAAAAGCAATTTGACTCTAAGTGCTCTGAGGACATTATTAAAAACATAGTCAGCTGACAATCTGAACAAACTTCTCTATATACACAATGTCATATTTCTTCATCCAAACATTATCTTTAGTAACCTGATTTTTTTGCCTAGCCCTTTCACGTGGCATTTTGTAAAGGGCCTTAAATTAAACAACAATTGCAGGGATTTCAGTTTAAATCATTTCACCATGTAGGGGATAGTAGTGAAGGCTGTAATTATTAGTCGGCTCTGGATGATGCTCAGCTTCTGAAATGAAGGAAAGCCTTTGGCTGAGAGTACAGGCACTGTAGTGGAGTTAGCAGTGATGCAATCTGGCCTCCATTTTCTGTAATTGTCACAGCTGCTACCATACTTACTATCATTATTCTATCAGGAGCTAGTGCTCCTGATATTGAGGAAAAGAGGTAATGTTTGGCTAGTCATTTGGTGATGGCTTAACTATGGAGACTTGTTCAGAGGTTACAAGTTCTGCTGAAGCTCTGATACTTCTGCTGCTGGGTGAAAATCTTTATTCAATTGCTCATGTCTGTTAAGAGTTTGTATGAAAGAGTTGGTTCTTAAAACCTGTTCTGCAATGGATTTTTCTCATCCATGTTTTAGGACTCAATGCCCTTCTTAGAGGGATTACCAGAAAAGAGAATGAAGACTTGCTACGGGCCAAACCCTGAAAGGTACAAAAGACTTTTGCTGGGCACATTTCTAGCTTGTGTTCAACTTGGTGTCCACCAGGACCCCCATGTCCTTTTCTGCCAAAATGCTTTCCAGCCAGTCATTCCTTAGTATGTTCTGGTCCCAGGGTGCAGGACTTTGCACTTCTCCTTGTTGGATTTCATGAGGTTACTCTCAGCCCATTTCTCCAGCCTGTTGAGGATGGGAGCATGACCCTCTAGCATATTAGCCAGTCCTGCCAGTTTTGTGTCATCAGCAAACTTGCTGGGGGTACACTTTGCCCCATCATCCAGACCATTAATGGAGATATTGAACATGATTGAACCCAGTATTGACCCCTGGGATACACTGTTAGTTACTTGCTGCCCACCAGACTTCATGTCTCTGATCATGACTCTCTGGGCCCAGCTGTTTTGTCAGTTTTCAATCCACCTCACTGTCTGCTCACCCAACCCATATATCAACAGCTTATTTATGAGGCTCTTATGGGAGATAGTATCAGAAACCTTACGGAAGTCTAGGCAGACAATATTCACTGCCCTTCCTTCATTTACCAGGCCAGTCATTTCATCGTAGAAGTTTATCAAGTTGGTCAAGCATAACTTCCCCTTGGTGAATCCACGCTGACTACTCCTGATGATTTTCTGGTCCTTAGTGTGCTGGAAATGTTTTCCAGGATTAGCTGTCCCATTACCTTCCCAGGTATTGGGGTGAGGTTGACTAACCTGTAGGTCCCTGGGTCCTCCCTCTTGCCCTTCTTGAACTTTCCTTTACTTTCCTCCAGTCTTTGGAGACTTCTCTCAGTCACCATGATCAATCAAAGATTATCAAGAGTGACTCTGAAATGACAGCAGATAGCTTTCTCAGCAGTCATGGATACATCCCATCAGGTCCTATGGACTTACGTTTATCCATTTTGCTTAAGTATTCGCTGACCTGACCCTGTACTATGAATGGTACATCTTCCTTGCTCCAGACTTTCTCCCTGGTCTTTGGCTCCTTAGCCAAAGGTTGGTCTTAATAGCAACAACTGAGGTGAAGAAAGCAATTATTATGTCAGCCTTTTCCATGTCCTTTGTCACTGGGGCGTCTCACAACCAGAGGGCTCATTCAGCAATGAGTCCACATTTTTCCTCTACTTCTTTTTACCACTTCTATACCTCAAGAAGCTTTTCTTACTGTCTTTGACATGCATCACCAGATTCAATTCCAGCTGATTTCTCTTTTCTAATGTCCAGTAAAATGCAGTAGTAATACTTGCAAATTGCATGTCATAAAAACAGTGATGTTTCAATCTTCTTTTATTATTCATAATGCATAGTCATGTGCAAGTTTTGCATGGGGCCTACATGAAAAGAACAAAAGCTTATTCTAAGGATGGGCTTGCTGGCTGAATATGACTTCTTGTTTCTTTGCAATACTGCTGGGATATGTTCATGGCGAAGGCACATTTCTTTACCAGCTGACTGCTATCCCTTTTGCACCTAATACTCTCCTTAAGCTCTGCATTTTTCAGAGAATCCTCAAAACACAAAAGGGTATTTAAGGATCCTTTCCTCATAAAGCATAGTTTTTTCTTCCCTGGAAGGAAAAGACAGTCTTTCTGGGACCACTTGTTCTTACTGTTACCACTTCAGATTCAGCTCCCTCCTGTCTTGTTAATGCATGTCTTCATCTGCCTCGCAAGCTCTGCGGAACATGAGATGTGAGAGGGCCCTGGCTGCCAGCACTACCAGTGGCATGGCCCTGCTGGCTTCGCTGAGGCCAGTGCACTGCTTCAACTGAAATCAGAGTACAGTCTGCAAATCAATATGAGCAAAATTTGTGGGCTGTTTCCTACCTAGACCAGCTAGTTTTCTAGAATGTGCACTTCCGAAATTATTTGTGGGGAACATGTACCTATGCTGTGTTTCACACACACAAAAAAAGACGAGATTTTTCTTTATAAGGTAGGGTTCGCTGCATAAGAAGTCAGGCTCCAAAAGAGGCTGCGCTAGCTGGATATGCCTCTTCACTGACTTCTGCTGCTGAAGCGTGTGTTTTGTGTGTGGAGGCTCCTGAGACACTGGCTGGCATAGCTCAGCTCTTTCTCCAGAGGAGAATGGCTTTGGTCAAGGCTGATCACTCCTGGAAAGATCTTGAGTTTCTAGATGAGCACTGTGTGTTCAGCTCACAGCCCAGGATGGGAGTTTGTGTCCCCCTGCAATCCCCAGGGTCACGAGTTGCTTGAGTGAGGGCCTGCACTGCCGCTGGATCCTGGGTGATCTCGAGGAATATCATCCTGTAACATCCATGCTCATTCTACCACATTTGTGTTGGTTTGGGTCGCTGACAGCTAAGGAAATCTTCACTGTGACAGGGGGCTCCTGAATTTTTTAAGCAGAAGTTTAATCACAGAAAGCAGCTGTAGCTGAGCCAAGGTTTAAAAATAAAACAGATCGTGTCACAACGGGAAGATACTAAAGCAAATATGGCTATTGTACCTGTCAATTACCACTCTTGGTCTGTTCTGACCTAGTATACTCTTCTGTCTGCATAGATTAATTGCTGCCTCTTTCACGAAGAGAGAAAACAGTGAAGGCATTTCCCTTGTTTTCCAGACTTTGCCTTCAAAGGTGTTAATTTTCTTTACACAGTAAGCAAATTACTCACTCATTGAATTGTTCTTGGCAATCACCTTTAAGAACAGTGGCAACATTAGCAGTGACATGCTGCATGTGTCTGTATCTGCCTGGTCTGTGGATGCACATCTAACAAAATCAGCACGGTGGCAATGAAGAGCAAGAAGAGCATCTCACTGTGAGAATTTCATTGCTGCGAAGTATTTTCACCTAGTTACATAGTGAAGGGCGCTACTAACTCCTCAGAAACAGATGACCATTTCCTTTGGCTGTATGACAGTGCACCTGTCAGTGGAATGGATGGGAAGTAATTTTGCAGAAGAAATTTCAACAGAGACCTGCTGTGCCTGTAAAGGAGAGCATATAGTACAGATATGAGTGAGAAATATTACTGCATCAATTTCAGAGCTTCACAATCCTCATTTGATATTTTACTGTTGATCTTCTGTCTCCTTGACACAATTTACTTGTCTATTCAGCAGTGAATGTTGTGAGTAAATTATTGTTTTTCTCCAAGCAGCAACTTTTTGGAAATACATGAAGACTTTCTGCTTCTTTTATTATCTAGGACAAACAATTCTGATTATCTCCAGCTTTCTTTGTAGGTTGTGCTTTCTAGAGCACTAATAATTCACATTGCTCTTTGGTGGGCTTTCTCACATTGTTCAATGCCTTTTCTGAAGTACCAAAACTGGACTTGGTTCTACAGTTGGGTCTCACCAGTACTGGGTAAATCAAAGGAATTATGTATTATTCTAGTATAATCCACACTCGGTTTTTTACGTCCTGGGTTGATATTCATTTTTTTCCCTAAGTATGATGACTATTTTTTAACTTGTGATCAGGCTGTGTCAACATTGTGTTTTCTGCAAGGGCGGCTGCCCCCGACCTGGTACTTGGGCAGTTGCTTTCTTGAGTAGAATTTTTCACTAAATTGCAGTTGGCTTTGTTTTTCTAAAAAGTATCTCCAATTTTTAGAGTTCATTTCTATTCTCCTCTTGTACCGCAGTGTGTTTCAGCTCTCCCTGTGCTGGAGTTAGTATCTCTATCCTATCACGTAGTCAGGAGTTTCACTCACCTAAAGTTTCCTGTCAGGGTAGAGAGGGTGGGAGAACCTTGTGGGTATCTGGAAGATTGTAAAATGACTGAGTTTGTGGGGGAGAGTTCTGCTTAGCTTTCCACAGATGAAGAAAGCCAGTGCATATGCCAACACAGAAAGGCCACCTTCAATAGGCCAAAGGTAATCACCCTCCTTTCCCATACTGTGGAAACCAGAATATCATGAGTGTCCATCCCTGTTCTCTGAGTGAAACGAGCAAGTGTCAGGCCTTGAGCCTTTACCTTCTTCAAGGTGGAGTTGAGCTACTTGCGAAATCCCAGATGAGGAGCTGGTTGTCATTTCTAGCCATAAGCTTCACCAGTAATACCAACAAGAGTTCAGCGCAGCTAAGGTTTCCCTTTGGAAACCAGTGGTGGTAAATCGTTAAAGGTAAAGTGGCCTTTCCAATGGAAGAATACAATGCTCTTCCAGAACTGCAAGACACATGGAGCTCTCATGTAAAGTCAGATATATCTCCTTAAGTGTAACCTCTCCACACCACCTCAGACATGCCCTCCCTATCTGCAAGGAGCAACCTGCACTGCCACAGGGTGCTCTCCTTCCCCTGTGCTATTGTCCCCTGTTTGTCAGTGCTTTCATTGACACATCCTTGGTGCCCTTAGGTCTCCTTTCATCCTGGAATTAGCCTTGGGTAGTGTGTTCTGTCCTAACCAGGCTACAGCCAGCTACTGTGGTCTTAACACCTTTTTGACACTTTTGAAGCTGTTTACCTGAGACCCAATTTCCTTATTCTTCTTTTTCCTTCTTATTCTTTTCCACCTTTTCACAGCCCTTGTGGACTCAATTCTAGGCATTCAGCAAGGCAGTGGTGCAAAATTAGGGAAGAAAACAAAACTGCAAGCACATTCAGATAAAAATATGGCAGAGCTGCCAATCTGACACCCACCATTTGCCACTTCTGTGAGTACCAAGGGTTTATAAAGCATCAAGAATTTGAAGCTTTAGGGATTTGGTGAGCAGAAGACTGTAGCTGAGCCTGAGAAAATAAAGGCCACTAAAGAACTTCCAAAGGAAGAGGAAGCAAACATTGTCTTCTGCTGCACTTAGCCTCCAAAAATACCTCTTGATCCTTCTCTGAGGCTCCAGCAGGAGTTGCTGGGTCTGCACCAGCACCTCCCAGAAAAATTAATAGTACTCCTACAAGCCTAGTTTATTCCAGAGTGAAATCTCATGAGCTGGAACTCTCTGGCTTGCAGTTCAGTGGCTTCTATCTACTACTGTTCCCTGGAGATTAAAATGCAAGAAACAACAGTCTAGTATTCATTGTTTTTACCAGAGATATAGGTACTGTCATGAAACATAAGCACAGAGCATCATAACTTACAAAACATACATAGATTATACTTTCTTCTGCCTCCATATTTTGTTACTGAAAATATCACCAAGCCCAAAACCCCTCTCTTTAATGTCACATTAAATATTTCTGTGGAGAACTGCTGCTCTTAATGGACCTGATCAATTTTACAGAAGGTCAAGTCAGGAGGGGTATCTACATCTCCAGCATGACCTTCTGCAGATCACAGCCCATAAAGATCACCCTGGTTGTCTCCAAGGAGCTTGGAGGCATGACCTGATACTTCAGTCTTTCAAAAATAAAATGGTATGTGCCAGTCAGAGCCAGAGAGACCAGATGGTACCAGTACCCAAAGGCACCTACAATTGCAGGGGTTCGCTGTGTCCAGAGATCCCGCAGACAATGTGCCCGGCTGTAGAGATTAATTGTGTCAGTCTGATCTAGAGAAAAATGTGACACTAGAGCCATTGGCAGCACTTTGTAAGTAAGAATGGGTCTTGTCAGACAACTTGGCCATACCAGGACTTTCCCTGATAGTCAGTGCACATTTGCTGTCACCTTGACAGCAGAAATGCTTTGTAGATGGGCTGTAGAAATGCATTGTACCTAGCAGGACATGAGCAGGGACATCACAGCCAATTGCAGTCAGGCAGCTCTGGAGAAGGTTGATCCTCTGTCAGAAGTTGATAATTTCTCAACAGTATTTTGCACTGCATTGATTTCAATAGAAATATTAGAAATTATTCACCATCAATTTATTTTTTCATTTCAAAATTAATTTTTGTTACAGTTTTTAAAATGTTGTGTACTTGTTAAACAAAATAAAACTGGAATATTTTGTTAAAAACAAAACAAAAAAAAATCACTAATAACATTTTTAAAAATTAATTTATTGGGAAATTTTGATTGCTTGGGATTTGTTCTTCCTCAGGTCAGACTTGTGTTCTGATTTTGTGGAGTCTTTGTGAAATGGGAAATCCATTTGCTATCCTTTCCTGAACTGACCAGCTGATCAGGCTTTGTTCCTGGTTTGTCTATTAAACTTAACCTGATCTATTTCTGTACTTTTTAAAAAATTGCATGAATTTTGTTTCTGAAAGACATTTCCTGTGATCCTGCTGTTTGCTCTTGGTATGTTTTATGTTGTCAAATCTAACAAAACCATTTGGGAATCCTTTAGTATCATGTAAAAATTACTTCTAAGTAAAATTATAAAAACAACGTTATCATGTCATGCATTGATTTTATTTGCTTAATGGCATGAGTGAATCAGAAGTCACGATGTAATTTTGGTTAAAGGTCTAGTGAAGGACCAGAGTATAAGGAAGTGTGGAGCTGGGGCTTTCAATGTGATTATGCTGTCTTTGGCAATGGTTGTGTTGTGGAGATTGGCACTTCCCACCATCTAAGTCCCACATGCAAGCCAGATTTATTAAATGAAATAACTGCATCTCTGGATCAAGACCTATATGCCTTTTTCCAGAGCTGACAAAGCTGTGCTTGGTGACCTAGTTAAGGTTTAGAAGCAAAATTTCAAGAAGGTTAGGTCTTTCAAAAATTGGATCAAACTGATGAGATGACCTCAAGTTCCCTGGTAAAGGGTCAATTTTCTCAAAAGACATGGTGATGTAAACATGCAGTGTGTCCTGAGAGCAGAACCAAGCTCTCAGAGTGTCTTCCCATTTTCCTTTGTAGCTCTTCTATTTTAGGAACCTCAGTGCACAGTTCCCACCCTGTGACAGCAAAGGAGTCTTTATGTGGTGTAGACTAGAACAGACTGCAGTGTAGGAGGACGGTGGATTACTGTAGCCTCATATTACAAGCAAATTTAGCAAGTGCTTTAAAAAGCCAACATAAGAAATAACATCAATAAGATCATGACAAAAAAAAAAGTCTAGAAATATAAATCTGAGGCTTATTTTATTCTAAGAACATATTTAAGTTGAGAGAAAGGCACTGGAGAGGGAGGGAAAAGTGCTTATTACAATAGTAGGAGAGAAGGTCAACCCAAATGACTGATTTCCTGGCTGACTCACAACTTATAACGTTAATAAGATCATTGATTAATCTTCAACTAAATCTTCTTTTGCCTTTGTATTTATTTTAAACTATTTTTAACATTTAACAAGGTAGGTTAGCTAGATAAACTGTTAGTTAATAGACAACAGAGTGAAGAAAGGATTCAGACATTATTTATGGCAATTGTGAATATCAGATTTCTAGGAAGGGCTTAAGGGTTTGAGAGTGATGTAATCCTTTCTTATCCCTGATGTGATCCAGCCAATTGTTAATGCACGTTAAGTAACTTCCCCAGTGAGCCGTAACTCCCCAGTATCTGCTGGTTTATCTGCAAATGAGCAACCTCTACTGAAAAAGTAAGAAAAGCAAAACCTGTCTTTGTCCTTCAGTAGAGGGTGCTCTTCCCTTCTCCTGAAGTCACAGCTCATGCTACTGTTGCCCCAGGTGCATACTTCAGAAGTGATTTAAGTTTACAGTTCTTCTACCTCTGGTGCCACTAGTACTTGTTATGTGTTTTGCCAAGATTTGAATAGTAACCCCTGTGCCCAGGCCAAGTCAGATTTTATCTTGTTTACTTCATTTATCTGAAATGTCACACCTTCTCACCTGACAAGGATTAGTTAACAATATATGAGGCTTGGGTCTACCAACATTTTGCTGTCAGTCCCCAGGAAAGACTGAATTCAGTGGTTGGGTTTGGTGCACTTGTGCTGTGACAGGAGAGCTAGGGATGGGGCTGGTAACACCTGGGGAAGAGATGACTTTTGGAGGGAACCTAACAGCAGCCCTCCCAGTACTGATGGGGGCTGGATGAGGGGAGGGATCCAGGCTGTTCCCAGTGATGCACATCAAGAGCTTGAGAGATGATGGAGATATGTTGAAAACAATTTTCACCATGAGAACAGTCATGCAGGGGTGCAGGTTGCTCAGGGAGGCTGTACCAGAGACCTCATGCAGTCCCTTCCAACTGGAATTTTCTTGCTATCCTATGTTACCATAATTCCTTGTTACATTACAGATTAAGAGCAGAAGCAATTCTGAAAGATTACTGTGGCTATTAGTGACCTAAGGTGGGATTTTATTTCAGTCAGCTTTCAGGAGGCAGGAGATGCTCAGAAAAATCTGCAGCCACCTAAGCACCTGTGGGTACTGCCTGCTCATTTGCTCTCCACCAGGACAGGAAGAGTTTGTAGACTTGGATTTGGGGTGGGGAAGAGCCCTGTGTGGGGAAGGGTGAGCCTGAGGGACTTCCCTTGTTCACAGGTTAGCCCTGGCTTATTTTACTTTGTGGTATTACTCAGAGAGGCAAGGATCCATTCTTGAATTCATGGGGAAGATGAAAGACAAGGGCATCAGAGGAAGGAGAAAAATCAGTCTGGGCTGATGCCAACTTCAGCAGGAGACCTTGCATTTTCCTTTGAGAAGCAGTTACACAGCATGCAGCTGGAAGAAGAGCTCATCATAGAAACTGAAAATAGCTGTATGTTTATAAAATGCTAATGGAAGGCTTCAGCTGTGAGTAAATGCTGCTGGTTGTTCATTTTCCAAAATAATGGCTGCACCTTGCAATAAAGAAGGTATTATGCACATTCAAATTATGAGCAAAGTTTCTAAAGTATGGAGAATCAAGTCTGATAAAGAAACCATATCTCCCCCTCAGTTTGTTACAGACTAATTTAATCTCTATTTTGCCAAACTAAAGGATAATGCTCCATTACACACGATGGTGTCACACCATAAAAAGATGGATTGTTTAATAAGTACTAACTATGTATTTTAGCAGTATTGATGGCAAATTTAACAGGTGCTCATGCTTGTAAAAATATATTAGGCTAGCTTGATTTAAAGTTACTAAGAAAGATCAGCGCTTTTTACCTTATCACAGGATTCCCCAGCTTGCTGCACATTTCTGCCACGGATTTTTTTGCTGGTGGCATCTACTCCCAGCTGGACCTGCAGAAATGTTTCTGGCGTACGCTTGTCTTCTGTCACAATCTGTTCACAGTTTGCACAACAACCCAAGTGAAGGCCCTTCCAGTCTGCACTGCAGAAAACAAGCCAGAACGTCTATGGCAATAATTTTGGAATGATTGTGTTGCAAAAATAATAATGGAATAAGATATTTGAAGGCTTCTGTCTTTGATACACTGCACAACAATGCTGCAATAAGTAAAATTCATGTTAAAGGTGAGATGCCCCCATCACCACTACAGATGAGACAATAGATGCTGGAACTATCCCATCTCAGTCTCTAAAGACCTGCTTACACACTTACCACACCCAGCAGCATGATCTGGACTACAGACAGCGGACCCACCATTATTGCAGCATAGTACACTCTTAGTGAAAGGGCCACCATGCAAGAACAGATGTGGATCAGGTTGAAAAAGCGACTAAAACAGAAGCTGCCATGGATGCTGAAGTTCAGACTCTCAGGCTGGATGTAGTCTGGGTTTCATCCTGTAAATGAGCAGGGATTCATAGACTGTTTGGAGCAGCAAACACATCTTTTTCCAAGCTGGTTTGCTCATCCTGATTCAGCAGTGAACACTGGATACAGTTCTTAGTCTAGCAAAAATAGTAAAAATAGTCATAAAAATAAATATTCATTATGAGCTATTTCATACTCAAAACAAAATGTAGAGTTGATTTTCAAAGCATTCCTTAAATTAATCACTTTGTATTTTGATTTTCTCTTTGTCTTGTATTTGACATGTGCTGTACCATTCTCTACTGGTTGGCTTTTACTGAACAGGATTTTGAAGAGCTCTGACTAATCTTCATAGTATGGGAAAAAATTCTCCTGTGAACAAGGGGAAAGCAGGCAGCACTAATTATCTCCAGCAGGGAAGAACTCTATGTCAAATAAACCCAAGCTTTGAAATATATTTTCCTGTCAAAGCTTGGCTCATTAATATGCTTATCAGTCATGTACATATTCAAAGTATGTGTCATATAATACAAATCTGAATGTATCAGTGTCATGTGGATGAAATAGACAATCCTTTCTTTTTTTTTTTTTTTTAATTAAGAGCCTTTTCAGAAATGTATTTATGCTGTTGTGTGGTTGTTGTTCAGTGTGTCTCTCTCTCTCCTGCCAAGTCAGCAGGTGGGGGAGGACTTCCTGCACTCTATGAGGTTCTGGTCTTTCTAGCAGGAAAATTCAAGCAACCAATAATTTCTCTGATCCTCAGCTCAAAGCTCAGGAAGGGCTGATGTTCATCTGTGTGGACAAAAAGCAATGGCATTAAAAGGTTTCCCCTTTTTTTCCTTCTTCTTCTCCCTTTTCTTTTCATGTAAATGTTCAAAAATCAGACACCATTAACCATCTCAGAAGACTGGCCACTTGAAATAAGTATTTTCTTAATGTGTATACTTCTCCTGCCAGCTGGGTGCACCTTCAGGCAGAGCCTTTGCTGCAGGCTGGACCAGGGCTACCTACACAGCACCTGCAAAGCAGGAACAAGTGTTTTGCCCGCAGGTCTCTAACTTTCATCTCCTATTTCTCTCCTTGCCCCTAGAACAGAGAGGGCTGATGTCGCTGAAGGATCTGCCTGTGACCAGCAAGCTTCCCTGTCCCTGGGCAGGGCAGGCATGCACATGACCAACACAACATCAGGCCCATGTGTGCTGAAGGGCCTGATGACCTGAAGACTGTGGCAGTAGAAAGGGATATGGGACATCTGGAAGGAATGCTACCAGGACCTCCACGGCTGAACTCTGAAAAGCATCTACATAGGAAACTTTCTCCTTTAGTATGTAGAGGAAAGCAACAAGCCAATACCATCAGAAAGCTTTTGGGCAAGTGGAAGGCATCAATTCCTCTCTGAGAGATGAAGAAAATGAGCAGCTCTGGTCTGTGTTTTTTTAAAGGACTGTAATATGGTTTATAATCTTTTTCTTTATGGTCTCTCTTTGCCATCCCCCTTGTGTGATGGCTCTTTAAATCACCCATGTTATGCATCAGGTCAGTTTGTCCAAGGATTGAAGTTTTGCCTGATGCCACCAATCTTCTCCCAGATGGTTTTGCAGCAGGGGGTCAGCAAACATGGCTGGAAAAGCTACCAAACCTTTGGAATACAGATGTGTGTTGCCTAAGTCATGTCAGAACTAGCAGCACATTTCCCCTGAAGCCTCCCACTCCTGGAGTGATCCTTGTACTTGGTGAACGAACGTATTTCTCAGAAGTACAAAAAGGAGAGAACACATTTATTTACTTAGTTTCACATTTTTCCCCATGGTTGTTCTCATGATGTCATTGGAAGCTATGCACCAAGCATAGCTGAACTACCACAGATACTTCAGCCTCTGTATAGATCTAGTAAAAAGATTATTAAAGTCGTGCTCATATAAAGAGCAGTAATTTAGTCCCCTCTTTTCTTCTGGTTTCTTACAGTGAAGGAGTATAGTCAATAATGAAAATACTGTGGAGACTGTTTTTTTTCTTTTAACAAAAATACTTCAAGCTAGAGCACCTTCTTTCAACTTTATATGCTGTCTTTAATTTTTGACACTGTGAAGCAATTTATCACCATGTTGAAAGAGGAAGGCTTTTTAGTTTGGGCCTACATTTCTGTAAACATATGACTTAGATCTTCTAGCTTGCAGCTCCTTGTTTTTAGCCTTCGTACTCTGGCTAAAGTGGTCCTGGTGTGAAGGCTGGTGATGTCTTCCACCCTCTGCAAGGCTTGTCCCTCTGCGTTGCTTTCTGTGCAAGACCTCAAACCCAAAGAAGATTAATTGGTTGCCCTGACAACTTATTTCTGGTTTAGGGCTTTTTTTTTTGTCCTCCTTGTCGTTATAGTTACTCACCAGAGCACATACATACTTCTTGCTCTACCTGCTGTCTGAGCAGGTGTAATTTCCTGTCAAATCAGTGTCTACCCAGAGAGTAGAAGCACTTCCCATTTTTAATTAAGCACTATTTAAAAATATGTTAGCAGCCACAAAAGGCAGCTGTTATATCACCAGTAGACATTTGCCAATTATGATCACCCCTATGGCCCTGTTTGATACACCTTTAAATGTTTTAGGTGGCTCACATTAAAAGCTGAGACAGCACTTACTTGAAATGCACACAGTTTCATTCTTCTGATTTAAGCAAACTCTAATACACTAATTGACAGGCTTTTGTGTTCTTCATTACTCCTGGTTCCAAATATGCAATTTTCAGGCTACTTGAAGTTGAAATCTTCCTCTGATATCCAGGCTTTCAAGACAAAACAATTGTATCATTATTTTCAGCTAGATAAATTAGTTACAAGGGACATCCTGATAAATGCACTTCTTCTTCCCTCTGAAATTCCTGACGTGTCAGTATAAAGTAAATCTGGTTGAACTTTTTGGTTGAATTAAGATATTGACATATCCATGCTGTGTATTTTTCACACGTGTCTTTCACATATCAACCTTCAATATTCCAGCCCTACTTTCTTTGAATTCCCTGTATATGTACAGAAGAAAAACATTTCTCTTCACCTTTAAACTAAACACCAGCAGTGCAGGTCAGGATCTTGGATTGCTTCTTTTATTTGTGTCAAACTTGCATAGAACAGAGACTAGAAACATGTTTGGGAGACAAAAGTGGGGAATATTCTGCCAGCAACACTCAAATCTCAGCCACTCACAGCCAGCCTAAGCCTGGGGTAAGTTATCCCAAGCAGTGGGTGGAAACAGCCATGTGTCCCAGACAGGACACGGTGTGTGACCCTGCTGCTTCCCCTGCCAGCCTGTGTGCAGCAGTGCAGGAGATGATCCCATCGGACACCAGGCTAAGCTCTTGCTACACCAAACTGAGTCAGGAAATGCTATTGGGTACTCCTTTGCTGTCCTTGCCACACAAGTCACAGAAGTGATGAGTTTTTCATCACTTGGGCTATTTCAACTTTTAATTATCCCGAGTAATGGGGAGTGGAGAGTATTTAGCACATTAAAAAGGAGATCTCCGAGTCTGGGTTATTGAACAGCTATAGAGAACAGTGTCCCTTAGGAGCAATGAAGTGCCTTGTGTCTCTGGAAATGTATGCCTTTATTGATTATTCTCTTAATTTTTGTAACCAATAAACTAAGCGAACAGAGCCAGTTTGCTCTTCCAGGCTTTTATTTCTAATTATAGCTAATGAATATGCCAGAGAACAATACAGAAGAGTCACTGATTGAGTCATATAACAGATTTCTAAATAAATAAGCTACTTGGCTCCCTCTGGGAAAGAAGTCAGCAGCATGTCACTCACAGAGGGTGTTACACTGACAGGGATAGTTTTGTTATGCAATATTTAATCCTAAAAATGTTCCTTGAGGCACTGTCAGAGCAGAAGTTGAAATCTGTGTAATGTTGTCTTTCCTTTGAATTCAGAGAGAGAAAACTTTGCAACAATTTAAGTTCAAATTTGAAACCCAGCACTAATAGGCTTTGGTCAAGAAAGGATATATAACTTTTCCACAGAAGGGTAAGTGAACAGTTTTTCAGAATATACCAGAAATTTGTTCTTGTGACTGGTTTGGATGATATAGAGACCGCTTTTGGAGTTATGTTGTTTTGGGTCTTTTTTTTGTTTTATTTTTTAATACCCCATGGCTTACTCACATCTCGCAGAATCTAGCCCCGTGTCCTACCAAGTTAAACTGCTGATCATCCAGAAAAAGAAAATAGTATAAATAGCTGACAGGAGGTCAGGACAGATAAGTATTCTATCTGGAATTTCCACAGATCCTAATGGCAGGCCAGTTCTGCGGCACTGATTCAAAGGGAAAAAATCCCATTGGTGTCAAAATGATTTTTTACTCAGTCTAGTCTGACTGTATTTTCTAATCTATGAAATAAGCTTAATGGTCAAAAGGGAAAAAAAGGCAAAACAAAAACTCCACATAGTTCTAAAGACCTTGAAGTAATAATCATTTCTATACTCCTCACTCTGACAAAATCCATACCTGGCTTTATGCAAAGATGTCTTTAACTCTGATCTTTCATGACAAATTCCTAAACCAGAAGGATTGGAGCATGGGTACAACAGAGAACTGATAATGGACTCTGTGACCCAAGGAGGTGTCTGCTCATCACTTGTGTCTAGTTTGCAACACCCCTGGCACTCCCAGAGTGATGCAATATAAGTCACAATCCAGTTTAAAAATTCCATCTCATTGCATCAAAGATGAAGGGTTGTGGGGCAAGAAACTCATGTTAGTACATACTGGGGTTCCTTATGGTCCTCACTCTCAACCAATGTTTGGTTTTATGTTTAGTGTACAATTGTACATCAGAAAAGAGTGGAGTTCTCCATGATTTTTTTTTCCCATTAACAACATGAGGTTTTAGGCACAAGTTCTGCTTGCATTTCTTCATGAGTACAACTGTTACCCGACGCAGTATTTTAAATAAAAAACTGGAAACCTCAATGGAGTGCAAAACTTTTGTACTGAGAATCTAAAAAGCCTTAATTTTCTTGGGTACAGAGACATTTTTTCTCTCTCTTTTTTTTTTTTGTTACTTTATTTTGTGACAGTCTAATATATTTCTGTGTCCTAACGATCCTTGCAGAGATCTTTTGGATCTGCTTCCTACTTCATCTTCCTTCTACCTGTATCTGCCATTTCTTAATCTTTAGCTTTGCTGCTGCTCTTGTTACTGTTAGGGAGATTTTGGAAGGGCACATCCATACAGTCCTCTATCACAGATGTGAGGACAAAAGAAATACGAGCAGACACAAAGAAAGGGATATAGTGTCCATGAAATCCTCAAATTGGAAGAGGAAATGCAAATAAAGTAAGAAGAGAAAAATTCTCATTTTCAGGTGGAGGATTCTTAATAAAATAGGGCATAAAACTGTAAGATACCATATGGTATTTAAGTTAATTTTATCTATTTTGAGATGTCTCACCCCAAAAGCATTGACAGAACTCTCATCCCATAGTACCTAAATGTCACTCCTACTATTCAGCTACAAGTTTAAAGCTGATAATACATGTTTCCACGTCATGTTATCATTAATGAAACCAAGACCTGGATGCAGTGCATTCATTTCTCATGGCTATGAGATACCAATGTGATATAGCCATGAAAAGAATTAATAAGGCTCAATGACAGCGTTTTCACAAAAATAACAGATAGGAACCAGCCATTTATAGCCATGACCTGGAAACTAAGAGATTTCTAAGCATCAAAGCTGTAAAGTGCTTCTATGCCTTCCTGCAGAATAGTGACGGATAAAACTCAAATTCCACTTAAAGACAGCACTCAAATACTTTGAGGGAGGCATTGCACAGTAGTAGCAGGACATACACCCTATGGCCCAGGAAGATTCTTGTGTCCTATGCACCTTGGAGAAGGTGATATCTAAGTCAACAGGACATAGGACACACAGACCAAATTCCTGCCCTTTTTTTTTTTTTCTTTTATCCTCCTCATCTTTCCTTTTTCCTCTTTTCTCTTTACCCCAGTCTGACCTTTCATCAGTTTTTACCCCTTCTTTCCATCTCTACAAGGCAGGAATATGCCTGCTGTGATACGTATGGATGTCTGGCACAGTGACATGCCCCAAAGAGCCCGGAAAGCACCAACCGACACAGCATTCAACCCCACAGCTGCACCGGTGCTCAGCTCTCTCTGTTCTTTCTTTCCTGGGTGGCAAGGAGCCATGCCCTGCCACAATGCCTTCGTTGTTGAAACACAAAGAAGAAAATGTGCATGTTTAGCCTGATCAGTACTGGAAGAAATCACTTGTACTTATTATATTACAAGGCCTTGTCTGGGAACAGAAATTTGGAGTCCTCGGAAACTCTACCAAAAATAAAACCTCAAAGAAAATACCAACAGTTAAGCAAGTCAAAATACAAAGCTCCATCTTTGAGTCACGGTGTTTCACCAGCTGCTCATTTGTGTAAGTAAGTATTACAGAGCTGGGGTGACACTTAGACATCCAGAGATCTGAACCAGAGAAAAGCAACTTTTTAATAATGAAATACTTACATAAAATACTAATCCTTACTGCCTAAAATCTGATTTCTCCCTATTAGGAAGGCAGGTATGAACTAAAAAATTAGGAATTGCAACCTGGGACAGGACTAGGTCAGTGTCCT
>WHYT01017010.1:227571-290195 GCA_009806455.1 Tetrax tetrax
AAAAAAAAAAAAAAAGTTTGGGAGTTTCTGAGCTTTAAAAGTTAAGTTTATACAGCAGGAATTTACCTGGAAAAGCTCCATGAATCCCTTCCTGTCACTGAAGTCATCCTTTCCCTCCAAGAAGGAAAGACTTGCTCTCCTCCTGCAAACTCTTGCTAAAAAGTCTCTGTGAAGAATTGGGCACAAGTGTCTGCAGGACTAATCCTCTTTCCTAGCGTGGCTATAAATGAAATCCCTGAACACAGCTACCTTGCTGTTTTGGAGGAACGTTCACAAGGGCCTGCAGAACAACTGGAAGCAGTGGAGAGCATGGCAGCATCAAAAGATTTCACACACTTCATTTATAATTCCTTAAACAAAAATCTTGCTGTAAGAAATTCAATGCAATTTCCTCCTATCACCCTTTGAACTGTTGAAAACCCATGACTTGCCTTTGCACACCAGCGGTAGGTAGTATTTATGGGTGTAATGGTGCGATATGTATGGATGTCTGGCACAGTGACATGCCCCAAAGAGCCCGGAAAGCACCAACCGACGCAGCATTCAACCCCACAGCTGCACCGGTGCTCGGCTCTCTCTGTTCTTTCTTTCCTGGGTGGCAAGGAGCCATGCCCTGCCACAATGCCTTCGTTGTTGAAACACAAAGAAGAAAATGTGCATGTTTAGCCTGATCAGTACTGGAAGAAATCACTTGTACTTATTATATTACAAGGCCTTGTCTGGGAACAGAAATTTGGAGTCCTCGGAAACTCTACCAAAAATAAAACCTCAAAGAAAATACCAACAGTTAAGCAAGTCAAAATACAAAGCTCCATCTTTGAGTCACAGTGTTTCACCAGCTGCTCATTTGTGTAACTAAGTATTACAGAGCTGGGGTGACACTTAGACATCCAGAGATCTGAACCAGAGAAAAGCAACTTTTTTATAATGAAATACTTACATAAAATACTAATCCTTACTGCCTAAAATCTGATTTCTCCCTATTAGGAAGGCAGGTATGAACTAAAAAATTAGGAATTGCAACCTGGGACAGGACTAGGTCAGTGTCCTCTCTAGCACCATTTTGTACGATAAAAGTTCCCAAAAGGCCATTTGCAAGCAATCACTCCCCAGGAACTTTATTCCCTTCCCAGCACTTCAGATATAATGCTGATGCTACATGCTTCAAGATAAAACACCCTAGCATGTCAAACTATGGCACAGATAAGAATCGAATGTATGTCATCTGTGTAAATGGTTCTCCCTTATTTAAATTTCGCCCGACGGGGAATAGCCAATGTGCGTATTAGTCCTGAACCTCACTAGGCTTAAAAGAAAGCACTTAAGAAGACAGTCACCTGATGCAATTGCTGGGATCTGCGGTTGAGTGACCTTGGCAGTCTCCTTCAGTCTTGTATTATTTCCAGGTCTCTGCAAACAGCTGGCTGATTGTTACTAACCATGTTCTAAGTAAGCTATTATATATTTTCATATTTTTTATATATTATATATATTTATTTTATATATTTATATATTTTCCCCCAGAGATTTAATAACTCTGAGTTTGGTGCCAAAGAGCTCTTATGGACAGAGACCAGTCAAGTAAGTTCCTTGTTAAGCTTCAGAAATAATCTGTTTGCACTCAGAACCTGTTGTAGAATCATAGAATTATAGAATAATTTGAGTTGGAAGGGACATTTAAAGGCCATATAGTCCAATGCCCCTGCAAGGAGCAGGGACATCTCCAACCAGATCAGGTTGCTCAGAGTCTCATCTCTGAGCAGTGCAACCCTGTTGTGCTGCCCAGTCCATAGGCTCTCTATCGCAGCAGATCCTAGCATGCTGCAGCCCTTGCCCATACCCCAGTTTCCAGAAACAAAGGAGGAAGAAGATGAGATGGGAAGTCAGCCAGGGATGCTGGTGTGCTGGGACTCTGCAGCAGAGCCGTGCCTTGGGCAGCTCCTCTTGTCTCCATGTCCTTTCCACTGTCCCTTGACTGCATCCACATGGGACATGAGGGGTGTGGGAGCCAGCCTGAGAGCATTAAGATGAGATATCTGGGATATTGATGGATCGAAATGTTGGGGGTGAATAATAGAGGAAGACTGACTGTGTTCAATATCTGAAAGCCAGGAAAACAATATGCGTTTGGGTAGTTTGATGGAAGAGCCAGGGATGACAATAAGAGCAGTATGCTATAGTCAGGGAATTGTAAAAGAAATATGACGCTGGTAGTAGCATCTGAGAATTGGGAGAATCAGAGAAATCAGGATGGAAGAGATGAAAAGGAAAAGTGGCAGGGTAAGTATGGGGAAGAAAGGAAGCAAGGAAGAATAAATCTTAGTAAAATTACTGGGAAAAACACTGAAAAAATTGAGCACGGCTAGTCTATACAAGATCTACCAAGCAACTATAAAGATTCAAAAATAGACTTTCTGTACTGGTTAAGAAAAAATCAAGCATTGTAATTTTGTCAACAATGAAAATTCACAACTCCAGAAA
Organism: Tetrax tetrax; assembly: GCA_009806455.1. NCBI lineage: Eukaryota > Metazoa > Chordata > Aves > Otidiformes > Otididae > Tetrax > Tetrax tetrax. The sequence goes on from WHYT01017010.1 coordinate 230,053, forward strand.
AAGATTTATTTTTACCTTGTGCTAACTAATGTTTGTTTAATTGTGCTAAGATCTCCCTTGACAAAAGCAGTTATTTCATTATCTGTGAGACAGCTGGGGTTAGTGGTCCTTTTATAGCCAGAGGTACTGGAGACGGTTTTGAAAGAAACTTAAGGGTACAGGAGGGCAATGTCCAAGCTAGGGTATGGGCTAATGGGCAGGTGTTGAGAGTAAGGAGATTCAGCAATTATCCTAATCCAGGCCCTTTTCTCATTTTTCCCTGGATTTTTGTGCTCATCCTGCCACTATTGCCCATGGTAATGTGGGTGACTGGGGTGAGGAGTGGGCATAACTTCTTCAGCTGGAGTGACAAGTTCTGCTCCTTACTAACCTGATTCCTGTTTGAACCAGTAACCCAGAGCTGGGAGGCTGCCTAGCTCATTAAAAATTCCCTGAGCGAGTTTCCTGACCCAGTTCCAAAACAACAGAGAAAGCTTTTAAAGTTGGTTTTTGGAATTCATGTCATAAAAGATTCAGGCAACATATGGATTATTTATTCACATAGGGGATTTAAAATGACTGCTTTATTTTTAAAAAATGCATCTGATTTCCAGTACTGTCTTTGTTTTACAGCTGTTCAGGCAGCTACTAAAGGAGTAGGTGGAGGGGAAAAGGAGGGAACTGGGACAAGGTCTTGGGCATAACTACAAGGACCCAACAAACCTAATGCTAGTGCCAATTTCATTGTTTTAATGAAAGAGCTGATTTTACTTTTTACTTGCCAGTGAAGGGCAAAGAGTATATTTATTTTCTCTGCTGTTTTATATGATTCTTTCTATATAAAGGATCTACCCCATTCTCCATGTGTTTTGGATTAATCAGAAAAAATAATTGCTCCCGTATTTGCTTGTGCAGCATGTCCTTAATTTCAGAGTCATCCACAACAGATGTCATCAGAGACAGGTCCATGGAAGACACACCAGCTGTCCTGATTTGTACCAGCTTCAGCTCTACTCCACACTCTGTTAATGAAAATAAATACAGGCTTACAGCTTCACCAAAGATACTGTTCTTGGCTTTGGGCTCTAGTTAGAAATCCCCTCCTGTTACAGTTGTGATGCATGTCAAAATCCTTATGAAGACACCAAAGGTAAAAATAGAAAATCAGCATTGGCATTGCAGACAAATCTCAAGCAGGCAACAGCCTCTCTCCATGACTTTCAGGTAGAGAATATTTTTTGCAGGAAATCTGAGCAGCACTTGAACTCCTCAGCAGATGGAAGATCTTTTTTTTTTTGTAGAGCCAGAGTAAGAAACAGAAGGATGGCAAGCTGTAGTTTCTATCCCTTCCAGCACTGGTTAATGAAAAACTAAGGTGGAACACAAAGGAACAGAGTATAAAGATATGCACAGGACTTTTACACCCAACAAAGAAGTTGGAAGCACAAAGGACAGAGGCTCGGGGAAACAGCAGTGATGAGTACAACAGAAGGAATTTCAGGCTTTCTGTGGATTATTAATCTGTATCCTAAACGCATTAGTCTGGTCAGGGCCTTTGTGGAAGGGAAGAAATGGACTTGTGCATCCAGCTCTCCTGGCAGGGCTTCCCCTTATTCTCCCCGCCAAATCCAACCTGTGGGTCTTTTGCACAATGATGCCCCGTGGTATGCAGGACAGAAAGGGTCGAGATCACGAGCAGAGTTTATGGTAGGGAGTGGACAGTGATGGCTGACACTTCTGAGGGTCCCCTCTGATGGCAGGAAGAAAAGGTATTTACAGGTTTGTACAAAGAAATACGTGGGACATTAAGAGCCGTCGCAGTAGGTATGGTATCGTAGCCTTATCAACATTAACCTCCGCACATTTGAAGTCGAAGCGCTCCTGGCTTCTCCTGTGGATGGAGGAGTGTTAAACAGCTGAAGATCTCGGGATGGACAGGGATGTCAGTTTGTCCCTGCCGTCTGCAGGTAGGTCCCACTCTGCAGATGCCCCAATGCAGGGACCCCAAAAGTGGCACTGCAGGGTCCCTAGTGGCGCTCCCCTCACCCTTGCAGCCTCCACACATGCTTTCCCCCTGGAGACCATCAGGTCCAAGATTCCTCCCACTCATTTTGTTTCAGGTAAGACTTATCTGACCTTGGAGGACAAAATGTTCAGCTTCTAAAATTTTCAGCCCAGGAAAAGCGAAGTAGCTGTGCAGTGGACCAGAACCCAGCAGCTTCCCAGCTGAAAAAAGGCTGATGTCCCACGCACTCATCTTGGAGTTCAAAGATTGCCAAAACAGTCCAGCTGAGGTCATGTTATAACTTGGATAAACATCTAGTGCAGCACCCAAGAAAAAAAAAACAAATAATCAGTCGTATCTTGCCAATTTTCTCAAACAAGACAAATAAAAGAATTTATGAAATTGCAAGCCTGATAGCCTGAAAGTAATCCCAAGTAAAGTGCTCTATAGCTGATCTGAGTGCCACCTAATCAAAAAAAATTAAAAGAAATTGTTATATTTAATGCTGAACAAAGTGCAATTATGAAAAACTAGCTTGTTATCTGTTGATAATATTATGAGACTGATTGCAAAAGCCAACTGTGGCTGTTGTAATAGACTCTGCAGGGTATGTGATGTGGTACAGCATGGCATTTTGATTAAGAGGCAAAGTTCGATAAACAACTGGCTAGTAGGTCTCAAAATGTAATGGGGATTTTTGCTTTAATGGTTGTATTTCTACTGGTTCCCACAGAGACCAATTTTTAGCATTATGCCATTTAAAACTGTTTATTAATAGCCTAGAGGAATGCAGTAGTCCGCAAATGTTTAAAAAAAAAAAAAGGGCACTAATCAATTATGAAGAAAACAGGTCTCCGACACAGAGCCATATCTATCTGTCAGTAAATGAGATGCAAGTAAACAATAGACTGCAAAAGGCTACAAAATCTGCAAGTTCAGTCCTGGGGAGGACTGTAGTGGAGATTGGAGGTCCAGGTGCATCATCTTCTGGGCACAAGCTTCAGAGTGATGATGGCAAAACCACCTTTGTCATATCCTGATCACAAAAGCACAAAGCAAAAGGAACAGAGCTTCCCACAGGGAAGCTGCTGCTGAAATGTTTATCCTGTCTTATGACTACAAATTCAAGGAAGATGCTGATGAAATTGGAGAAGATTCAGGAAGGAGCCACAGAAGTTATTGAGGGACTGGAAAACATGTCTCTTGAGGAAGAAATGAAGAGATTTAGCTTATTTAGTTTATTCAAAAGTACGATGGCCAGGGAGATGTTCAACTTTTAAAGACGGAGAACAGAGTTAACAGATACTTAGGCTTCAAGCTAACAAACAAATTCAAAAGCTGGAAAGTAGAGCTGGCCAAATATAGAGGGTTTTTCACATGGCTTCCTAGGAATAGCAAAGTCTATGCAATTGGGCTGTCCATTTCAGTTCCATCCCTTGTTTTTCCTCCTCCTCTCCCACCCAGGCGATTTTAAAATATCTTTAGCATGTTTGTCCAGTTACAACCAAAGTTACTGGGGTGAAGCAGTGGGAAAATAGACATTTCAAAGATCTGACAAGTCCATAAGTGTCCTGACAACAAGCAACTGGGCAGAGCACTGTGTAGATTCATGCTTTTATGCAGAGGAAGGCAGCTGTGATTATGCTTCATGCTGTCTAATGCAGATGCCAGCCAGCCCATCACTGCACACACACACACATACTGCCCAGTTAGCCAGTTCACACCCCATTTTTCTAAAAGCCTGGCCAAGAATGTAACAAAGATTGAATAGGAGCAGTCCCATGGGTTGTATATTATAGAAGATCAAAGTGGTAGCCTTTCTGTCTTACAATCTCTGAATCCATGACCATTTGACTTATAAAAATTAAGCCAGTGAAGAAAGCAAAAGAAAAAAAACAAAGTTAACCAGTCAGCTTGTCCAAGGGAAACAGCCATGTCAGAGAACAAAGAGCAGTTTAAGTGTCCCACTCCAGTTTAACAAGTGCCACTGGATCTGACTTTGTCCTACTCTCCACAGGGACAGCTTGGAGGTCCATGAATGGGGCTACCAGGGAAACAGGTGGCCACAGCGTTGTCTCCTCTGTAGCAGACTTTAGCTGTCCAAGATGGAAATGGGGGCTGCCCTGGCTGGTGTCCTAGCCCTCTGCTGCACAGACAGCACAGGCAGCTCAACAGGACATCCTTCTCCTCACCAACGTCTTGGCCCTGCATCCCAGGCTCTGGATGTTATGAGCTCTGCCATGTAATTCTCTGGGCTGGAAACTGCACCATCCCCTGCCATTTGGGCAATGGCTTGTGGGTGGGTAGCTGGGGCATTAACCTTTGCGCTTCTGGCTGTGGCTGCATGGTCAGCACAAAGGTGGCTTGCCCCAGCCCACGCACTCCTTGCCCTGCTCTCCCTCCCACTACGCCGAGGCACGCACTCACCCCAGCACGGTTGCCCACTGCTCAAGCTGAGGAGCATTCCACAGCGAGGAAGCTTAAGGGGTGCTTCTGGATTGTTTATTCTTCAGCTGGACCTGAGTCACCATGCAACTGCAGAAGAGACAGTGCCAGCACTAAACAGTAGGTCATGCAAGGGCAGGAGCAAGGGGTTGGGGAATGTAGGAAATAAAAGAAGCTTGAGCCAGACATGAAATACCCGCACAGAAACACTGTCAGCCAAATCCACAAGCAAATGCCATTTGCAGCCCCCAGGCAGTAAGCTCAGGCTGAACCCGCAGCTTCAGTGACACCAATCTTAGAGCTTCTCTGTTCAACGCTAACTCACGTATAGCTACAGAAACTGCAGTCACACCTTACGGTGTCATACGGGCGTGTCCTGTGAGTGTTTCATGTACTGTAATAAGCCTTTCTCCCTGATGCATGCCATTTTTCCTGAACATTTCACTTGCAAAGTAGGCTCCACAGGAGAAGGAAGCACCCTGGGTGCTGGGGCTGTGGGGTGAGCTGGCGAGGAGAGGAGCAGAGCCTCACCGGGTGCTCCCCAGCCGTGCGCCTGCAGCGAGAGAGGCAAAGTGTCAGTTTGCACAGCCTCCTTTGCCAGGGAACAGCGTTCAGCGCTTGCTCAGAACATGCTGAGAGGTAATTTAAGACTGTGACTGACAGATTTATTTCTATTTCCTTTTCAGATAAGAGCTTGGTAAATAGGGGTCACGGTGCTGGGGCTGTTGTAGGTGCAGTGACAGACTGGTTTTACTTGAGTACACACATGGGACTTTGTTGTTCAGGCTGATTACAGCCATCCAAAAACCTGGCTTTGAACCAGTATATTAGAAATAGGGAGGCTATTAATTTGAGTAGGCCTGTTCCACCTTTCATCTCCCAGCTTGAGCCATACATGGGAATTCGAAGGTATCATCTGATGCCATGGGGCTCTGCTCTAGATGATGATGGAACAAACTGGACAATCACTGCTTCTGAATTCAAGGTGGCATCTACACTCCTGCACTTTGCAACCCAGTGTTGCACAGCTCCACAAGGAAAAGCAGTGTACACGCTGGCTGCCCAGTCACCTCCCCAGAAGATACAGTCCTGGATAGGCTAGGGCAGGACGAGCCCAGTGCACCAAACTCGGGTCCAGGTTAAGACATAAGGGGTTCAGTTTTGTACCGTGTAGCACCACTGCTAATAAGGCAGTCCATATTGCCAGCTCCTCAATGAAAAAACAACTAAGCCCTGGAGAACCACGGGGTTGTTTTGTATGACCTATTTTCTTTAATATCTTTTTGGAGGGGAGTATAATTAATTTTCCTGTAAATGTACACAAATGAGTAGGAACCTTGCAAAATATTGTCTATTGCACCTGAAACACAGGAAACTCACGGGGCTCTGGTGGTTCCAACAGTTTCTCCAGGTCTCTTGTGAGAACATCCCAGCCCCACTGTGCACCCCAGGTCCCCAAATTCTCTCTTGGTGTCACAGTGCAATGCCTTAGCTGTCCTGCTGTTCCAGGAACACTCCAGGCCCCAAATACTTTGTGATGACTTTGAGCCACAGTGCAGCCAAGGCTTGTTTTGGAAGCTCACCAACCTATGATGTGGGCTCCAGCAGGTGCCTTACAGACGACTTGTGGGTACCTCTCCCACTGTTGTTTCCTTCTCTCACACTACTCCTCTGCAGGCATCAAAGTTCAGGAGCTGCTGACTCTTCATGAAGAAACTGCAGCTCTAAAGGCCACATGCCAGCCTAGAAAATGTAAGATAAAAGGAAAAATCAGTTTTTGTGCAAGGATAAGAGGACGTTCACAGGGCTTGTTCCAGGGAAAAAAGAAAAAAGCTCTGGGGGACGGTGCAGGAGAGATCTCTAAACACTGGAAAAGGTTTTAATAGCACTATATCTGCCTGAATCAACACAGCCAACCAATACTGTTACCAAGTTAAATATCACACGAACTTCCTTTATCTTTTCCTCCCTCTGGTCCTGACCTTTACTCTTCCATCTCTGCTATCTGCCTTCTGTGTTTCCTATCTTCTTTCTCTTTCTGAGCTCGTTCTGCCTTCCCTGCCCAATGCCCACACGTTCTCCAGCAGTAAATACCAGCTACTCTTTGGAAGTCAGTGACAGGGAAGAAAAAAAAGCTGAAGCCAAATTTTCCGTGGTTCTTAAAAGGCACTAAACCTGACCCTGGAGACTCACCAGTCTGAAACCCCAGAGCTCTCTTGTCAAAGCTGTCAGCCAAGGAAAATTTGTGTGTGTAGAGGGGGAAAGGCTGGTGATCTGCACATCACACACAGCCAGGCTGGCACCAGGCCCTCTGTGAAATGAAAAGAGAAGAAGGTAGCACTGAGATTTTGCCCTGCTTTTCTCTGGGAGCCAGAAAGAAGTGAAGACTTGCTTCAAAAGCAGTCATCCTTCCCCATGGACAGCCTAAAGGGTGCACCTCCTTCTGCTTTTGGACCTGTGTTAGTGAGGGAAAGGACCAGGGCTCCCAGCTCTTTGCCCAAGTTTGCATCTGGTTAACAGTGTGGCCTTGTGAAATTTCCTTAGCTGGAGCAACACAATGTCTGTAATGGGCCTCAGAAGGGCTTTGGGGAAGAGGCTTTGATGGGGATTAAGCTGTGCAGCATAAAGGAGTTGCTTTTCACTTTGTCAGCATGGACAACCTCAGTAGGCATTCCACTCAGCAAGCCCTGTCAGCATTTAAGGATTCAGATACTCAAATGGGATTTATTATTTAGCCAAAAGCAGAGACAAAATTAGCAGGGATAAAACAGAATTTACAACAGCTATGTGTAAACCTCTATCAAAGATGCTTTTTTCTCAGAGCTTAACCTACAAATGTGCCATGTAGTCCTCCTTTTTATGGCAGAACAAGTGTGTGGTGTCTTTATAGTGGTGAGATCTAGCAGAAGAACAAAGACTTTTTTGCATTCATCTTCAATCACACTGATGCAAACACGTAGAGGTGTCTGTAACTGCTTTAAGTAAGCGAAGAGCTAAGAAAACTGCCATGCATACATTTTTTTTTCTAGACTCCCAAGGGCTGTGAGTCAATCATCACAGCTGAACATGCATGGAAAGTCCCAGATAACCTTGTTGGAATTTCATTACAGGCACTGTGTAAAAATTGTGCAGAAGTGCAGAAATCACTATACAACATTTTAAATGTTTAAAAACTGCTGGTAAATGCAAAAGTGTTCCCCAGCCAGCCTTCATTAGTATAAAAGATAGTTAAGTTTTCTTTTGCTATTTCTATAATGTTTTGCTTTTCCATCTTCATTTCCTCTAATTGTTTCAGTGTTAAACGTAACACCACAGTTACAACTAGCCTTCCCTTGCCATCCTAAGGGCTCACAGCAAGTGTGGTCCCGGAGACCTGGCACACGTGGGTAGATGAGAGTGCCGGTCCCTGTGGGCTCCCCAGCCCTTTCAGGTGTGTCTCACTTGCTCTTGCTGAGCTGTGGTGCTGCAGCTCCTCCCAGTACACTTTGCCCCCTCCCATGATGGAGATGTGCAAAAACATGTCGCGGCAAAAAAATAGGATGGCATTAACTCAGATCATGGCTTTGTCATCCATAGGGTAGAAAGCTGTGCAAGGAAAAAGGCTTGCACCGCCAGCTTCCCAAATGGGGCAAGCAGCCCCTTGCTCAGCTGCTCTGGAGCTGGGTTAGGAGCCTGTGTGGTGGCTGCCCTGAGCTGTACCCAAACACAAAGGCACTCAGAAATAGTCAGCCTTGCAGGCTGCTTGGATCATTTTCTCATTTTTACTTTTTCTAAGTACCATCCCTAAATAAATTGATGAAGCAGAGCCCATAAACTCTATTATTAATTTAGTTGAAGAACATGCCATCTTGACAAGCCAATAGCGTATTAATTGAATAAGTTTTTTGGATAGCAAGGCATGTGGATAAATAGATTTATTACTAAGCAAGAATTTAGAAGATACGTTGAATAGCCTAACCAAGAATGTTGTTACTGAAGGAATAAATAAAATTTCTTGAGATTTCTTTTTTTTTTATCATGGAAAAAGAAAACCCAAGCATCTCCTGTCTTTGTTCTCTTGAACTTGGATATTGAAATTAAAAAGTTGGCAAAGGTACTATTTAATTACTTACTGAGGATTGAGATGTTAAAAATACAGCATCATCATAATAATAGCAATAGTATTAGTAATAAGTAATAGCAACAACAATAATAATATTAATAAATATTGCAGAGAGGCCCTAGGTATCCTGGGGATCCCCTGCATTGCAATGGTGGGTTCCAGGAAAAACATCCCTTGTTGTGTGGCTGGTCTGCAAGGGGAAGGGAGCCAGCGGCAGTCTGCTTTGACAGGACTTTCTCCTTCCTCCTTCCTTTTCTTTCTAGGGACAAAAGTTTCATCTCCTGCAGTTTCTTGTTAATCTCAGTGGATTTTTGACAAGCCATGAGATTCATACCTTACATCGTCCATATTCGCATCACTACTTCAAGCAGGGGTGTAAACCTGACTCTGCCTTGGTATTTCCATAGGCTGTGAGAGATTCAGGATTTTACTCCTTAATTTTTATATTTCCTAATCTTAAGATTTTGAATCAAAAACCAGAGAAATCAGTAGCACTATGTTACAATTTCAGTCTTTCATTAATGATGATTTCTTCTCTTACTGTAGTCAGGACAAGTGATTGCCTGCGTTAGCTCAAAGACTTATTACAACATGCTGTATAGGAAATGACCCAGTGCAAGCCATGAATTTGATGGGGAAGCTCCATGACTGTACTCACGTTGCTTGGTTCAAGGTTCTGCTCTGTCATCTCTTAAAGCTGACTTAAGGGTGGGCTAGTGTCAAAAGGGTGGTTTTATCTTCCCTCAGTCACCTTTCAGCCTGCCACCGGCCACGTGTTGTCAGGGAGTCCCTCAAGCTGGTGTCCACATAGCCGTGCAATGAGCTGGATCCCACAGTTTATCTGGCTCAAAGCTGATCTTTATTTTTGTAACTACTGTTGTCAGAATAATTTTCAGCAGCTGGCTGGGTGAAGGTAGGGGTTGCTCAAGAGAGGTGGTAAGGAGAGTGAGGAGAAGGTAGTGAGGTCTACAGGACCAACCATTTTAGTAAAAAACAGCTCACATACTGATTTTAAGTGACCAAGAGACATTAACACCGTTGCAGAGCATGGCTTGCAATAGATGTTACTGCTAAAGGGCATTTCCTCCCCTCTGTTAAATTTGCACTTGCTAAATATGCTATTATACAGAAAACTAAATATAATATAAAATTATCAAGTCTATTTTTCTGCGCTTCATTGTTCTTCGATTCTCAAGTAAATCACAGAAGAGGAAGCAGTGAGGGAATTAAGGAAAAGAAAGAGGAGATAAGGGAATTTATAAATGGGTCTTTGACCTGCAAAGCAGTGATGAGAATTTTCTCTTTGGTTTATGGAAATTGCGGTTTGCTGCCTAGATATAGATAACACTGCAATGCAACTTCATTCTTGCTGAGCTTTCCTTTCCTTTAATCCCACTGACTAGAAACAGTTTATTTCTGTACTGTAAGTATCATCTACTTCAAATGAAAATCCTTAATTTAATTTTTCTAGACAGGACTGTGAGATGTTTCTGTGGTTGCTATTATGAACAGAAGAAAGCTAGGTAAAAACTATTTATTTTTCAAGTTAAATATAGTGACTGAAGATTTAAATCCTATGAAACTAGGCAGCATATTTTTGATTCTTCTCCTCTCACTCATCTTGAGAAATTTATATATGTGACTACTGTTTTCTGGCTTCATAGAAAGAACAAAATGTATAAATCGGGTACTGAAGTTCATCTGCATTTCATCTGCTGGGAAAGGGGGAATAAGAGAGGGAGTTGCATCTCATAACAAAATTATAAATGAGATGCTTGTGAGGCAGCAGCAGTTGTGAGATGAGGAGTGCAATGTGGGGTGCAAAAATGCATAGCGAGCTCATGAACTAGTCATAGCTGGCTTAATTTCAGTGAAGTTACTGGAATTGCACTTGTATTTTTTTTCCAACTTAAGAGCAGAAAAGTGAAGAACTTTTATCAGAAACAATGTAAAAATCTATTTCACAGAGACAGAAATATTGGGTTGATGGGTGTGAAAGAGGCAAAAGAGAAGTCTAGTTAGTTTTTCTCATTTGGGAGAGAATTACTGCTACAGACTGACGTACCACAGACAGCTGAATTAATCCTTTCGGTATTGCTGTAGGAAAAGATGGAGGAACTGCTAACCGTGGTGAAAGGGCCAGCAAGACAAAATGCTGCAATACTGCAAGAAGCACTTCATTACACAGCTCTACTGCCATGGTCACCATACAAATATAAAACCAAGTTGGTTGTTTTTCCACTGGTGCTGTGGATTTGCGAAAGCTCTGACCATGGCTCACCAGTACACGAGCGGGTCCCAGCAGCTGAGCTCTCCCCACTGTGGCTCCCATGGCTGCGGTCAGTGTACATCCAGCCCCCGCAGAAAATGACCCCGCTTCCCCAATGATACATTTATCAGTTTTTAATTTACGGTGTTATTTAGAATTTTTCTGAAATGTCTGTGAAGTTTTGACATGTGGTTTTTGTTGTTGTGGCTCTTTCCTATGTTCCACACACACAGGCAGAGAGTCCCTTCACTCTCTGCAGCACCTGATACAGAGCTCTCGGAGGGTGTAAATCATGGAAATAGCGACCCATTGCAACACCAGTTATGGATATCATGGATTTGTGAGCAGCAAGTCACATGCTTATTTCTATAACAATTTTTGTAAAATACAGATGCTGCCATCACAGGAGCCTCATACTTTATATTTGCTGTCAGGGTTGTTTTTATGAGTGAGAAAGAAGTGCAGCCAGCCAGCGGCTCCCACCTGTGCCTGCACGGCAAAGTGGAGAAGCCTCACGGGGAAAATGAAGCGAGCAGAAAATTATGTTCTCTCTTTAGGTCATTTGTAAACTTCCACATGCATTGAAACAGAAGGTGACATCTTAAAAGAGGCCATTTGAGGAGAAGCAAAGTTGTAGCTGTAGCCACAGCAGCAAGCTAGGACCCAAACAAAGACACAGGTTTCTTTCTCACATAAGCTGCGAATGCATGGCTGAAGTTAAGCAAGAAGTAAGATTTTAGGACCTCCCTCTCCTAGTATTTTTTGGTGTGAAATTAAACCAGTAGTGTCCAAAGTTTCTGATTGTGCAGTAAAATTTTTGAGCACACACTCCAAATATATGGATATTTATTTAATTATGAATGATATACGTGCATGACTACTAATACAGTATGAACATTATAAAATATACACAAAAAATAGAAATTAAAAGAGGATGACATAAGGCTGAAACAAATGATGTTTTTATTTTATTTTCAAGTTTAATTAATTAATGATACAAAAAGTATTTTCTTCCCACACCCCAATGGCTTGTCTTGCACAGTCTTGGCCTGTGCACACCCCACTTTGGAGACCACCGGTTTAAACAGCCCTCATTCTCCAGGTGCCCTGAAGCCCTCTCTGGGGAGCAATGTCTCTTCTTTCCCCACAAGAGGCCATGGGTGCTTGCCTTGTGTCTGGCCACTTTCTCCTCCCCACCTGCCCAGCTCAGCACAGAGCTGTCTCTGCTCCTGCAGCTACCACTACTCCTGGCAAGCATTGCCTTTAGAAATCCCCTGCCCTAGACAACTCTGCTGCTTGTATCAGATTGATACAATCACTTAAGCAGCAGGTGATGAGCTTTTAATTACACCCATGGTCTGTTCAGCCTGTGCAGCACACAGATGTGTTATTTTGCTACTCAGTATACCCATCAGTTTTAATTGTTCTAAACCACTGGAGTCAGAACAGTGCAAAAATGTCAAGCTATACTTTTTTGACTTTTTGTATGACCAGTGTTCAGGCAATAAACTTTAGGTCCAAAAATACCAGACCTCTTCATCATTCACTCTGTCCTAGATACCCACCTGTCTTCTGGAAATACTTTCCATATTCTACTCTACGCTTAATGCCACCACTCGTCACAGTCCAGAGACCCTCCACAAAATCAAGCAACAGAAAGGCCTAGGCTGACACATCCCTGTACTTTCTCCATCCTCTGCAGCTCTAGGAGGAAATTGGTTTGGTCATCTTCCCAGGTCTGGGAAACAGACCCTGCCTTGCAAAGTGGGCAAGCCCTTGACTCCCAGCAACCCCAGCTTTCTTCTTACATCACCTTGCAGTCTTCTGCTATTCTTCCATCTTCTCCATTTGACCCAGAGAGGGTCTGTGGGCTATCATTCTGCTTAGAGCTATATCTGGTGTTTGGTGTTTGAATCAAGCAATTCAAAGCTTCCAGTCCCTCAGCTGGGTACCTCACTATGCAGGAGGCTGGCACAACTTGGGTCCAAAGCCTTTTCTCACCTCTTGCAGACTGAGTTCCCTGGTGTACCTCAGGGATGGTTCTGTAAGCTGATCACAAATTTAGGGTTGAAACCCATGGGGAAAGAGGACTAACACCACCACCAAATATCCACACCTGCACTCTTTATAGCTGCTCATGTCCTCTAAAATCTGATAACTAATCAAGGATGTTTGCTGAAGTCTGCAGTACCTGAGGGGTTATAAAGGCAACTGCCTTCAATTACAGCTCATCTTTTCTCAAGTGTAATTCTCTGCCTGGATGGATGTAAGGGCAGGGTGCTGATTAGTGCTGGAAAATCAATAGCCTCAAGAACAAAAGTCACTGCTGGCATTTAGAGAAACTGGAGTTTACAGGAGGAAAGGAGCTAGTAGTATTAGACAAGGTTTTTGTTCTCTTCCTTTCTTGCTGTTCCTCAGCATGTTACTCAGGTTAGGTTAGGATTTTCTTCTACACAAGATTTAGGGAACTTGCACCCTTGGGAGGCCAGATTGCTCCTGGGCAGGGCTGGCCAGAGGAAGTTTCCCCATGCTACTTGTGGGAGCCAGAACCCTTTGTCTGCTGGAGCAAGGACCAGTTCCCTCATTAATTACTCCAGGTTGGTGTTGGAGTTATTTATGTTCTACCCTAGAGTCAGGCAAACCTGGAAATATTACAGAACACCTAAGTCCTCCATACATAACCTCTTTAAAACAATTTATTTACCAAGGCATAGCTAACAGCTGTGTCACTCAGCCTATTAGAAAACAACAAGGCAAAGCAACACCACTGCTGTTGATTCCGAGGTTCGGAAAACATGCCTTGAAACAATTTTCCAGGAAAGGTTTAATTTTTACTCCCTGAGAACTATTTATGACAGGAGTTAAATTTCTAAAAAGAAAAATGTTGATCTCTGGTAGAGCTCTATTTTTTTCAGTGTCTTAGAAAAGTAGTTTCAGGAGAAGGCATTTATATAATGGAGCAGTTTGTCTGATTATTTTCCTGAGTACTTGTCTTAGTTTCTTGTTCATGATGGTAAAATGATAAACTTTGTCACTAGTACATAAGGAACAGGCATGTTTCGGTCTCTTTGGGCTTTTGAGGTAGCCGTAAGAGAGGAAAACTCTTCATGTTTCACAGCTTTTATGGTTGGCCTTATTTTAAAAGCTGTAGCATTAAAGAATGTTGGGGTTTTTTTCTGGTTTCTAGGTGGAAATATCAAACTCTGAAATTCCTTCAGAATGCCCTGTTTGTCCTCTGTTTATAGCATTTTTATGGCACATGTTAATAATTCATAGGGAAAAAATAATCATGGTTAAAATTCTACTCCTAGATGCATAAAAGCAGCTTATTGACCTTTCTAAAGGCTTTTCTTTCTATTTTTTTTTCATCGGCTTATCCATACATTTTGTTGAAAGTTGAGCTTCAGAGGTTCCTGATGCAAAGCACAACTTCTTGTTTGTATGACTCTGGATAACCTTGAAATGCCCTCAGCCAACTGAAAATCCAGGAGGGAGAAAACAGAAATAGCAAATTGAATGGCGTATCTTTTCTCAGGTGCATAGAATATGCCTGGACCAGCATGTCGGGTAGCGCACAGTGGGGTATACTCTGCTATCAAGGATGTTTTGGGACCATTTCCATTATGCAGAAGCCTGTCATCAGAAAAAAAAGGATGAGCACTGACTGTGAATACTGTCAAGAAATGGCACTTTACATCTGGAAATGCACAAATACTTTATGTGCTTCAGTTCTTACAATACTACCTTGAAGTAGCAATATTTTACCTAGCTGCACATAAAGATGGGTAAACTGAGGCATTGCCCTGCTTTGAATTCTGGTTTGTACTCACCCTATCAGATGTCAAAAAGGCAAATGAGAAAGACAGCTTTTAGGCACACAAACAGCATCCTGATTTTGACAACTGCCACATGCTGCCAGGCACACAGGCTGATGCATTTTGAGCCATCTGATGTGTGTGACACAATGCCAGTTTTGCAGGTCTGCTCCTGCAGTTATAGCACTAGTCTCTGGAGTTTTTAAAGCAATGGGTTATTTGTGACAGCACATGGGGACACAAGCACAAAAAATCTATAATTTCTGAATTTTTCTGAACTTTTTTGGGGGTTGGAGGTGGGAAGAAGGGAGAACAAAGTCATGATAATTTGGAAGATTTTTTTCCCTTGAACTATCTGCATCCTTTGTAAGATGGTAATTTTCAACACTGCATCCAAGATTAATTGTGTTGATGGTAAACAAGGACTTATTGCATCTTTTTTCTATTCTTTTCTCTGGCCTATGGCTTAAAAATGAAATAGTTTATGGCTGACTGTGTGGTATTGGAGCACATGGAAAATTTGTGGTTTTTTTCTAGAAAACTTCTAACTCCACTTCCACATTATCATTCAGCTGTGATTGAATCTAGCCTGCCGTAAATAAGAATTTACTGAAAAGCAATCAATGTTCTGTTCTAGCTGGGTCCGGAGGAAGAAAAGGTCCTGATGAGCCATTAACATCCGTGGTGCCAGTAGAATTTATGCTATCTGATGATCTGTCTTCTACAGTCTGCTCTCAGCACTGTTTTATTTCTTACTTTTCCTTCCATTTCCCATGTTATTGAAGCCTTTCTTGGAAGAGGTCCAGCTCTCCCCTGGGAAGTCAGCTTTGTGGCACCAGATACACCAACACAGGCTTCAGCCTGCTATGGATTCAAGTTTTGCATGTAATGAAGCTTCTTCCACTGTTGCATTCATAACACATCGTGAGGGATGTCGGTTAACAAGGACCCCGCTGGCCATGCTGGCTGCAAGCTGCTCACACCTGGAGGGTAAATAAAAGCATTGTGTGCCTCCCCAGTCTATAGGTACAGATGGTTGTTTTCATCACATTCAGCATCTCTCATTAAAAAAAAAAATCACACACACGCTGCCCCAGGGAACTCAGTTTCATTTGTAAGTCTGGGGATTAGCCCACTGTAAACACACCAGACACAGCAGTCAAGCTAAATGCTGAAAGGCAGTGCTGTACCATCACTGCATTGATTCACCAGCCTCATCAGTATTTTAATCACAAGATCCAGGTGGCTTTTCTGAACCATGGGATTATTAAAGCATAGTGGGATTTCTTTTATCTATTGCCACTTTATTCAGGAAGCAAATATTCTGTAGCAGCTTCCTACAGCTGTCAAACGTGTCCAGCAGTACATACTAATGTATCTGAGGAGGAGTTATTCCTCCTAGACAGAGTGTGTCAGACCACAGGGTCATAACTGCAACTGGTATCTCAGGTCTGCAGCCTACTGTCCAGCAAGGCTGAGAAGTAGATTCTGATACCAAGAGATTGAAAACAAAGTCATGTTTTCTCATGGCCTGGGAAAAAACTCCACAGTTCCGTTTCGGCCCCCTTTTGCACCGAATCTGCTAGCTGAGACAGGTTGGTTTAGCCAAGGGAGACGAGGAGGAAAGGAACCAGGCCAGGTCTGTGTGCCCAGTGCCTCAGCACCGTCACATCCAATGGCATGTATGTACCATCAGACTGATGGAGGATGGAGAATGGTAAAGATGCTCTGAGGTGCTAACATTACACAGTGGCTTGTCTAAGCCCTGGGGCACACGACTGCAGAGGAAAGGTAAAACGCGTTAATGTAATGGTGCACATCACACAGACAAAGGTGTGGGAACAGGCAGGGTGCAGCTGAAGGCAAACTATAAATGACAACACAAAATTTTACCTACTCCTCGTTAGATTCAGGTCATCAATTTAACCTGTCACAGAGAAGGGTTGTAGACTCTCCATCCTTGGAGATATTCACCAGTAGATAACAAAAGGCTCTGATCAACCTGATCTAAATTATGCTGCTCCAGGGACCCCTTCTACCTTAAGTTGTTCTATAATCCAATAGCTGAGGATAGTAAGTAAATAGCAGATAAAAATAGATAAAATATTTGTAAGGAGACATTGTTATGGTCTCTATGGTTATAGATAGTGATGTGAACCCTGAAAGGTGCTTCCATAAAAGAGTTGTGAATTAACAACATCATCAAAATGAAAGTTTCACAGTATGGCTTTCCAAAAAGATATATCCCTTACTGCAATTTCCTCTAAGAGAATGAGCTCTTGATCATGTTTTTCTGTGTATATATTTTATGACTCTTCACTGAGATGCAATACTGGGTATTACTACACTAGACTAAGTAAACGTGAATCAGTATTTTGTTAGGAAAATAGTAAATCAATGGTCTTAGCATCCAGATTTGCCAGAAAACCCTTTTCTTAGGGGGAAAGCAACAACTTTACTGAGTCTAATTAAGCAATAGATGTAAATTGACTAGACTTCTTTCACTCATTTTGACAAAAGAAAAAGTAATAATTTTCGTTCTGTGCTAGCTGCTCTAGCAGCACCAAGCTCCATCAGGTTCATGGTGGGTTCCTGAAATGCTTTTTTGTTGTGTGTCAAAGATTGTATTACATATCTTATATATTACATCTGCCCCTATTGTTTCTTTTTTAAAAATATATATGTACCTTTAGCCTCAGGGTCTTTATAGAACTGAAAATTTTGTACTGACTTTGCATAGATGGAAATCACTGCAAGTCAATTGCATGATCATGGGTTGAGCTGGCAAACTGCACTGATAGACAAAATGCCTTTGTGCATAGATGTGTAGGAATAAGCCCTGGAAGTCAAAATCTAGTATGGGTCCTATCCTGCTTCTGAAACTCTGATAATCAATGATCAGGTATCTTTGTATATCTGAGAAGTACTTTTTGCACCTAAGACATTTGCAGACCTACTCAATTGCACTTTAGAAGAGAATGTCACTTTGGTGACATTACTCACTCACCTTCAACAAGACAAATGAATGTCTGAACTGCCTAAAAAAACGAAAACAACTCCACCTTTTTGTCTCCTGTTTTGCTCCTGGTATTATTCAGTTTTATATTACTTTAATATCCAGAAATCTCATTTCTTTCTTTATTGCACATTTTTTTTGGCTGCCCTGGAGTTTGTTTAGAAGTAGAGAAACTGAAAATTGGTTATTTTATTTCTCTCTTCTGGCACCAAGAATGCACCCCTAAAATTCTAACCTTATAATTACTATCACATTCATCTGTCTTAGGCTTTAAAGTGGTGCAAGGCAAAGTCCATCAGGGCTGTACTCTAAAATCTTATTCGAATTGTCAGCATCACAAAGTTTCTCAGCAGGGAAGGCTGTAATGTGAGGGGACACAGGCAAACAGTCACGGTGGTGGTCCTTGCATGTAAGGGGAAAGAGAAGCCAAAAGGTGTCATTGACAACTCTAGAAAGAAAACACTAGTGGGAAGGTGCAGCCAGCAGCAGTGAGTGGCAGCCAGGAAGGTTGCTCAAGCATCCAGGCACTATAAAAGTGCTTTTAGTTGTGGTGTAGTTATAGTATAGAACTATTTATAGTTCCAGCTATACCTTTGAATGTATGCCATGCTTCTTTCTTCCTGCTTTCCCATGCCACCTGGATGGCATTCTGCATCCTCTTCGCTGCAACACTTGTGGCAGCAGCAGCTTCTCAAACCCTCAAAAACCAAAGCAGAGAAGGACAGAGGGGAAGGAGAATAAGTGGTGCATCATCATCATGGTAAAATATGCCTGAAAGAAAACAACAGCAAAAGTTTATTTTAAAAAATGTTTTCTCTGATCTGACCTGTTTAAAAGATAGTAGAAATTGAGTTCTTGCTCTTGTTTCTGCCCCACTCTAATCACTCCAAGCATAACAGAAGCCTCCACAGTGAGAGTGCCAGCGTCCTACACACCTGTTTCCAGAGCAAGGCAGGACAAAGAAAGGTAATGCCAGGGTTCTGCTTTGGCATCTTCCCGCTCTCTCAGTTTATGTCAGGTCATTAAATTAATTTCTTTTAATGTAGCCATTTCTATTTAGTTAGTGTAGTCCAAGCTCGACTGACTTCAGTCAATTCAGTATGCCAATATCAACTAACGTAGTTTCCTGAGACAGATTAATTAAAGAAGTATACATAAGTGTTTTTAATAAGGTTAGACCTGCTGCTGCTTTAGAAAATCCTTCACTGGAATTAAGTCTTAGTGGAAGAGAAACTCATTCTCCCTCTTTTGCAGCTGGGCACAACATGGCAAATGATTCCAGGAGTTTAGAAATATCTGACACCCCTCCCCTAAATCATTTCATTGTATGGAAAGGGCTGAAATGAAATACTTCAGTCATAATTTTCCACTGTTCTTTTTATTGATATGAGAAAATTAATGAAAATATCAAACTTATTTTAGATTTGTGTTTATGTTAAAAATCTTACCAGTCTGTTAACAGTGAAGAGTTTGTTGTTTTCAGTCAAAATATTGTTTTAAAAAAGAAGGAAGCAGTAAGACACAGAAAGAAAACTTCACAAAAAAACTCAAACCTGTGACTTTAAATCAGGAATATTTTAGAGAAGAATTGTATCATTAAAAGTAGTAGTTTACTCTTGGGCATGCAGATAAGAGAGTTGATCTTTTTACTGAATGAAGTAGCTTAGCTGTCAAAAAATGAAGTTTTAGATGCGTAAACCCTCTTCCCAGTCTCTGAAGAATCTAGAGATTTGAGGACTGTTTAATTTTTTGGTATCTATTATTTTAAGAGACTTTTGTTGGAGAAGCCCCCAGACTGCCTCGTCTCCTTAAGATGCCTCAGCTTGAGCATTCAGAAATTTGTCTGAAAAACTGGGTTGTGGAAGATGTAAAATAGGCACAGTAAAAGGGATTAGCCATCTAAATAGCATAGTTAGGAAGACACAGTTAAGCTAAATTGTATCTTCTTTAATTTCACGGTCCTTATTAACTTCTGAAGGAGCTTGGCAAATATATCCAAGGGCACCGTCTGGTTTTTGAAGTGTAAATTAAGCCCTCCCAATCCCAGCTGAAAGCTCTAGTGTATCAATTTGCAAAACCTAAGAATATTTTTTTCACACTGTTTTGGTAATATGTTCCACAGATTGTATCCGCAGTGGCAGTGTTACAACCACTCACAAGCAGTTGAACACGCCGCCTCTCAGACATCGGTGCACAGAATTCCTCCCGGTCATCACTTTGCTTGAGGTAACACTGGTTCCTTTGAAGTCAGCTGAAAAAAACTTCAGAAATTCACCTTAAATTTCAGTACAATTTGTGAAAAGTGGGCCGAAAAGCATCTAGAAATATCCTTAGCGCCAAAGGGACTCTTAAAGACCATTGCTTTTGTAATTACCACTTCATTAGACATGTAATGATTTCATGCCTGGAGAATGTGAAGGAACAACATAGCAAATACACATGCAAGCACACACTTTCTTTGCTCTCTTCTGCTGGAACTGTATGTTCTGAGAGCATTTTTGAACCACTTTAGAATTAATAATAATTGGTCTAGTTTATTGAAAGAAATGTAACACCTCCACTGCTGAATCTTTTCTCCACAACAATCTGCACTTTAGGCTGTGTGGATGAATGTGCTCTGGCATTATAACAACGCCACTGCAATCATTTATAAAAAACCCTTCTTTGCTCATCTGAAAAAATAAGTCAGAGGGAAATTGAGACCAAAGAAAAAGATATGTATTCTACCTCTGCTAAATTCTAATCCTGTTAAAAGAAAAAGCTCTTGAAGGGTCTCTTATGACCATTTGAAAATGCAGAACTGACTAAAAGGGCAAAGGTTTATATTATTACCTCCTACAGCAGGAAAAGAAACACCAACATCTAACCATCTAACACCAACATACCTAAAGCTTCAGAACCTGCAATTACCTAAGGTTTTGAGACCACTGCTATTCAGTAGTTTTGTTTCTGTTTCCCTTTAGCTGCTCTGGGCTCACCAAGGGTCACCAGCTGGTGACAGCCTTTGTCCCCTCTAGCTGCCAGCCCATATTCCTCCTCCTCCACCACCCTCTTCCAGCCACTTGCTCTCCATGAGGTCTGGGCTGGCCAGTAGAGAGGGGAGGGAGCTGCGCCCGGCCGGCGTGAGCAGAAGAGCTCGCCTCGCAAAGCCCAAACAGTATTTTTGCTGCACGAATCATCAGCTAGGGACACACCCAGCAAGCCAGCTCCGCATATTGGCTCACATCGGCTTGCAGCAGCAGGACTTGCAATACAGGGGGACAAAGGATGCTCAAGAGATTGCAGGGAATACAGTGTACCATACAGAGCACAGTAGCATTTTGATGTCCTTGGATAAAAGCATAAATACTTTCTGACACATACTGGATAGGTCAAGGTGAGGTTAGTCTTGTTTCTCAAAAAGACAACTTGTTACATTTTGATCTTGTGAAAACAACTTTTAAAATTCACAGATTTTTCTGAATACAGACTGTGTCACTGAGCTTTCCTCACTCATTAGTGTTTTCAGACTGAAGCAATGTCTTATTCATCTTACATTTCTCCCTGAATGAAACCCAGAATAACCTACTATGAATATGCTCCTAATATCTAGAAAAAAAAAATATCCATGCTTAGTGATGCTCTTATTGACTTTCTGGTGAAGCTAGCGGGAAAAGCGCATGGGGAACAGGGACAGGGATACCTTCCCTGCTCCAGGAGTTAGGAAGCAAGGTTCAATTAGAAAATGCTGAAAGCCTCACGGGCAGCATCTCTGCCTGTGTCAGCAGACAGTAAGTCCCTGAGGCTGGAGCAGAGTGAGGGAGAAGCGAGTTGGGATGGCTGGTTTTGTCTCCCTGCAACCTAATTGCATGGAAATGTTTTGGGAACAGACAGCTGCCACTACACATGGCATTGGCCCATTTTTGAAAGCAGACAGAAACACCTGTTTAAACAACCCCAGGACTTCTATGTGGCTGCAGGAAGATGCATTTTTTTCTAACCCCAACAGACAAGCTCTTGGCAATTCATCCACAGCAGCCATCTGTTTTGATAAGGATCGTCTGCACCCAAGGACAGGTGGGACCCTAAATCCGCATGGCAAAGCTAATGTTTCCACTCTGTCTCTTAAGACAGAGAGCTACCAAGTGAGACCTCTGCCATCATCAGTCCTTTGAGGAGAAGCAGTGATTGCTGGAGGTGCTTTGGGAGCCCCATCAACATCTAGCCTTTTCTGCCCCTGAACTGGCACCATCGCTCATCAGCAAAGCTCTGCTCTTTGGTACTTGACCTGCTGCCTTCTCCACTTGTCCGTGTTGACCCCACCTCAGAAATAGTCTCCCTCCATCAGCACAGTGCCACTCAAAGTGCCAGGTGCCCACCAGCCCCATGGCATGCTGCAGCCCATCCGCCCTTGTGCCCTGGGCTGGAAGGGAGACCAGGAGCTCTGGGCTATCCCCAACCCTTGGCATTTCTTGCTCAGTGGTTTGTCTCTTCAGGGAGAGGTTTCTTAGCTCATGTTGCTTTTTTGGAGGGTCTGTTGGCACTTTATTTGCTTTTAATTTTTCCCTGTCAACTTCCTACCAAGATGCTTCAGCAGCACCGCCCTTTTCCCACAGCCTGTCTGGAAAAGACGCTAGGATTAAGGTGGTGAAAATGTGGTCCTGATTTTCTCCAGCCTGCTAAGTCCACTGTTACTCAGGAGAGACAGAGCAGTTGTTGGCTGCATGCAAATTTAATTGTGAGGCTTTTTAATGGATTTAAATAGGTTTAGCTATTCCAAAGCAGCTTTCATACGCATCTCAGCTGCAGAGTTTTTAGACCTCCATGCAGATTTTGACTTCTCACAAACTAGCTTTGTTTGTTTGTTTATGCAAGGATCTAGGCATTTTGGGTGTTGAAGAAGCTTTAAAACATTATCAGCTGCAAAGCAAAAGGACCTGATTGTTGGCTCAGGGCAGAGGTAATAGCTGATCTGTCTGATAAGAATGGTTTATTCAAAATTAAATCTGTCATGCTTCAGGCTTACCACAAAAACTGCTCTCCTGATCATTTCATAAATCCGAAGGAAGGCTTGTGCTCCAGGATAAAGACTATGCACAGAAATGAAGTAGCTTTTACATGGAGGCAGAGAACAATTAGATGACAGCCTGCCCCAAGGTGTTAAAGCAGTTCAGTCCCCTGAGGTTTTCAGCAATGACAAGAGCTGCGGGGGAAATGCCCTTCTTGCATTGCAGCCACTCCTTAAGGTGTGCACACCCTGCCCAGCCCCTATAAATTGCTGTTCCACACTAGCTGCTCCATTTTCTTCCCAGGATAGCATCTCACTGGATTTGCCCAAGAGGATCATTTTATCTGTGCATAACTCCAACAGTTTTTTGATACCAAACTTTTCACTCACAGCCACGCGGAGTCTGGTGGCTGCGTTGACCTTTGATAGGTCTATTACTGCTCACCATTGAGGTAGTCCTATAAATGTACATAACATTTTACAAACAGAAATACATTGTTCCTGTTCCAAGGAAGGACCATATCAGTTTAAAAAATGCTATGCCAAGAAAATAGTTGAGTCAAGGTTAATGAGCTATTGAAGTATGATCAGAGAGAAGCCACGTATGTAAGGAGGTAGATGACTTTATTGACCTCAGTCTGGCAGAGCTCAGACTAATGCCATTCTCATTTCTGTTATCAGCAGAAATAAAAGGTAATTCAACACTTGAAATGGCAATGCTGAAAAGTTGAAGCAGCAGAGCATTCAACTCCAGGCATTTTCCACCTCCATTATGCTTTCTGCAATAAAACCTGTCTTTGCATGAAGGAGGCTGTATGAGAAGTAAAAGCAGTGTGGACAGAAACAGTGATGCCAAGAGAGGCACCTTCCACAGCATTTTCAGCTGAACAAATTGGTTGAAATTTTCTTGTTGCTTCAGTTCATTGGGACACCCAAATACCCACCCACAAGTGCTACCTGCTCTCCTCACACCACAACTGCTCTCACAGCAGAATAGGCTTCTCCATCACCAGCCCAAGGCTGAGAGAGGGGTAGCTGGGGAAAAGGAAGGAGGTCAACAGAAAACATCTCTGATGTCTCCTGGTTGTATGTGGGAGATTCTGAAACCATGCAACTTAGCCTGAGACAGTCCACAGGAGCTGAAGAACTGAATCTCTTTTGAACTTTTTTCTCTTTGAAATAATCCCAACATAAAAAGCTAATTGAAAGTGCTGGTACCTGTTTGTTCTTTGTCATTATTTTTCCGGAGCAGAACAATGAGCATCCTGGTCTGAGACCTTTTAATCTTCTATCTGGAGTTCTAGCATGTGCAGGGTTTTACCTCAGATTTCAGAAACACGCAGTTTTTCTGTGAATGTTGAACAAACTGTAGTGCACGATTACGTACAAACTGCCATCGGATGGATGTTGATTACAGTAAATAAGAACCAAAGAGGTTGTACAGAAGCAACTTGAAAGCAACAAAAATGAAGCTCATTTATGTTTTCTCAGCCTGCATTCAGTAGCTTTGTTGCATATACTACATTTTCTACCCTGATTGAAATTCAAATTACTTCCCATGTGGGAAGGTCTAGTGAGAACTAAGGATACCCTTCATCTGCAGATTTGGGAATCTTATATTTAAGATGCGTTATTTAGGCAAAAGGCAGGTTCCAAGCCAAGCAGCCTGACATGAGCAAACGAAGGCAAAGTACTTCACCAAAGGGAAACCTCCACCATAGGGCTTGGACAAAGTGAGACCCTTGCCCCCAGCCCATCTGTGCCTTCACAAAAATCTCTGTTTGCATTGCTGGAATGGACTAGACAGGCACCGCAGTGAAGAAGCGTGAGGGAAAGGCACAAGAAATGAGCCTCATGTTCGGCATGTGTAACTCAGCAGGCCTCCTATCTATAATTAGCCCTTTTATAGCACTGCTGCTCCAGCACAGCAGAGCCTGCCTATGGACTGAGAGCCATTAATAGGTTTTTTTTCTCAGTTGCTTACTGTGAAATTGCAGTCACATGGTACGAGGAAAGGAAAGGGCTGATGTCACCGGTGAAAGCACTGAGATGCGTCTTTGAAAGAGGATGAAATTTTATGCTTCCAAAGAAGAGGTGGCAAGAGATAAAAGAGGCAACAGCTCCCACCACCTGCTCCCACTTCAGCGATGAGGGATATCTGGAGTAACTGGATGCTCTTCAATATTTACAGTGCCATACATGAGAGAAGAGAAAGCCCACTAGCGCTTTGCTCTGTGTCACACTCATGGTTAGCACTAGAGGAAACATGAAGTCCTCTCTTTGCCTTCTGAAGCACAAGGATTGTGTTTGAAAGGCTACTCACCCCTAAAGAGTGTTCACACAACACAAGCTGAAGTCACTCCTTCAGAAAGTACTCCCTGTCATCTGACATAGGGATGGTCTCTGAGTACATTAATCAGCTTTTTGTTTCTGTCTTAAATGTTCATTTGTGAGCTGATCACTTAACTCTTGCAGTGAAGGCTTAGGACTTGCAGCACCAGGTCCTACACTTGGGTCACAACAACCCCATGCAACATTACAGCTTGGGGGAGGGTGGCTGGAAAGCTGCCTGGTAGAAAAGGACCTGGGAATGTTGGTCAACAGCTGGCTGAACACGACCCAGCAGTGTGCCCAGGTGGCCAAGAAGGCCAACAGCATCCTGGTTTGTATCAGAAATTGTGTGGCTAGCAGGAGTAGTGAAGTGATCGGGCCCCTGTACTCGGCACTGGTGAGGCTGCACCTCAAATAATGTGTGCAGTTTTGGGCCCCTCACTAAAAGAAAGACATTGAGGTGCTGGAGCATGTCCAGAGTAGAACAACGAGGCCAATGAAGTATTTAGAGCACAATTCTTTTGAGGAGCAGCTGAGGGTTGTTTACTCTGAAGAAGGGGAGACTGAGGAGAGCTTATTGCTCTCTACAACTGCGTGAAAGGAGGTTGTAGCGAGGTGGGTGTTTTGTCTCTTCTCGCAAGTAATAAGTGATAGGCCAAGAGGAAAGGACCTGAAGCTGTGGCAGGGGAGGTTTAGATTGGATATTAGGAAAATTGTCTTCACTGAAATGGTTGTCAAGCATTGGAACAGGCTGCCCAGGGAAGTGGTGCAGTCATTGTCCCTGGAGCTATTTTAAAGATGTGTAGATGTGATGCTTAGGGACATGGTTTAGTGGTGGGCTTGGCAGAGTCAGGTCAATGGTTGGACTTGTGGTCTTATGGGGCTTTTCCAACATAAATATTTCTATGATTTCATTTTTTTTTTTTTTCAGAACCTGTTGGCTGTGTTCTTCTCCCAGTACAGCACAAATAAAAGCCGTAACATGTGGCACTCTAGGCAAGGACCAAAACCATTTTTTTTCACAGATACTTGTCCCATTGTCTTCCTGCCTCTAGAAAACACTTCCAGCTAAACCTACACAGCAGACGTAGGAGAAACAGCACAATTAGAGAGTAATGGTGACAGACTGGATCTGTTTAATTCAATACCTTCCCACTTGCAGAAAAAAAAAAAATCACACTTTGATTTTAAATGATTGATGCAATAAATTAGCAGTAAATAGACTCTGTAGGTTTGCATTCCTCAACAGCCTCTAATTAGAGATGCAGCACACTGCACAACCAGCCTGGCCCCCGAGCGCTGTCTGAGACTGCTCTTCTGCGGCACACTGCATCCTTGCCACACGGGCTGTGGCAGCCATGCCGTTCCCTTGGGAAGAGGGCACACCACGGAGGCTGTCTCTCCAGACCCTGAACGCTGCTTTCTTTTTGTCAGAGTTTACAGTTGTGTCTCTTCTCCCCAGACAGATGATGGAGCTTTCTGGCTATGGCGGCTCCCCTGGGCCCTGCACTCTCCCTCCCTCCTCCTCCTCATTCACAGCTGTCTGCAGCCGCCTTGGTGGTGAGCAGAAATGCTGAAAATGTAAGGAAATGTAAGACTGCGGCAGACATCCTTGAGGAAACAGTCCTCCAAAAGCTGCAGACGTGTCTTGACAAATGTTAATTCTCTTCACTGATAACTCCAACTTAAAGCGACAGTTTTTAAAACGGCTTTTGGATCTGCTTTTCAAGGTGGCCTGAGCTGTATCTTTTTCCCTTTGGGTCATGATGAGGGCAGGAGCAATGCAGTAAACATGAACTTCAGTTGTGACTCAGACTCCAGAGCATGGTCACAGTAGAAATGAAACAATTAACAAAGTTGGAGATGTTCAAGATGCCTGCTGATTGATGTCCCTGCCCTTCTTCTGAAGGTGATTACAAGATCTTCATGTATATGAATTAGTGATTTCTTTCTTTTTGTAATCACTTTCCTAGACCATAAGTGCCCTGGGAGCCTGCAGCTTGTGAAGAAATTACTTTTGTGAACTGTCTTTAAGTGTGATCTCTCCTCCCTCTTAGGTTTAGGGGAGAAGAGAGTGGAAGTCAAACCACCCCATAGAGAGAGCTGTACACAATATCCTTTTGCATTTTATATTTGCCAATTGGGTATTTATTATTTTGCTGTTTTCACATCTGGATTTCATCCTTTGATTATGACTTTTGTGCCACAGGTAAGATACTTCATCTATCTCTGTTGCGTTTGTGATTTCTTCCTTGCTACTCCTACTGTCAGTATCCTCCTCCAATATCATAGAATAGTAGAATCATAAAATGGTTAGAGTTGGAAGGGACCTTCAAAGGTCATCTAGTCCAACCCCCCTGCAAGAAGCAGGGATATCCCCAACTAGATCAGGTTGCTCAGAGCTTCATCCAGACTGGCCTTGAATGTTTCCAGGGATGGGGCATCCACCACCTCTCTGGGCAACCTGTTCCAGTGCTCTACAACTCGCATTGTAAAAAATTTTTTCCTAATATCCAATCTAAATCTACCTCCCTCTATTTCAAAACCATTACCCCTTGTCCTATCACAACAGGCCCTACTGAACAGCCTCTCCCCATCTTTCCTGTAGGCCCCCTTGAGGTACTGGAAGACCACTATCAGGTCTCCCCAGAGCCTCCTCTCCTCCAGGCTGAACAGCCCCAACTCTCTCAGCCTGTCCTCATAGGAAAGCTGCTCCAGCCCTCTGATCATCTTTGTGGGCCTCCTCTGGACCCTCTCTAACTGGTCCATGTCCTTCTTATGTTGGGGGCTCCAGAACTGGACAAAGTACTCCAGGTGGGGTCTCATCAGGGCACAGTAGAGGGGGACAATCACCTCCCTCGACCTGCTGGCCATGCTCCTCTTGATGCAGCCCAGGATGTGATTGGCCTTCTGGGCTGCAAGAGTGCATTGCCGGCTCATGTTGAGCTTCTCATCCACCAGCACCCCCAAGTCCTTCTCCTCAGGGCTGCTCTCAATCCATTCTCTGCCCAGCCTGTATTTGTGCCTGGGATTGCCACAACCCAGGTGCAGGACCTTGCACTTGGTCTCGTCAAACTTCATGAGGTTGGCACAGGCCCACCTCTCCAGCCTGTCCAGGTCCCTCTGGATGGCATCCCTCCCTTCCAGCATGTCGACGGTACCACACAGCTTGGTGTCATTGGCGAACTTGCTGAGGGTGCGCTCTATCCCACTGTCCATGTCGCCGACAAAGATGTTGAACAGGGCCAGGCCCAACACGGACCCCTGAGGGACGCCACTAGTGACCAGTCTCCACTTGGACATTGAGCCGTTGACCACCACTCTCTGAGTGTGGCCATCCAGCCAACTCCTTATCCACCGAGTGGTTCGTCCATCAAACCCATGCCTCTCTAGTTTAGAGAGAAGGATGTCGTGCAGGACAGTGTCAAAAGCTTTGCACAAGTCCAGGTAGATGATATTCGTTGCTTGTCCCTTTTCCAATGATGCTGGCAACCCGTCACAGAAGGCCACCAAATTGGTCAGACACGATCCGCCCTTGGTGAAGCCATGTTGGCTGTCACCAACCACCTCCTTGCTCTCCATGTGCCTTAGCATGGTTTCCAGGAGAATCTGCTCCATGACCTATGCCTCAGTGTTCCCAATTCATGCTCAGTACATGTCCTTCTCCCTCAAGTGCTTCTGCTGTTTATGAGCAGCAAAGGTTATACCACCCATGGCTATACCAAGGCTATACCACCAACATGGCTAGTACTGCAAGTGCTAGGCAGCCACTGGTGGTCCCTGTCATGCCTAATTCTACAAAAAAAAAAAAAAAAAAGCAAGTTCTGTGGCAAGGGATTCCCTTGTGCCACCATATGCCATGCAGGAGGATGAAGTGATGCAGTGGCGTGAGGGGCTTGAAATCCCCAGGCTTGTAGTGTGCAGAGGAGATAACACAACCAGACAGGTCTGTTTTGGGAAGTGTAGCCTTGGCTTCATGCATTGTGTTGGCATAGTGCACTGAAAAAAAAGGTAGCAGAAATATCTAAAATAAAAGCAGACAGACTCTGACGGTAAGGAGAATGAGCAAATATAGAGAAAGTTTGGCAAGAAAGAGCAATATGATAGTTAAGAGTATTCTTTAAGTTATAAACATGACCCATGTAGCCAAGATATAAGAGCAGCGATGATCTCAAGCCAGATGGACAGAGCTGTGTGGCAATGGTTGCTTGGGCTGCATCAATGAACTCGCAAGGTTCACTGGAGTCAGCCTGGGATAGAAAGCCCAGACCCCCCTGACTACAGCAGCCACCCTTTTATAAAGGGTCTCTTTCCACAATTTTTGTTTAGAGTGTCAGCCATGTAATGCTGATAATGATGTCATCTGAGTATTGCTTTGTGAGTTTCAGTTTTCAGGCATTAGCAAAAAATATCCACTCATTCTCAGGCTCCATGTGAAAAACTCCTAGCATGCTTTAAGAGAGATATGCATTTAATGCAAATAAATGGCGTATTCCGAACGTAAGAGTTCCATCCACCATTCAGTTTTGCAAATTATCATAATCATAGCTAACCCACACTAAATATTCCTGAGGTGCTGTGACTGAAGGGAAAGCTTTAATACCTCATAATCCCGAGGTCAGAGCACAGATCTGCAGCTTAACTACAAGTCTTTGGAAAGTAGTATTTGGAAATGCTCTCCAGTTCTGGAAAAGCTTACTAGGTGATCAGCAAACTGTTTATTCATCCACAATTATTTAGATAAGGATTTCAGAGTACATAATACTTTTATGCTAGTGTTGCTGTCCCACAATATTGATCTTGTAATTGCTTTCAGGAAATACAGAAGAGACTTTTTCAGTCTAAAGTCATCAGTTTTCTCCAGCAAAATAGAAGGTCTGAAGACCAAATGGTCTTCACGGTTAAATCTCAACAGCCCAGTGAACACCATGGTTATTGTATGACTGCATCTTTGCAACGTACAGCTGGAGTGTCCAGGAAAAAGAGCTGGTAAGCAAATCCCAGCTTGGGAGGGGGCCATGGCTGCAGGGACCAATCTAACGGGGGTGGGAGGAGACAAGCCCAGGGTGCTGGGCAATGCCCTCAAACTCCTCAGGAGTTTGTAGGGTCCCAAGAGTAAGCTTAGCTGAATTTTTTTTTCTTGAGTAAACAAACGCTTTGCCATCCAAACATGGGGCCTTCCTCTACATCACTTCCAGACAAGTGCACTCTGCCCAGGACAAGGAGAGATATTCCTTGGCTCCCAAGCCACGGCATCTCACCACACTCAGCTGCCACAGTGTCCTCAGAGCTACCACCAAGATGGTTTCCTTCACAACAGCAGCCATGGAATTAATAACAGCAGGAATCTTGTCAGAGCAAACTCTTTTAATTGATATATTTATGGCACCATAATGATGGCAGTAAGGCAGAAATAATCCCACCATCCTTGGCTAATTCAATCATCTGGAGTGCTTTAGAAAACTGACCCAACTGATTTAATCATGCTGTGGGAGTAGACTAATGAACCATCAGAGCTCAACTGGAAAAACAGTAACTGCATCTCTTTTTCCCACACGCCCACTCTCTAACAGAGATGCTGGATGTGGCTCTTTGCTCCTGTTCCTGGCACCCCCTCTCCACTTGCCAAGAGAGCAGGCATCTCTGCTTTGCCTGCTGGATATATGGGGCTCTGGTGTGTCTCTTCTCTGGGCTTTGAACCTTACACATCTTTCAGAGATATAAAAACTTTGTATCTGCGAGAATGGACAGTGTGGGAGGAAGTTTCTAATAATAACACTTCTTTTAGGAAGTTCTGAGCATTTTCTGTGCCTTTGGTGTCACAGAACGAGTTTGGAGCACTCCCAATTCAATGCGTTTTCTTTTCACATTCAGGATAGAAACCATGTTACTGAAAGATTACAAAAATCTGACTGCTGTGTATTTAGATTACATTATACCCATAACAACTGAAAAAGCTTCCCTTCCTGAATATACACTCTTCATATTACTTGCACGTGCCATTCATTTATACAATTGTGTAAGTATTGGGCAAGCCTTGCATAGATTTTCTAATGTGTAAAACAGACTATGAAAAAACAAATCCAAAGGAAGCAATTTGCACAGTGTTCCTGTAACTTAATCGTGCTTGCAACATTTTCCTTCTGACACCCAAAGCAATGGTTTGGTCTAACAGAGATATGTGTGTTCAAAGATCTGTTTCTCCTTTGATGTTGTTAAATATGATCTCAAAATAGATCAATGAAATTGTTAAAAGCTTGATCAACTTTTACTGCCAATAGGATCTCCTCATTTTATCTTTCCTCACATTGGGTCCAGATTTCTATTATTATCAAATAAATAGGCTGCATTAATGAATGATGCAATAACATGGTTTAGATCTTTGCCATTAATGCAAAAAAACCACCCTATCTTCAGTCCAGATAAGTGACTGAAGCAAAACTGAGCCAGCATACTGAAGGTTTGTGTTAATGGACAAATCTGTATGCTTATTTTATGTTCATGTTCTGGACTGGCAGGACACAAGCCACCTCCAGGCTAGGAGCTGCAGAGCTGTGCCTGAACAAATGAACCACAAAACCCAATTTGTTTATACAATGTCCAGTCTGGACCTGCCTCACATTCAGCCAAGCTGGAGTGCTCGGTGTGGGGTGTGTCTGTACCTCTCTGTGTGCTCTTGTGGATGGGATCCATTAGCTATAAAATAATATTAATATTTTTCAAGTATTTTTGTCTTAAAATAAAATTTATTATAAATAGATTCATTTACTAAATTAAGAATGTATTACAACACTATACAGTTCTTTATTAAAGTCATGGTTTTAGAAACTAGCTCTGCTTGTTGGTTTTTTTAAAATATTCTTTCTCATTTCTCTCATCCTTTCTCTCTCTTCCTTCCTTCCTTTCAAACTTTCTTCCTTCCCTTTTTCCTGCTTATTTTCTTTCCTTCCTTTTTCTCTCTGGTTTTTAATTATTTTTTTTTCCCCAATAGATTTTCTTCATGCAAGATGGCTCATTTTTTATCCATTCCTCTGGCATGCACTGTCAATCAGCTGGCTGGGACCATCCAGGGAAGTTTTCTCCTGGGGGGCAGCCCCATTGCCAAGCCAGAGAAACCACAGGTGCCTCCTATGGGGCAGCACCCTCACCTTTGCCGTTGACATACCTGGTAGGGCCAGTGATACTTTCTGAAGTGCATCCCTCGAGGGAGAGTAACTCACACACTCAGGTTTGGTTTCGTAAGGCCCCAGTTTTTTCCTCAAGGGATTTTCCATGCCTTTTTCTTGAGCCATCTGAATGCTACTGACTGCAGCCAGGCTGCACTACACACTGGTTTGGCGACCTTACCTTCCTCTGCGTGCAACCAGCTCACATTTTCTCCTAATGAGATTTTCCACCCCCACTCTCCCTTTCATGCTGTCCTCAAAACATACTGCCCATAGCAACCACCGCATCAATAGCCACCGATTTCATCTCACACAGCGCTGCTGGCTACGAGATCTCCCAGAGTGTTTTTCCTGTGGCTAAAAACCAGCAGACAGTTCTCACTAACAAATGTTTCTCATGCCATTTGTATCTGGCCTCTCCCCATGGATCATCCCTCTGACATTTGATGCATTCAACGCCGTCATGCCATACCTAATTGTTGCAAACCATTCGTACGACTGAGATCCACGGGTGCTGGTATCTGGCTCAGCAGTTACAGTAGGACTACTTGGCTGGTAAGGGATGCTGCCCGCGGGTCAGCAACGTAAGCCTCATCTCCCAGAGGAATGTGGCTGTAAATGAGTTTTTCTCTCTTCGGAGCACATTGTGCTGATGGCCCTTAGGCTCTCTCAGCTGCAGTAGCATCACTTCTGCTTGGTCTCCCATGCACTGGCTGTGTTGCACAAAGTGAGACAAACTCCATTGGTAGTGTTCAATAAGATTAGGGATTTTAAACTTTCTGGCTGCTGTTGAGAATTCTACCTAATACCAAAAACTGGAGGGACTTATTTTAAAAAGTGGTTGCACATACCTGTGAATCCCATTGCAATTAATCAACCATTTCATTTCTATGAAAAAAAAAATTAAAAATCCTCTATGTTCAATACAACTTTTGTTCTGTATTTGGAAATAGGTTAAACTACCTGTAGCCTCTTAGGATGTCAGTAGGAACGCCGAAGGAGGTTAAGCAAATTCAGGGAATAAATTCAATTCAGTAGATATAGCCAATATATTGCTAACTTTTCAAAGAGTTTGCTGAGAAGGCTTTTCCTTATTAACAGCATAGAAGTTCTGGATTATGAGAAAGAGTTATAATTCAGTGCCAATAACTTTTTAAAGACTATCAGTGTGAACAATACAATATACGTATATAGCAGCCTGCCACGAATCCTAGGAAAAACAATTATGGAAAATAAAAATGGAGAATCACTGCTGGTAGACTCCATTTCAGTTTTCGGGTGCAGTATGTATGTATCTTTCTAGGTGGAAAATAAAAGATACAAGGAGCTTCTTTAATCTATCAGGAAAACAATCAAACAAACAAACAAACAAAAAACCAAACCAAAACCAAAACACCTTCCTGGAACATAAATCCAGAGAAGTTAAATTAGCAACTAGGATCACATTCTTACCAGTAAGAGCACTTAGTGGGACAAGCTGCTAACAGAAATGAAGAATTTGCCATCTCTTGATGTTTTCCAGAGAAAGATGGATGCTTTTGTAGGAAAATAGGGCTGGGACACACGGTGGGTGTTAACTGTGCAAAACGAGCACGACTGCACAGGGCAGGGATATAGTCGGTGCTGGCAGCCCTGTTGCACCACACCACCAGGCACGGGCAAGGCACCCTTCTGCTCTTTGGAGAGGGAAAAATCACCATGTCCTAACATCTGATCTCCTGCCTTGTGGCTCAGGTGCTTCAGTCCAGGTGGTGGCCGAAATGTAAATGCTTTCAGATGTCTGACAGGAACTGTTCTGGTGAGCTGCAGCCTACTTCAGATAGACGAATTCTGCTTTCTCAGGGATTACGCACCCAAAGGCAGGATGTGGATGTCCTGGTATTCCAAGCAGTCACAGCTGCTTACAGGCTAGATTCGTATGCCTAGCCCGGGCACGCACAACTGCAACAGTTTTGTCTGGGGGATCCTTCCTGTATGTCAGTGTGACAGGACCCAATGCACTGACTGTTCTGGGCTTGTTTCTCACCTTTCTCTTGGGCACGGTGCATTTTCTGTGATTGTCCAGGAGTTTCATTTAATGTATTCCCTGCAGTAGTGTACCTAAAACATGGGCAATGCCCACAACCCCCTGCTCTCCTTTCCAGCACATTATACTTGCTGGTTTTGACCTTTTGCAGCAGGTTTTACATTTGCTACAAGGTGTTGGGAATGGCTTCAGGAAATGCCCTTTCTAGCCACCCACTACCCATCTGCAAGCTCATCCCCTCCAGTCTGGCACTCTTACAAAGCCCCGGTGCTTGTGTGCAGTGACTGCAGCATCGTGCTCTCACTGTTGTTTCAGCCTGTTAGCAAACAGTTTCCAAGCTGCCTTTCAGTGCTGCCTCCCCAAAACGTGATGATTTGGGTTCTTTGTTTGGTTTAGTTCTGGTTTTTGTTGTCCCACTTCCAACAGCCATGTGAACTGGACAGAAGCGGGAAAACGTAACTCGCACCGTCTGTGGCCCCTGAGGATCTAGTGACATCTTATCCCAGAGCCCAGGTGTTCACCCCGTGCCAAATGAGTCCCAGGCATTCCTTCTGCTCCATTAGCTGCTTCCCAAACCAACTGTGCAACACTAAACACTCACTGTGCTCAGCACCAGGTATCTGGCAAGCCAGGAGCCATGTTGTCTCGGCTAGCCTTTGTCCATGGGGGCTTTGAGCCCTCATTTTGTGGAGTGAAGTGAGGACAACAGAAACTAGAGGAGCCCCAGGTAGCCCTGTGACATGATACATGTAGCCTGGCTCCGTGTCAAGGGGCTGGAGGAAAGGGTTTGGGCTGCAAAAACCTCAGCTCTCACAGAGGTAAACAGCATGTCATTTTTTCTCTGGATGCCATTAAAACTTCCTCATTAATGCAAGAGAGAATTGTATTTGTTTTAAGGACTGGAAATGCTGAGGACTGTGTGGCTGTAGCCCATCCTGCTTGCAGCCATCACCTGAAAAGATGCATGTAAGTATGCCCAGGAGTATCCCCCTGGGGCCCTAAAGACCACCAACCACTTTGTTTCCTAGGAACTACTGGCATGTCATTTTGAATGCGTAGGATGGTGCTAAAGAGCTCTGCAGGGAGGCTCTGCAAAGTGAGGTGGTGGATCTGCAAAGTGAGGCAGGGCTGGAGGGCCCTCAGCCAGCCCAGGAATGGCTATGGCTTACATGGGATGCTTGACTTCCCTGAAGGAAGACGAAGAACCTCTCCCAAGACAAGCTCAGTGATTTTGTTTCCCTGGGAAAAAGCTTTGCACTGAATGAAGCCATTTCTGGCCAAGCCCAGAGCTGAAATGGGATGTCCCAGCCAGGCAGGATGTCTTCTGTCCCCTGGGCACAGCAGCCACTGCCCTCCCAATATGGCAGCCAAGAGACATCATGTGCTGACAGGGAACGGAGGCCTCTGGTGGCACTGGGTCCACGGCAAGGAGATGCCCTGAGCATGCCGGGCTGCTCCCTTGTGTAGCTGGGGCAAAGCCAAGCCAGAAGAGCCAGGGACTGGGGGCCCTGCCCTGAGGCTCCCTCTATTTCTAACCTTACTCTCATGTTTCCTCTTTACCCTCAGTGACAACTGTTACAAAACCAAGCTGGGGCAGGACTCTCCAGACGTCTGCCACATGACTTGCATCAGGCAATGGTTTTGTCGACAAAGGCAGCAGGAAGAGCTGTTGTTTCTGTCATGACAGACAAGGGCAGGACAGATGCTCGGTGCCCCAGCAAGGGCTGCCAGGTTGGCAAAGCACAGCTCTGCCTGCCTGCCTCACCCTGAACCACAACGGGCAGGAGGGCGCAGAGGAGAGAGAAGAAATACATGGGAACAAACCTCGTGGACAAATGTGAACTGCTGGGAAGCATGGGCAAGAGCCAGAAATAAAAAAAACCAAACAGATCAACAGTTTCCATATTGATGTTAAACTCCCAGCGATATACCCACCTGACACTTGGGATTTCCATGCTGGAATCGGGGACTTTGACAGCAGGACTTCTCCATTGGATTGGGGCAGAAACTTGGCTGACATTTTCCACTAGCATCAGGAAAGGCCCTTGCAAAGGAGAACTTCACCACCAGAGTTTTTTTATGTCTTCCTTATGACTTTTCGGACAAAAATATTTGTAACTACAATTTAAATTTCAGGATCTGATCTTTCATACCATATATCAATGTCAATGTTTATTCATTTGTTTTTTAAATAATATCTGGCTGAAGTTGAGTCATTCTGGAAGAAGTATTCAGTGCTGATGAAGTGGCACGTTGCCACTTCCAATAACTTTCAGTCTTGTTCTGGGCAGGCCGGGGGACATGAGAAAACACAGATGTGGCAGTTTAGTGCAGTTTTCCTTACTAGCAAGCTCAACTGTCCTCTGTCCTTAAATCTTAGTACACATTTCAAAGTGTGTGTTGTGAATTCCAGTCTTATTTCTCACCCAAGAAACATTTAAGGTCACTATGAGAATTATGGGTCTCAGCAACTCCTTAAAAACAGCAAATTAATAAATCTGTAAAACAGCTTGAAGGCTATGATGCTGTCAAACAACTGCAGCCTTTTTATTTGCTGGCAGTTATCATACAGTGACCTTCCACAGCTGCCGACTGTCTTGTTTTGCATCTGTCGTATCAGACTGGGGCAACCACCAGTAACCCCAGGTCCCACCATAGTGTCCCTGTAAATGTGTGTCCGTCTCACAGTGGAGACTGGCTGTGTCTGGCAGCAGCAGCAGTTGCAGGAGACTCTGGCAACGTCCCATAGGCATCAGCTCATCCCCATCTGCAGTACTTGGTGGTGAGCCACCAAATGGGGCACACCGTGCATGCCAAAATATATGTATGTAACTTTAGCTGTTTTAAGGTGGTTTGCTAGAATAAATCACTTTCTTTCCCCACTGATCTCATTCTTTCAACACCAGGTCCAGCTTGTCTGGTCCCGGTGGGCCCCTTCCTGGGTCCCTCAGCCAGAAGTGGGGTGGCTGCAGGCACTGCCTCCTTCCCTGGGGGAAAGCAGCTCCCTGGGGACACCTGAGAGAGGCCTCCGAGGCTACAACACCTACGGAGACCTCTCTCCCTTGCCATTAACACCAGAGAGAGCATGGGGAGCAAAGGGGACGTGTGTCTGAAATGTCTAGACTTTGAGGGATTAGCTGCTGTAAGGAGGCAAGTTGGTTCCTCAGTAGCTACACGGACTTTGAGACTATGTTCAGCTCCTACCTTACAGTTGGTCACTGCTCCAGTAACTCACCTAAAGAATCTTAAATCTGAGTATGAACAATATAAAAATAGTGTTCAAAAGACATAGCACAATTTTGTTGTGGTTTACTGTAAAAAAAAAGTGCAAGAGGTTTTTTATTTTTCCCCTGTGATAGTGAGCACCTAAATTCATTCTCCTAGACTTTTAGTTGTTTAAGCTGTTTCAAAAGCTCAAAACTCAACTTAAACAAAACAAAACCAATCTCAACAGCAAAACTGTTGAAGTGAATGAGATTTTTAATTTGAAAACTGAAAACAGAAATGCTACTCTCTTAAGACCAGAGATTGGAGTAAAACAAAACACAAGGTAAAAATATCCCACCATGACCACAGGGAGCCAGGGAGCCTCGTAGAGCCCCAGCTGCTGTGAGGACATGGTCTCCAAAGGCGTAGACTTCCCTCACTGAGACTGAGGGGCCCTTTTCGCAGGGGTCAGCAAATGTCCTAGAAAGAGAGAGAAGGCACCAGGTGGAGAAATGGACATACCTGGATGGGAGTGCTATGACTTTGTGCTGTGAAAGAAAGCTTAGGTCTGTATAAAAGACTGTATTTTAAATTAATATGTCATAGTGATCTCGTGTAACATGTCCTAGCTGGAACAAGGTAGGTCAGGGTTTTCCCACGGCTTTTCTCTCACGTGGTTCCAACGAGGTCACATGGCAATCACAGATGCCTCTCTGAGATGTGAGAGGCCCCGATGTCCCAGCTAACGACACCCACAGTGTGTTAGTGTGTCGTACTTCCCAGCATATGCTAGAGAGTAGCCTCAGGGGGCACGCTACAATATTAGTTCATGAATGCCTTCAGCTAGGTGAGGAAAGCCTCCCACTTCCCAGCCTGGTATTTGGTTTAATAGATGCTGGGAGGAAGGCAGGGAGAAGTTATTTACTACAGGTTCAGAGTAAAAGAACTTGCAGGGCCAGGTAAAATTGCTTAAGAGGTTGCTTTAAACAAAATGTTAAATAAAAAAGTTGCTTTAAGTACCGGTAGGTAAGATCAGCATCAAATATCATCAAAATGCCAAAGAAACAGTAAGAAGGTTTCATTAAATAGCAAATGGCAAAAGGAAATGTGCCTTTCTCTGCACAGTAGGGAGGAAAAGGAACCGATCAATATGAGACTAATGAAAATATTGAACAATTAAATTGCCTCTGGCATTGTAAATGAGAGCTGTAGACAAGTCTACATATAAAACTCAATTTACAAGGTCAGAAGAGGACTCTTTGCAGCATGCAAAGTAACGGCACCAGATCACGCTTACCAGACTAAGAATATTTTAGCTGAACAAAGACCTCCAGCTGAAAAAACCTATGGAGAACCTATGTTTGTGTCTTGGTGTTTTCAGCATTTCTCCACGGAAAGAGAGATCATTCCAAGAAAAGAAAGGTGTGAGCAGGTTTTCCTCAAAGCAATGTTTCCACTTCAGATTTTCATTTCAAAATAATCATTGATGTCTAAGAGCTCCCTTTATGCTTTCCAAGTTTTCGAAGTTAATTCGTTCCTTGTTTATGTTAAAAAAAAAGTGTTAAAATGATTGTTTGGTGTCATTTCACCTTAATGTAGTTTGAGGGAATCAAGAATCTGCTACGACCCTGGGTCATAACAATGTCAAACAAACTCTACGGGATTTTTAAGACTTTTTTTAATTTGGGGGTTTTGTTTTGTTCTGTGTTTCACAGATGCTGCTAGGACTGGAACTGCTGTGTAGTTGTGTTAAACAGCTCACAAAGTATTGTTAGCCCAAACAGAAACAGCAAACCCCAGTAATTATAAGGAAAACTTTGTTCTAATCCAGACACAAGGCTTAAGTGCTTTTTCAGTTGTTTATCTAAACACCTGCTGTTATCTCTAAGCGGATTTTCCAGGATTACTTATCAGTGGCAGTTGTGATATGTGGAGGCATGAGACTTTACATTTTTTTTTAAATTTATTTTAAACATTAAGACAACATACCTTGTGATTGAAAGTTCAAACGTTTGTATCCTTGCAAATGAGGAGATGTATGGTGTGGACTATATCTAAATACACAAGAAAATTCTTATCTGGATAGGTCTGTTTCTCTGCTATTGTGGAAAACGTAATCCTAAAGGAACATTTTCACATAGGTTTGTCCTGATGTAGAATAAACTCAAGCCAATAAAACTATATTAACATACGCAAAAGATCTTCTCCAGTGCTGAGTTTTGCATTTGAAAACAAAGACTTAAATTGGATTCTTGCATCTGTTACTCTTGCCACGTCCCTCAGGAGGCTGATGGGACCTTGAATCTTTCAAGTCTGCTTTCTGTAGAGCTAAAATTGCAGGCAGCACTGCCACTATACTTAGCAGGTTCAGGATCAAGCCATGAGCTGAACTCTCATTCTGTTCCTAGCACTGGCAGAAGGGAAAGCGCTGTAGCAGGCTCCTTGTGAGAATGTAACAACTTGCACATTAAAGAAATGGAATCTCTGAGGAGAAAATCTAGTATTTGATGCTCAATATTTAGTCTAACTTGCACAACATTATTATTGTAACTGAGTTTTAGAGATCACCCAGTTAAGATATGAAGTTAAACAGGAATGAAAATATTTCCTGCCTGAAAACTGGAACAGAAGTCCAGATGGTGCAAAATGGCTTTAGCATGACATAAAACTGAAAGCAGCTTTCTTTTTGAAGGGCAAAAATAAATATTCTTGTACAAAACATTATTAACTTCATCATGCAGGGTTTTTCTCTTTGTTAAATTCTCTCTCTGTCTGTCTCTCTCCCAGATCCTTATCTTCTACCCCTCAAATTGCCAAAATCTAAATACAGTGAAGGGGAGACAAACCTAGAACAAAGCTATTGTAAATGTCTGGAAGATGTCCCATCTTCTCCTTCCTACAATGAACTGGTCTCTGAGTTTGTGCCCTAGTTTCACCTGCACGAGCCTTGGCAGAAGGATGAAAGGGGAGGCCCATGTAATTTGACCTCCACCAGTATCACCATTTTCTCCCCTGAGGTAAGCATGGGCTCACCTCTCTTGGGAAATTCATTAGCCAAACTATTCATCTGAAAAAGAAGAAATACTCTTTTTCTTTTTTTGTTGTGAAGCCAAGTATGATCTTCTGGTTCTTCTGGTTATTGTTGAATTGAGAAATAGGTAGCTGCACATGAGATAATCTGTTTCAGCTTCTCATACAGCGAAATTAAATAACCCATGCCAGTTTTGTTAAACTTGTTATTATAAAGGATCTAACCCAGTTTTCACAGCATATTTTGACACAAGGACCACTAAAACCTTTCCATTGGATGTGCACTGCAGACTCAACTAAGGCCACTGGCAACAGGCACCTGTTCTTACTACTTTCTGTTGAGCCTCTGTAAGCAGTCTAACAAATCAAAAAAGTCCTGGAGTTGAAAGCAACAGATACAAACAAAAGGTGTGCTCATCCACAGGGGGATGAGGTGCTAAGCCTGCAGCGTGGCACTGCTTTCCTCTGAAATTTCCCACAGCAATACAGCAAAACGAACACAGTGAAGTCCAGCTACCAGACCATGAGGAATTTCTGCTTGACTCAGTCCTGGGATGGTTTGAAATGACCAGATTGTACCTTGTTGCTTAAAATTACCTCAGATCCAAAGAACTGGAAAATGGTAACTGTGGCTTCAATATTTAATAAGACCCCTGGGGAAATCTGAAGAACTACTGGGAGATAAACCTGCCTTAAATACTGAGCAGATTAATGGAAAAAAGATTCAAAAATAGATGAATACGTTATACAGGGAATTAATCAACATGGCTTTTAGAGTAAAATCTGTTGGAGTTATTTGAAGATATCAACAAACATACAATTAAGGATGAGCTAATCACCAAATAATTTTAACAATGTCTTTCTGCTAAGTGCATTAAAGAAACTAAGCAATTATGAGTATAAAATTAGTAGAGTAGTAGGAACTGGAAAAGCTGTAGAACTCCATAAATGTTTGTAAGTGATCTTGAAAAGAAGGTGAAGAATTAGGAGACACTTTTTGCTGATGATACTGAATTATTCACAGTAGTCAAAGTTAAGTCCATCAAGAGCTGTAAAAAGAATTTGCGAGAATATCAGTAAATAATGCAATGGCTGAAGAAATTCAATACTGATAAACATGAAGTAATTCAAAACCTACTCTAATTCTATTCACAATAATGATCTCTATATTAGCTATTACCACTTAGGAAAAAGATCTTGCCATTACCGTGAATATTTCTCTGAAAATTTCAGCTTAGTTCAGGGTAGTGATCAAAAAGCTAAAAATAATGTTAGGAATTATTAGGAAAGAAATACGGAATATAAAAGAAGCCATCATGCCTGACTGTATATGCCTCTGGAATTACAACAATGTCTTCAGTTCTAGTCACATCAGAGAGCTCTAGGACGTAACAATGGCCAATAAGGATAAAAATACAGAAATACAGAATGGTTCCCATATGAGAAGAAGACACACTCCTAAATAAAAGAGAAACAGCAAGCAATAGCATTTGTGTTATTAAGGAGCTCTAAACTGAACCAAGGGGCAAGGGACAAAGGAGTATAATTCTCGGTGCCAGTGGTGGGAAAGATACTGCTGAAACATGAAAAGCCCCTCGGGCTATAAAAGAGTGATCTGCACATCTTCTCATCTCCAACAGGGTGTCCTGAATTTACCAAGTCTATGCTTATATGTATATTTTTAAAATTATCTTTTCATCTGATCGCAGCTTTGTAGCAGTGTTTTTCCTGTATATGATCAAATGTATATTACAGCAACTTTCCTAAGCCCAAGGAGTAAAGGTAACAAAGCTCACAGCTTTTACAGACTAGCTGAATTAAAAATTTAAATAATTTCATATTTTAAAAGACAGAAATAGCTTTACAGTTGAGGCTTTCCTGAAATGGATACAGTTTACATGACAATCCACAGTGAATTTCCCCTCTGAGTACCCATCCATCCATCCCCCTGAGCCACATAAAGGTTTTCCACTAACAAGATCCTTCTGCATTACATTCCACAGATCGATTATTTGCTGCATGCCAAACTCCTTCTTCTGTTTGTTTTGTGTCCTGCCAGCTTCCTCTGATGCCCCTTACTGCAACACAGTATATTGAAAAGATCCAGGCTGTCAAAGCACCAAATAATAATACACACCCAGCCTGTGGCCATGTACTTGAGAAGGACTGTAATTTAAAAGAACGTAAATAGGAAAGGAGCATAACAGGAAAGGAATATGAACAATACTTTATCTCTGACTAGCAGGTTTAGTGCATTAAGAAGAACCAGACTCCTGTGCTAGCTGTGGCAACACTATTTCACCCACAAACCGAGTGGAAAAGCAAAAGTGTAACTTCAATTGTAACTATTATTCAGGCAACATTTCTCCTGACCTAAGAGCACAGTAAGAACATTTTATTTTAAAATATGCTTTTATTTTCTGCAGCTACATACCTATCATACATTAGCTATTTTGCCTTATGTATTGCATTTGACCCTCTGGCCTAGTTGAAATGAAATTACCCAAATTGCTGACCCATGAGAAGGAGATCTTGCTAATGGCTCCATGTCAATTCCAGGCAGAACTGCGTGACTGCTCCTTGGCTGGTGACCATGGCCGCTGGGCCTCCCAGGTGGAAACGATTTGCAGTGTCCTGCTTGAAAAACAGACCTGTCCACCAACTTGTTGCTGGGAACATCCTCCTTACCACAACAGCCAAATGTTTCTGATCCACGAGGTCAATAAAAGGACAGCTGTCTATCTCACTATTTACGTGCTTTGAGGAAGGCATGCTCCAGGATGCGACCAGCTGTGGTGCGGTATGTGCTTTGCCGTTCCCTGTGCACACTGTGGGTACAGATTCATAGCTGATAGCAATAGGGTACATGAGCAACTCATGCCAATCAGCATTTTGCAGCCCACCTCAACTTCTGTGAGACCTGGGACTATACCAAACAATGCTCCGCTAATTATTGTTAAACAGAACTGAGTTTCTCTCCAGCTCATTAATTCACTTACGACTTCAATTGTCTTTTATTATTGTCATCTTATGTCTCTTCTCTGCTCATTGGAAATCATTTAAATTTTTGGTAATCAGGCTGGTAAACAAAGCCTCCAGCTCCAGACGCAAGCTCCCACTCACAAAATCCCAGAAGGGGTGATTGCTGGAAACTGGGAGGGTCTGCCAGGGATAGAAGCACTCAGCTGTCCCTGTGTAAGCAGCCACTGGTGCCTGCTCTTACCAGCCAGTGAC
This sequence comes from Tetrax tetrax, assembly GCA_009806455.1. Taxonomy (NCBI): domain Eukaryota; kingdom Metazoa; phylum Chordata; class Aves; order Otidiformes; family Otididae; genus Tetrax; species Tetrax tetrax. Next base: position 273,665 of record WHYT01017010.1, read on the forward strand.
ATGGATCTTTGCTTCAACTCAGTTCCTTACGTTCATATCAGTAAAGTAGACAGGGAAACTTTTTGGTCTGAAATAATATGTTTCTTCATGTAAATGACAGTTTGATGTGTGTAATACCTGTTAACACAGGGGATAGATTCCTATTCTCATTTGGCTCTGAAATGTTATAGGAAGGGAAACAGTCAAAACCAGACAAAAAATGTTGAGTTTCTCTAATGCTTTGTTTGTTGTAAAAACTGGGCTGATTTTTCTTGCATAATTTTATGCATAATGATTTTTGAACCATAAAAAGCAATAATATGACTTGTGGAATTAATGTGTAAATACATTCACAGGTATGCTTTGCCATTATGAACTGTGTTTATCCCAGAAGCTCAGAACAAGAGTTGTAAAATTATCCACTGTTTGCTTAAGTTTATTTTCATTTTTGTAAATGTAAATGTCCCGTCCTGGGTATGATTTTCCTGTAGACCATTAGGTGAATTTACCTCAGTTGGATTGCAATGGCATTTTCAGTTTTTGAATACACTCTAAAATACTCTGATTAAAAATAGGGCTACTTTACAGATCATGCCAGCAGCCCAGTCTATAAACAACTGCCTAATAAATATTTACTGGTTCAGGTTTGGGATGCTACTTCTACATCTGTCCTCTCACTAGAGAAATCTGGGTGATGAAAGTCCCCCCTGAAGGTTACTTTGATTTGAAACCAGTTTCTCTAACTTTTGTGTCTCCTAGCCCAGGTTTGCTCAGCTTGTGGGTGTGCTGCCACTCTGAGCTGCTTTTTCTCTCCAAGCACCTTACGGTGCTCATACGCATGAGCAAAACCTTTCTTGTCATACAGGTAACTTACGTGACATGGGCTTCTGCAGCTGCAGGAGAAAGTGAAGGAAACACAAGTGACCGTGAAGGAGCCTCAACAGTAGCCATCAGGCAAGACTCTGGCCTGTGCTTTGTGCACAACCTCGTGTGCCCGCTCGTACAATTGATAAAATGTCTGGATAGCAGCTAGCCCATTGGTAAGCTTTTCTTTCTCTGCTTTAAGAAACGGTTTATTTTGAAAGCTTCTTAATTTATTTGCACAATTTCCAGTGTGAGTGTTGGTGGGATACAAAGTTTCTTTAATATCAGGGGAGCATTAACTCAGCTGCTGCCAACATGTTCACACCAGACTGTGCTAGGTCTCTGTTGGGCTCATGTTTATTTTTAAACTGGTCTTACACAAACTTCCAAATCTAAATAACGCGCATAGTGAAGGATGAATTAAACAAAACAGCTGAACATGAGCATTTCCATGTGGCATAGCCCCCACCAGAAGAGCACTGCAAGATGGCTCCCAGGCAAACCAGAGAAAGGAAAAGACTATGTGCAGTATGGAGAGTTGATCTGTGTGTTCAGTATCCATCTTCCTAGGTTTCCATTTCATTTTGGCCATACGCCTCCTGTGCCTCTGGGGCCAGCCACGGCTAAAGCAATCTTCTCTTTGGATTTCTCTAGAGTGAGAAAAGGAGCCAGGGTAAGAAAATGCTGAACATTTTGGCAGAGTGAAGTGCTATGGGATTTCTTTCAAGAATAATGATTAACAAATGTTAGCTAACACTTTTCTGAAACCTCCTTCTTCTAATTCTTGCAAGGACCAGTTAGAGTCTGGAATATTAATAGCAACATTAATCCACTCACGCATAAGCTAATGCCGTATTTGGAGGGAAATGTCTGCTGGTGTGTGGAACCACTCACACAGCAACCATGGAGGTGGCTAGGTCGCTGGTCGCTCTGTGGCTGTGGGGGTGACGAGGTGCAGGCACGACTGGCTTAAGTCGCACAGAGCGGGCTCCAATCCACAGACCACTACGCGGTCGTCCAGCTAGGATTTGGGTCTCCTGCCTCGTACAGGCTGCCTACAACCACGCCTTGGCTCCTCTTCCCTTTTGGTGACTTCACCTTTGGGTCACAGGAAAGCAAGGCCAGCTCCTGTAATGAGTTTCCCTCCAGCTGGGGCTCAGCTGCTCACCTGCCCCAGAGCCAGGGTCCTGCTCTGACATGGCCCCCTGCACAACTCTGACTGCGGCTGCTGAGGTCAGCAATGCAAAACCACCATGCCAGGAATCGCTGGGTCGCATGGTCGGTGCACCAGGGTCAGTGGGGCAGGTGGCAGCTCAGCCCTGGGGAGGCTCCAGTCCAGGGGACTGTGGAGACTGACCCTGTCCAATGCCCACCTGGCCAGCAGAGAAACTTTGGGGTGGGGAGCATGCTAATGTTTAGCTTAGCAGTTTGCCAAATCCCAGAGTTTAACATGTGTTATGTAATAAATGACCACTTCATGCTTTTGAGTTGTGCATGTCCCGTTTGCAATCTCTTGTGCCTGGTTACAGTTGCCCAAACAAACTCATCGGAAAAAGAGAGCATAACACATTTTGAGCTAGGACCTACTTGTATTCACTTTCCCAGCCCAGGTTTTCCTGTGCTGGGGGGGTAGGTTTTTCATCCAGCTTGGTAGAGCTCAATGCTCTTCTCCCCAAAGACAGGAGACTCCCCATACATAGTCTTTTAGTCTCTCGTCACAACCCTGGTGACTTCATTGACTACAGAGAAGATCCTTCTTCCTTTGATCTCATGGCCTCCAGCCTCTGTTACTCCATCAGACTCCATGATGTAAATTATTAATGCATATAAATTATTAATTAGCATTGCTGGTCCAGAAATCCTACACGAGTAAAAAAGCTAGAAGCTTAATAAGTAATTATGAAGGAGCATCTCCACAGTTACCAGAGATGAAAGTGGTCTTCCAATAGTCTGAAGCTACAGGACAGCAACAAGACAAAATGATGCAAATCGATCTGTGGCTTCTCTGTCCATATCTTTTGTGTGACTCACTAAACCCAGTGATGTCCAGCAACATCTATTTAGTCTGTGTTATTTTGAAAGCAATAAACCCTCATATACTGAAATGCAAAAAATGTCCAGTATATAACTAATTAAGCTAATTTCCAGTCTCTCAAAAAAGTGCCTAACTTCCCTTTCCTTTTTTATAGTCTTCTTTAAAGGTACAAATTAAGCGAGTATTCTCTGTATTTCAGTGCCTTTCCTGTATTTCTAGAAAAATTATTACTATATCTACATAGAAATAATAGAATACATATGTAACAAAAACGCCAAGTAATTTACAATAAGTGTTATCTTGATGAGCAATTACTCTATTTCTATATGTCTCCCACCTCTACCACTAACAACAGTTTCAGTTATGTGTTTCCTTGATTAAATATTTCTTATGGTTTAAGTGAAATGGAGCTATACATTTTAGAGAACTGTCTTGCACTTCAAGTTTTCCTGGGAAGGGTGAAGTTAAGATTTATAAAAAAAATTAATCTGCTTTTTCCTTTTGCACCTTCACTTGTGAAATATCTCCTTTACCTTTGCAGTATTATTCATTTAGGATGTCGGTTTAGCCATTCTTCACATACCCCCTTTTTAGCAATGGTTCTACAAACAAGAGTATCCATCCCAATGCAGTGATACATCTCATTTTAGAGCATAATGGTAAAGCGGCTTTTAATTTATCTAGTTATCAGATTTGCTTGATGATTCTGCCTGGTTTTGCAATGGATCTTTTTTTGGTAATTACCCTAAATAGGTTTGCTGACGTTACCTATACAAAAAATAGACATTTCATTTCCCCTTACCTATGATTTGTATTCCAATTTCCTGTGCTTTACAAGCACAAAGTAAGGCAGCCAGCAGCTTGATGCTCCAGCCACCGCATTCAGCCACGTGCAAGCACTTCGTCATCCATTTGTTTCTGGAGGAGGGAGGTTCGTTTCCTGCCCTGCTCTGCTGGCTGGCAGCATGCGTACCCCAGAATTTAAGATTATTTGCCATTAATTTCTGTAGGTCTCTGTGCACATTTAAGGATTTGACTACTTAGTCCACTTTGATTTCTAGACACAGAAGTGCAGTAGACCTACACAAGAATTAAATGTATTGACAAAAGGAACATCAAATGCAGGCTTTCCTCTTTTGCTTTTTGCTCCTCCTCTGGAGATCACCTCTCTGAGCTTTGCCTCCACTTTGCCTTAACTTAGCCTCTGTCCTGCAGTATTTCTTGTAACCCTCTGCCAGAGCAGTATTTCACAGCCACATACTCGTCCAGCCTTCCCTCTCAGACGTGTTTGATTGGAAAATGTGACTGGGAAATGGGACATTTGCCTGTACCCTACAGCTGAGTGACAAACACAGGTGTGCACCATTGGACTGACCAGATACAGAGAATGCTATCATTTTGTTTCATTTCATCCTTCATTCTTCCAAATGTTTGGACTCAAGACATCTTTTTTACACTGGCAGCTACGTTCGAATTTTATCAGTAGCTGCTGGCATTTCTTCTTGGCTTTGTTTTTCTGCTACATCCTGGTTGCCTGAGTTATGACTGAAGTTAAATCATATCAGCATGTTTTCTTCTTCTTCTCTTCTGTTTCAGTGCCTGAAGTTCTCTGTATGGCTGGGGAAAAAAAGAATTAAAAATAAAAAGGATTCTGAAAGTCCAATGCTTTCCCTGACTTCTAATTCAAATTGTAATTTTGCTAAAAAACACAATCTCTAGAGTCAATCCTGACCTCAAAACATCTCTGCCTTTCTTATCTGAAAGAAAAACTCCTTTTATTTCAAATAAGCTTCTGCTGAAATCCTCATGTGTCGTTTCTTAATCAACTCCTTTGAACTACACTAATTCTGCATTTTTGATTGGTTTAATCCTTAATCCCCAGGAGCAAAAGGGGGCTTTATTTTCCAGCAATGAGGAGAGTCCCTTGCAAGAAATAGTTCCACGTCCCAGTCTCTGCTAGTACACTTCGCGTCCAAGAGTCACTAAACAGAGCACGTAAGCAGCAGCGGGAGGCGAGACCAGAACCCAGCAGTCGAACTCCGGCCCCTTGCTGCAGAAGCACTCGCTTATCAATGCCGGAGCGCCCTTTCTGCTATGCCAGGAATGGCAGGCCTATCGCTTTTTGTTTTCCTATGTAGTGTTCTAATTATTGCTCCGCTATGAGTGTGCTATATTTCTCAGCCCAGCCGTCTCCCAGGACTGATTTTCATTCAGTATAAATGTTCTCATTGTAAAGACTGAACATGAGGAGAATATAAATGAGAAGATGAGTGCACGCTCAGAACTTGCTTATACAGAAATTGCATTGATCAATGGATCAGCAGAGTAGAACATACGTCAGCATTAACGTGCTCCTGTTTCCAGGGCTCAAACAGTTTCCTTTCCCATTAGAAAGGTGTTGACTCTTTGCCCCTGAAACCAAGCCAGTGTAATGACTTTGTTTAACCAAAATAAAAAGTGTAAGGCATTTCTGTAGAACATTATGGTACAACACTAATGAGCTCTTTGGAAGCAAATGCACCTTCATCAGTTTCAGAGATTAACCCCTATCACTATGTGAAACCTTATGGAAGAATCAAAATTCCAAAAGGTTTTCACAATTTAAATTACGTGATTGTGACTTAGAACAATTTTCATAAAGCTGCAACAACACTCACTTTATTTGACTGCCCACTAATCGCACAGCTGAATCACTCACCATCTTGGTTCTGGGAGGATGCATCCTTTGGGAACTGCTTTTGTCCGGTGGTTTTGGGCTGTCTCCACTGCCTCAAGATCAGACAGTAGCCATCTCTAGATGAAGACTTTAGTGAGTGGCCACTTCTGACCTCTGGCAGCACGAGTGAGACCAGGGTCTCTGCAAAGACATCAGCCTCTTTGGGATTTCACGGCCAACTTCCCCCCTCCTCCAAAAGCATGGAAACAGCTGAAAGCTATGCTACTGATTCAGTCCCTTATTTTGCAAGGCCAAGACAATATGCCATCAACAGCTGAACAGAGACAGAGGGCGTTCACAGAGAAAAGACTGCTTTGAAAAAGATGCTACAAAACAAAGTCCCAGACTAGATGCAGAGTGAAGCAAGCATCAGGTGCCCGGCTACCAGGCTCCACACGAGGCAACCGGATTCCCTCCTGGATTCCATGGGGATGGAGGCAGCTTTGCAGGTAGTATTTCATCTGCAGTGAAAAAGTTTCAGTTTACACTTACCTTCATGAGCATAGTCTCGGACATAACTGAATTTAAAAAGTAAATGTGTGTAATTACTAAACTTCAACTAACAAGCTTTGCTGCGTGCAGTAGCTTTGCTCTTCTCTTCTACTTTTCCTGCTTGCTTACCACAGAAATGTGTAGGATATCTCTTAAGACCTTTACAAAAAGAGAATTATAACAAGAATATGAGAGTCATGTCTAGACTGACATAAAAACAAAACAGTATCAGTCTTGTCACCAGAATGAAGCACGGCTGACACTCTTTGATCCATGACATGCTCATATGGCCTTTAGGCTAAAATAGCACACGCAAAAAAAGTGTGCAGAGTGATAATCAGAAACTTCTATAAATACAGAACATGAAGACTCTCAAATCCTAACTTCCAGGTTGTATAACCTGGCCATGAAGTATGGTTACATGAAGTAAGGTTTTACCACTCAAAGCATCACACTTATTTCACAGGACTATTAGTAGATAGAGGGCATTGTCCAGTGTGTGTCCCAGCATCCATATATCTGGATACTCTGTGTCTGAATCCGACCTTAAGCTCCAATCCTTTTTAGATTTGTATCACCTTCAGTCAACACAGAAACAATATTTACTTTCCTTCTCACAAAGAGCTTGATGCACATTCATCTGCTGTATCACTGTCCAGCTATGAGAGTGACCATCCTTATGCCGTGTTCACCCATGCTTAGAGACACCAGTTTCTAAAACAGTCTCTCTTCCCACATCTGAGAATTAGTGTCTATGGGTCAGGACTTACATGGATTCGCTGCTCCCTCCAGTTACTTGGTCAGCTCTTAAACTCCTCTGATGAATAGCTCAACAGTGCACACAATTTATGGCAAGGGCTGCTCAGGTGTCAAATGTATGGCTTCTGCAACTCTTGTGCTCTATGCCTAGATGAAATGTCGATGCCAGACAGTTTCCCAGGCGGTCACGGCAGTCCAAAGACTTCCAGCTTGACTAGTCCTGGAAGCTAGGCTACTGCTTTCAAACCTGTCACAGACATCTCCACAATCAGCAGTGTAGAAATACTCTTGAGTTTGAGCAAGCTAGAAGGTAGAACTGAAAACAAAACATGGACAAACTTGCATCATCTGTTCTGGAATGCCAGCGCTTTCCCAAAATAACCCATGCCTCACTACCTCAAGATATTCCCCAAAAGAAGAACTTAATTAAAAAACAGAATTGTTGTCTGAAAATGATTTATGAGTGTGAGGAAGGCAACATATTTGTTCTGGCAGATGCAGCTCAGAGCTTCACACCTGCCTATATTGGGTTCAGTCTCTGTGTGTCTGTGTTCTTCAGTGCTCTTCTCACAGCTCCACACAAGAGATTCATGCTTTAGTTTGGCAGCCAGGCTTCATTACCAGTGGAAAATATAATAATAAAAAAATAGAGAAAGCAAGAAGAAGGATTGCTATAAGAGAATGAATGCAGACGTAGGATTTTTTTTTTACCTTTTGTTTTTAATTTTGAGTAAATCAATATTGGTGCCTTGCCAAAACCAGAATCAAAGGCTGTGGTTGGGATTTTAAAAGAATGTGAATAGTTTACAAACAAAAGCCCTGTTGACTTTCATGGGTCAAAACATCTGATAACCAAAGACGGGTTTTAGTTGCTTAAACGTAGGTATCCAGCATCTTTTTAGAGGCTCTGGAGTACCCTCTAGCCCACAGTTCCTGATCCAGAAGAATGCATGTCTCCTGTAGGGTTTCTGTCGTATTTGCCAGACCCTCTCTAGGACATCTCAAATGCTGCCTATGTTCAACCCATTAAGTTTCCTATATTTATTTTTTCAGAGCTGCTGTTCTTGATGCTTTCCACAAGAACTGTGAATGAGCAGAGTCTCTAATAACCAGGTCACCGATCAAAGTGTCTGGATATAAAACTCAGACATTAATTTCTACAGTTTTAATTGAAACTTTTGGATAATGACTGTTCGGAGCTGAAAAATATAGAAAGGCACTTATTCATGGTAAAGACTTGTACAGAGTAAAGGGAGATGACGAGCTGAAATTCAGATATAATACAATAAATTGTTTTCCTATTTTCACAGTTGATTATCTGGTTTTGTATTTTCATCTGCAACTTGAATTTAAATTTGAATAGTTATCTCTGAATGAGTTAGTACTCACTAATGTTTGATATGACAAAGAAACATATAAGGATATAGTACTCCAGCATCTCTCCTCAGCCTATGGAATAAGGGAACACACTGGGAACACACAGTTTTTTATTTTTTAATGTTCGATGATGATGGCAAATTCTGAATTTTATTTTTTTTTTTAATTCTAGAGCAAAGCTGAGTCTAATTGTCAAACTCAAAATCAATTTTTGAGGTTGAAGAGGATATGGACCTCTACGAAGTTGTACTAGTACTTCCTTCCAATCCCACGCTGCCCAGAGCAGAAATTAATCTCCAGAGTTTCAAAGTTTTTCCATTTAAAACATTAATGTCTTGGGACTCGCTTATCTGCATTAATTTCCTCATATGATTTCAGCGCCCAAGCTGTAGATCAGTATCTTGGCACAACACCCGTAGTCAACTTAATGGCGTGATTCATACAAGCACTGTTTCTGACAGGTTTGTTACTGGCAAAGTACTTCATTTTATTAGAGTCCATTTGGAGACAAGTGAAAAAGTACATACAGTGCAAAGGAAATAACACTTTATTGTGAACACAGCTTAGAGATGTATGAGACTTATTTCAGAATATATCGTTACATATCAAATGAGAAAAAAACAGAAGCTATGATGCATGAGATAAATGATCGGTGCTTGAGACCAATGAAGAATATGCACATAGCTGTTCTAACAGCACAATTCTGATCTCAATCACAACATGTGTCATATAGCATTTATGATCAGAGGCAATTTTAAACAACGTTTATGAAAAATGCAAATATTGGACCTACTCCTGCATTGTTGTACATCCAGAGCTTCCGTGAATCCTGTAGGTGTGTGGAAGGAACAATGAGAGCAAACTGGTACCTCACCTCAGGCAGCAGAAGGTAGAGATGGAGGAAACATCAAACACAAAAGACAAAAAACCACTGTTCTACAAAAGTAAAAAGGCAAATATTATCCCAAGGAATAGTATTGTTTTAACAAGAAATCTTAATTGCAGCATCCTGACTCCATTAAAACCAATGAGAGTCTCCCATTGAGATCAGTAGAGCCTGAATTTCATTACGAAATTTAAAACATTCTTGCATTAGTGTAAACATCAGCAGAAAAAAACATGTCGGCATCTATACAAGTATTCAAGTGCTGTTTAAAAAAAATAAAAACCAGGCAGTGCTAACCCAAAATGCCAGTACATATCCAAAAGGCAGATAATTAAAAGAGGTTTTTTAAATATACATTTTAAAGTATTTAAAAGCATCCATTTTTCAATATTTGTGTATCATTGCGAGAGAAAAGATCTATGAGAAAAATCTGAATTATTTGCAATGATAAAGGAAGGGCACAGTGTTTGCTCAGACTTATTTGAAACCTGTATTTTTCCACTTTGGAGTCATGACATATACCTGCACACTCAAGTGTGTTTCAAAGCAGTGCTGACGAGTGGCTGTACTTCGTTGTTATGAAATATACTCCTTCTGTGCAAGCATTTCAGCGTTATTCCTCATGAGCCATTTACACCCATTCACATTTTCAGTAAAAAAAAAAAAACCAAAAAAAAACAGAAAGGAAAATTTCTTGACAATTTTTTTTTTGTTTTTAACAACCTGATGAGATTTTACATCATGGCAATTTACAATCATGCATTTGGAGATCCAGAGTCAATACAACTTTTCCCTTTACTGTTAGAGTTGTGCCTGTCTTCAAACAGTTCTTTGCTGATTTTCGTGCGGATATCAGGACTGGATAACAGCTCCTTTATCTGATTCAGTTTGAATAACAGGGCCTGTGTTTCTCTGTGCAAAGCTTCCTTTACTGAGTCTGCGTCATGGCTCTTTCCTAGAGGAAAAGAACAATATAATACATTTTATAACAACTAATGTCATTTAAAGTCATTAATGTATGGAGACAAAGAGATCATATCTGGTTTAGACAATAGTAATTGCTCAGCCTTTTGCCCATATTGATTTTTTATAAAAAGGTACTTTGTCAAAAAAATATAATTTACATCAACAAATGCTACCAACAAGTAAAGAACAGTGCAGTGTCACATTTAAAAGAAACTCCTGCCATATTACATACTGTGTAACAGTATCTGCGATGAATATCTGCAGTGGTAATTTTTAGCTTGGGGTTGACCGCTGATGACCAGGCAACAGCATGTCCTCTCACACGGAGTAAGCAGGACTGTGGCAGTGCCAAACCCTCAGGCAGAGGGCATCGCTTCCACTTATGGCAAGGCCTCTTCCACGGCCACTCATGACAATCCCAAAGGCAAACGCAAAGGGTTCAATTTCTCTTCAAAAGCAAAAAAGGGACTCTTGGTATCAAGAGCCAGTGAAGACTGGAGCCACCTGCTTCACCATTCTTGTCTTTTTTCCACTGTCCGTCACTCCCAGCGTTCAACAGATTGTCAGCAGTGCAAGCACTTATTAAACCAGTAGACAGTGTCCTTCAATTCAGAACAAACTTTTGATAAGAGACTCACAAAGCAGAGTGCCTGTCACCCAGCATCACTTAGCAAATTTCAGCGGGGAGCTGGGACATGTTTTTGTGGTTATTCTTGGTGGGATGTTTGCTCCCGGGCTTTTTGCACCATGCTCACTTGCTGTTATCATTGTCGCTCTCATTTTTACTGCCGCTTGCTGCTTCTTCAGTTTTCACGGGGCTTCCATCAGTCTGTCTGGTTTTGTTTTGCGTTTCTTCTAAATATTGCTGCACGGCCTTCAGCACCGCGTTCTCCACCAGCCTTTTGCTGAGGCTCACCAGCTCTGCGTCGTCTGGCTCTGCTGCGTGTTTTTCACCTATGCGTCACAACAGAGAAGAGAAGGAACTCATTGCCACGGAAAGACAGCAGCTGTAATTGTATCAGGAGCCTCTGTCCCAGCTGGATTTTAAGTTACTAGCTGCCTCTTCCCGACTGTAAAAAGTAATTTCCCCCTCCTCAAGCTCTGAATCAAAAGTGTTTCGTGAAGATGTATACCATATATAAGATCAAAAATTTTCCAGTGCTCGTCTTTATTTTAACAGGAAAAGCCACTGGCTAACACCGTGAGCACCCACTCAGCTTAGAAGAGTAAGCATACAAATATAATTTCTTCTGGCCAACAATCCTGTATGCCATCTGGGCAACAATGCAGAACATGGCTCATGATGAGTTTTAGCAGCATTCTTAAATTTAGCTTGTCATTTTGCTTAATAAATCTAAAATCTTCTAACTATTTATTCCTTGCTTGTAATTCAGGAGTATCTCATCGCAAAAATGACTAAAATAGCCTAAGCATAGGTTATAATTTTTTTTCTAAACAAAGCGTAGAACTTGGAAAAACCATATACTCCCTCCCAGTCTCTCCTGTGCCTTCTAACTTAAAGCTCTGACATTGAGAGAATGCAAGTTCCAGCAGTCTATTCTTAGATATCTGCTGAAAAAAGCAAGAAGCTAGCATTTCCCTGCTTTGTTAGGAGTTCACATGAATAAAAGTATACAACAAAATAACTGTAGACATAGTGATGATTCTCATGCACCAGTACATATATTTTGAAATCGCACTTTTCCATGAACTATTTTCATAATAAACTGTTTAGCCTACTACAGCATGCTCCTTATATGAAGAATGCAATCCAGGAAAAGCAAGGGGGTTTTTTGTACAATTTCTACTGGCCATATAATTTGCCACCTGGCAATTTCTTGCGCTAGGTAAATAACTGTTTCCCTCTATCTATACTGAAAGGTCATACTTTTAATGTCCTCTTCTGGTGTTAGTGCTCTGCAACCAGTCATAAGAAGCTGCTTAGTCACACACATCTGGTGAAAGAGATACTATTGTATGCTCTCAGCACAAAGCTTTGTGCTGTTCAGTTATCTAAATCTATTCGTTCTCATATATGTAAATGTATTCAAGTTTGCCAGCACATACAGATTATAGTTATAAAAGACTTTTATTAGTCTTCCTAGTGGATTGCACAACCTGGGAGGGATTTCACTGATAAAAATATAATTCATACAGGGATTCAAGGGGGCAAGAGAGGTAAAAAAAACTGTTCATTTTCAGAAGCAGTGCCTCTATTAGCTGTTGATATGAGCATCCCACTCTGGAACAGCAAGACAGACCAAACTCTTCCAGTTCCGGGCCTCCACAGCACCGTTACTGTGAGGAAGGAAGAATTGTGCTCTACAGCTGAAGAGTCATCAGACTAGACTTTGGTAAAGCATCTCACTACATTTTGGAAAAAGTTTGGAAAAACAGTGTAAAAAAATATTTTTAAAAGGCAGCTATGGGAATAGTTTTGGTTAAAACAAAATTAAAAAAAAAAAAAAACAAAAAAAAAGATAAAATGCTAAAACAGATTTAGCATTTCCAAGAAGAAACATTTCAGGTTAATATGTGAGTCCAAGGAAGGCACAGGCAGTATTCCCAAAACCACTCAAACAGCCATATACTCCACATTCTCTGGCCCACTGCTTACCATGTTCCTTCGCTATCTATAAATCCTGGGTTTAAGCCTATCCTTTAACTTACTTAGAGCAGGGACTTAATTCAAGCTCTTATCTCTCAGGAGACCTAAGATATGTATGAGGAGCATCTCCTCCCAGCTTTTATGAATTGATCCCACATGCTGCTTTGGATGCAGCTCTTTGATTCCAGACTTCCTCTGCTTTTATTAAGGATGCTCAACAAAATGTTTAGGTTGTCCCAGTCTTTTTAATAACTAGAAAAATAATACCACTGTGGTTTCCAGCTGGAGAGTTTCTTATTTTTTCAGTGAATCACAGAAATTGTTACTCACACAGCTCTAATGATCTGTCCATGCAACCCTGAACAAAATCAATGGGAAATACAGTGCTCAGCCACTCTGACACTTGACTCTGTAGTTCTTAATACGCAGAATATGACTAACCAGTCACAAAGGTCTCCAGATACCACAAAACAGTAGTGATTATATTTACTCAGAACACAATTTTACTTGTAGTACATTATATATTATTCTTACAGCCTAAAAAGGGAACAGAGCTCTTTTCTCATATTATCTACAAAAGTTCTCATTTACACATATGTACAAAATCCACGTATCTACTATTGCATTTAAAACCTCAAAGTAAGTAGATAGCTCACTGTGTAAGTAATTTCTCCAGCATGAAAATAGTCAGACTACTTAAAATGAGTCTTTTAAAAATACAGTTTATATAGCTACAGAAGAACATTTTGAGGGGGGTTGTTGTTTTTTGGTTGCTGTTAATATTTTGAGACATTCCTGGCTCACCAACAGTCTGGAGTCAAGTCTACAGCATCTCCTAAGTGAGCTCTGCACTCCCACTGGGAAGACATACATGGGGTCTGACCAACACATGAATGCCAATGCGTGCACATCCCTGTGTGCAGAGTGCGCTTGGATTTATCCGTCCAGCCACCTTGGTGGATTGGCACATGGGGCCGTATGATTCACTCGTGCTCTGTTTATATTCTCAGACTCCCTAAATACGTTGTGTGAGTGTCTGTGCAATGCTGAGGTTCATTGCCAAGGCAGGAGTACACTATTGTATCATTCCTGCTCGTGACTGTTGGCAGAAAGAAATAGGTCACATAATAGTAACAGGTATTGATCATCTGTATTTACATGAATATTTAACACACACACACACACACGTCCTGTTTATATCTCTCTACCCATGCTGCATCTGCTGCTAGCTTGCTTCTTAGATGCATAAAATTCAGTTGGAATAGGCAAACAGTGAATCACAGAAATAACTGTTTCCCTCTGTCTATAGATATATGCTTCTTTATGTAGACTGTCTTATGTTATAGGAATTATCAGGACATCAATAAAAAGCCACTTTAGATATTAATGTTTTAGATTTAAAAGAGAGGTTTAAAAACTCAGAATTGCTTTGTTTGTAAACTCTTTTCTGAAAAGGGAACATATACACCACATGCACTGGATTTGCATCTGTGCTGTGCCTCTCAGAAAGGACTGTGCCACCACTTTATTTCTGTGCCTCTGAATAAATAACTTCCACTGTCTTCTCCTGCATGTGGCTGAGAATAAAAATGAAAAAAAGCCTTTCATTTTGTTTATCCCAGAATTCTCTTCTATAATTTGCAAAAGATGGAAACAAATTCACACTCCATGAATGCATCTGTATGCATCTATGCTAAGCAGTGCTTTTTGTTACCGAAACGGAAGCATAGCTATTGTCCCGAAACGACCACCATTTTTTACAAAAGGGATCTATCAACCGCACAGAATTATTCAAAAGGGGCTTTATGATCCTACAGCTTGCTGCTACCAGTTATGGACAGGAACCAGATTCCTGCAACCCAATCCAAATTTGGATTCAAATTCACTGCTGTATCTCTCTACTGGACTAAGTACACTCTCCAAGGCTACACCACCTCACACTTTACAAGCCTGTGATCTAGACTTTGAAATATTGCACTGAAACAAACCAGATTTTATGGTCCTGTTACTGCACTTTGATGGTCCTGACACAGCCTGTTTTAGATTCCACATGGGTATCTCGGATGTGGAGACAGCTACTTGGATCCCTCTCCTGTTTATACTACTAGTCCATTTTTTTTGTGAGAGATTTAATTGAAGGAACCAACAGTGGATCCCTTTTAACAGTCACACTCCAAGACAACGTTCTGCAATCCTCGCCTCACGGCCTCAACACAGTGTGTTTTGGTTTTCCTTCCAACAACTTTTCACCACAACAAAATGATGCCAAAATGGGGCAAATTATAAAGGAGACCCTTGATATTTTGTATAGGTCACTGAGACCAGCTGGGAAATTTGTATTCTGTTACAGTCTGCACCCTAGAGAGGGCTGTGGTAACAGACATGCTTCCATCTACCCTTTGGTTCATCAGTTGCCGAATACTGTTTTTACAAAATTTAGAAGAAAAAAAAACAAACCCGCACGGGACTCAGGCAATCTTTCAAAAACCAAACGTTATTAAATTCCTTCTGAATGCCAGAAAACTTCATTTTTCTACTTACACTGTGCCTCTCACTGACACCAAGTCAGCAAGCCAAGTCACTATTGCATACATGCAAAGCTTTCACCACAAGATTCCGTTTCTATGGTGTCTCCTCAGTGGCTCCAACTCATAATAATCCCTCACTGTAAGATAATCGATTATTACTTGCTCCATACAGGGCCACATCCGGCTGCAGCCTGTGGAAACATCTAGATTTTGCTACACTAGCCCTTTGCATCTACAGAATCTGATTCAAAATTAAATTAAATCTCATTGACTTCCATGGGAATTGGATGAGGTTCCCACACCAGCATACAGAAGTGCAATGTCCTATGCATCAGACTGTGTCAAACATTTTCTTTATTGAGGACTTTTAGACAAATTTGGTAGGCCATATATGTTAACAGAACTACAGCATTAGATAAATACCATCCCCTCTCACCCTGCAAAGACAGTGAGTCCACAGTCCATAATAAATTGAACAACAAGCTATAGCCAGCCACCAGACTGTGTGCTTCCCACCCTTCCAACAGACTGTGAATGAGCCAGCACATTCAAGAGCATGGTTTTCAAGAAATGAACACAAACATGAACATATGCCCATATCTAATCAATACAATAAGCATAGACAGGAAAGTCAAAACACTGAACATTTCCTTGTTAATTAGGAAGGACTTCCATGAAATGTCTCGAGTGGTCACTTAAGGAATTGGCACAAATAAGGTACTGAGAGGAAGGGTGAAATTATGATCTCATTATTACGGGACGGTGATGGCATTTCTGTTGCTGGATGTTCCTACCTGATGTTAAGCAGCGTGTGCAGTTTAGCCTTCCTCTTGGAAATCTAAGAAACTTCTTTAGTTTTACATATGTTGCTCTGTAAATATAGGACTGTCTAACAAGGCAATACAGGCAATATCAATCTGTCCTTTGTGCTGAATACATGGGTTTCTAGTTTGCTGGAAATATTTTTTTTTTATTTATTTGATTTATTCCCACCATGGAATAAATCCAACAAACCCAGGAATTTATACTGAAGAGGAAATTAAGGGTGTTGCAGCTACTCAGGGAAAACGGTGCTCTTGCCAACTTCACTGATGACAGCAGGAATACCTGCAGCTCTCTTCCAGCTGGAGGCTTGGTGAAGGTGGCAAAAGTTTATTTTTTTTCAGACAAAACCCTTTGAGGCTCAGTGATGTAAAATTTTTTACCACCTCTACCTATAAGTGGAGAAACAGGATGTGCTCTGCTAAACCTACTCTTCTTTCTACAAGCATTGAAGGATGCAATGCCATAGGCCCTTCCAAAAAAAAAAAAAAAAAAAAAA
>WHYT01017010.1:302265-314829 GCA_009806455.1 Tetrax tetrax
AAAAAAAAAAAAAAAAAAGTAACTAAGACTCTACTCCTGGCATACCAGGAGTTCTGTTAAATGTCTTGGGTTTGTTTTCCTATTAAAAGAGATCTGCTGACAGAGAAATTTCCCTGATTCCCTTAATGTAGCTTAATGCTTAATGAATTTACAGGAAGTCTCATGTAACAGGAAACAAAGATAACATAATGGCTGAAGGAAAGAAGATGGCTTAAAAGCTGTGAGTTTTATTCAATTTTCTCACTGATACTCAGGTAGAGAAAACAGCCCACGTCACAAAAGTGGTTTTACATAACCACAGGAACACCCACTGTGCACGCTGACAATGGGAGAATCCAAACATGCAGGCAGAACTATTTAACCCCCTTCACCACCCACCACGCTGTCTGGGGCTACCAGCTCAAGGGACACGGTGAAGAGGAGCCGGTTGGGCTGGCAGGGCTAGCAGGGAGAGCCGGAGCGTTCCTCCTGCCTCCAGTACGCAGCCAAGGTGGAGCCTCCCACTGTTTTCAGAGCCTGAGACCAGGCCTTCCCACCTCCCAGGGAAAAGCTGAATTCTGGAAGAGGACAGACCAGGCAGTCCCTCATCTTCTATGGACCTCCAGAAATAATACTGGGAATGTAATGCACTACGGAGACAGCGCAGGTTGCTTTCTCATTGGTCTTGGTCACCAGTGACTGCAGACAGAGCTGGATGGTCTTGAAGGCAGAAAATCATCCTGCTAGGTCACTAAGCTGAGGGGGGTGTAGGCCCAAGAAATGCAGCAGCTAGCCAAACTAGGATATACATAGATTTTAACTGCCAAAGTCCAAACCTGTTGCCAAATCCTAGAAGTCCCTACTTATGAGCGAATCAACTGTGAAGACAGACTATTTACTCACAAGCATGATGAAGGAAGTCATTTCATATACATTCACCTCTCATTACTGTTTCCTACCCTTCTTAAATTCTCTGTTTCTTTAGGATCCATCTGTTACTACACAGCTTCCAATGGGACAATATTTTGGCTGAGACTTATTCATGCTACTGTAAATTAGACTTAAAAAGAAAAAGGAACTGTTTTTTGACTAAGACAGATGTTAAACTACTGTTAATAAGTGAATCTTAACAAGCTGATCCTGTGTGGTTGCTTCTCCTGAGCTCAGGACAAGACTCCATTCAAACTCATGCTATCAAATAGTCTCTCACATAATGCGTTTCCTTCCTTAGGGAAGGCAATTTTGCATATATTTGTAAATTATGGAGAGAAAAGTCAAATTTTAATCAACATGCATTTTCATTTAGTTATTTCAATAGCAGTAACATGAGTTATGAAACACAGCTGTATACTACCTGAATTCTAAAAGGAAGATGAAATCTTGTCCAAAAAAAAGATTAAGATGCAAGTATAATTGCAATGCAAGAGGATGTCCAACAGTGTCCATAAAGTACTGTAATAAGGTGCAATTTTTATGGAAAAAAATGTCATTTGCAAGGTGTTTTTTAACATCTCTGTAATCATACTTAAATAGACTCTAAATCTAACAGACAAAGGTTAGAATCACCTCTTTTGGTAGGAGCATCTTATACAGGCTTGGACTGGTACTGTAACTACATCCAAAGGTTCTTAAAATAGACGGGACTAATCCCTCTCCCCTAGGATCTTGCATGAAGGAACTGAATCTACTTTATCAGCTTCCCGGGTAAACCCTGAAGTTATGTATTTTTGAACATAAAAGTAGTATTGTTGCTGTCTTTCATTTCATGGATCAACCCTACAGAACGTGACCAAATTTGTTAACAGCTTTGGGAAAATTAACGTAACACCCTGAAGTCAATTTAAATGTCATTAAAAATATAAAAATCATTAAGTATCTATCATGGCATTTCCTATCTTAATCATCTTTATCTATTATACTTTTTGCCTTAAGTAATGCATTTAACATTATTCTTTCTTCTCTCCCTTTTGTTTGCCACACAACCTGCACTTTAAATGTGGGTTTTTTTAAAGAATTTGACATAAGTTTTCACTCTGATTTTGCAAGATGTAGCTGGATAAATTTTCACTGCTCCACCACATACACATTTATGAAAGGTTTGTAAATATGAAATTTATTTCGGACATTGAAAAGATTAGTTCATAAAAGTTTAGACCTTTCTTTGAATGCTATGGCTGTAAATAAAGCTACTGCTCAGGATCTTCTTCAAGGCAAGCTCTTCCCCAACTTTAATCTCTCTCTAAAAGCCCAAATATACTTGCTTGCAAGGACAGTGAATCTTGACATCCACAGAAAAATATTCAGGTAAGATAAGCAACATATTAGAGGATGACACTTTTTTCATCCTATTTTCTTTATGAGTAGTGCATATATCTTAAGTTGATGAACAAGCACCTAGTAATCAAAATAAACATTATTTTTTGAGTCTGCTTCACCATTAGAAATCAAGAATAATTGAGTTCTAATTATTTGTTTAAACTAGTGGGCCTTACTTTCACATCCTTCCTATTTGCTAAATGTCAAATAGTTGTAAAAGCATTTTCTTTGTGAAACAACATAAAACTCCTTAAGAACATAACCAACATTACCCTACTTAATAGCAACACTTCTCTCATCAGAGTAATTCTCTACAGCTCTTACACTCTACTCTCACAAAATAGTAACTCCTTCTCTCTCTTCCCCCATATTTCTCCTTTCTCAAACTCTGTGAGTCAAAGCCTATTCTAGCAGCACTTCAATGAAATCAATCCAGAAAGAAACGTCTGCTATGCCAAAAATTGAACCAATTCTCACAACTTTCAGCAACTTACTCTGTAGCATGATGGATTGCTCATTACCATGCCTTAAAGTTGATAGTTCTCTTCTCTTTTCACTCCTTTTTCCATTTGCAAATTTTATTATCTCTACCTACACAGCATTCACAATTCCATCCCTTCCTCTTCAGCATCATAATAAGTCTTATTCTGTCTCATTAACATCAACAGAGAATTGCTCATTTATGCTAGCTGGTCTTCTGATCCTTTATTTCTACCAGGCTAAACAGTTCTAATTTGGAGTTTCATCTTTGTTTCTTCACTCCCTCTTATTTTAAAATAATGTTTTTCTCAGTCTTTCTGCAACTCAGAGTAAAGGAATAAAGGTTGGATATTCATGCCAAAACAGGTTTTGCATTTCTCTTCACTACATTTGGAACCAACTGTGAAATCAAAAGCAGGTATTTTTTCTTCCCGCATTTGATTCCGTAGCTCCCTTTGCCTTTACGTTTTCCACATAGACAAGTTCTCCCACTTCTATGTTTGGCTACAGAGGCCAAGAAAAGTTCATTAGGGATGAGGAGAAGGAAGGAGATGGGCAGTGGTTCCCTTAACAGCAAACACTATCATCCACGATTTTGACATTTCCCAAGGTGGGCAAATGCTGATGACAGTCGCACAGCACAATGCAATGTGGTTTGAACTCCAAGAATGCAGGTATAGATATACATCAGAGGGTTACGTGCTGTTACCATGTGGGGCACCAGAAGCAGTAACGTAGAGCATTTGAGAATTAGCCTGTCCTCACCATGTCGATCCAGCTATTCTGCTGCTCTTGTAGAAGCATATACTTGGACACATCTTACCACACAATGTGTTTTTATCCAAAATCTAATCCTGTAATCTCATCTCTTATTTTCACCTTCTGTAGAGATTATGGCTAAAAAATGAGCAAGGGAATTAAATTCATCTTTTAAAGCAAAGTTATGTGCTTCATTTGAAACTGAGTTAGTATTATTATTCACTTGTACTGAAGCAAGCATTATAAGCAATGCCTCCATGATCTGGGTTGCGTTATACCAAACCCTTTGTCCTTATTAGACTTGGCCCTCCTTCCAAATGTTTCAGTCTAATTATAACAGAGAACACACACAATGTGTGAATAGGGCACACAGGTGGAATCAAAAGAAAGTACAATTTATTTCATTAAATCAGAGGATCAACAGTGTTTCAAAACACACAAACACTACACCAAATTTCATTTTAACAAGAGAAAGGTAACCCCAGATTTTAGGAAGGTGTTCAATCACTTGAACTCACCTTCATCACCAGTTATATTTTGTAGAACTACAAGAATAAGCTTTTTATTTGGTGCTGGAAAAACCTCTCACATTCTATTAACAATGTGTATGTGAAAAGTAAAAGGGGAGCTGAGAGGAGAGAGGAAGAAACGAAAACCTTTTTGATTGCATTAGGCTATACTAGATGGTAATGGATTTTTGAGACAGCAAAAAAATGTTTCTCATTTACTGATTCTTCTCAGCCACAGTAAGTGCTGCAGAAAACATACCTGATATTAAATATGTTTTTGTTCAATCTTTGTGCGTCGTACTAAAGTGGAAAATTGAATAAAATGCCATTTAAAAAATTATTGCTATGATGTGAAACAGAATGAGTAACACAATAATAGACCATGGCATAAGACATTTCTCCTCTTAGCAAAAAGATACAAGTTCTCTAGCGAGAGCAAATGAATTATCCATGCCTGAGGATTTTAACTCAGGAAACTCAGCAAGTGCCCAGATGAAATTCACCTGAGACTGGCAGATATTCAAAGGGATTAAGCCATTAGCAGAAAAGATAAAGTTAATGGTGGGTTTTGAGATTTTTGGGGATTGGCATCCAGAGGAGATATCTAACAAGGGATAAGTTTTCTCTATGCTAATTTAGGACAGCAATTCCTAAGGTACATGAGAGTTACAGGCAGGGTCCCCTGACAAAAGTTCAGCTGGGTATGCTAACATCAGAATTACAAGTCTAAAAGCACCAACTACTAGAAAAGCTTGGCAGTGCCAAAGCTATCACTGGTGCAGTGCCCTTTTAGCCATTTAAGGCTCAAGGACTTAAGTCTACAGTCAAATGTTTACCAATGGGAGGTATCTAAATTTTAAACAATGTTTGTGGCTTCCATTCCATTTTCCTTTCATTAAGGCAAGACAACTTCCTAGCCCTTTCTCCATGCTAAGTTCCATAGCATATATGACCCTTCTCCTATACCCTAAATTCCTCTAAATCTCAGTCTTTTCTGTTGATTCTATGGCTCAAGCTTATGGAAACAATCACTTAAATTTTAGGAAGACCAAAAATGATTAGGTATGAAGTATTACTAAACCAGCAACAATCAGCTGCTGAACAAGGCACCAGTATGCCTTATTACAATACTTTTCAAGATATCTTATTTTCCATTTTGCCTATAATAATTTCACAAATAATAACAGACCAGTGTCATCTAAAGGACAACCCCTCACTGGACCAAGGACCTTTGTTTGCCTTGTTTTCTTTGCTTGTCTGCATTCATCTGAAAATCTTTGTCACAACATTGCAAAACGCAGACACTCTCTGCAGTTCAGCATCTGTCACTGACAGGAAGCTTTCCCTGAAATATATACAAAATGTTCTCTCTTGTTCTTATTTTGCATGATGCAATAGAACTAATCCCGTCCTATCTTAACAGTTGCTTAATCACGTTAACCAGTTCCTCCTCCTGCCTTCTGGCTTTGTAGTTTTTGAGGGTTTTTTTGGGGGGGTTTTTTTTTTTTTTTCAAAACTAGCTAGTTCCTACTCTCAGACTACATGGGCTGTCCCCAAGACGGAGCTCCGCAGTTCCCCAGGCATTTTCTGGAAGTGCAGCCTGGGCTCCTGCATTGTGTTTGGAGCATTATCTGCTTTTGAAATCATAACCCTTCCTCTTCTTCTCCATGATTGTGACTCTTGAGTTTCTAGGACAAAAGTTACACTGATCTTTCCAGTGCAAATTTAGCCAACACTGCATGCATGCCATTTCTGCTAAAAGGTTGTAGGTCTGGTGGTACGTGATCTTGCTGCAGGGGAGGAAAAAAAAAAAAAAAAGAGAGACAGTTTGTTTTGGGTTTTTCTCCCCCCTTGCTAGAGGTGAACCTTTTTCATAGATGAAACCTGTTTGTCAAAGAGGACTGAATACAGCCTCCTGATCATTCCAGGTCAGTATAGAAATGTCAAATTTGAGAGTCTGATTATTTGTCCAGATTTGGTTTCTAGACATCTCCAATGAAACAAGATAAAAGAACTTATTTTCTCTTTCTTAATTACATGGTATCTTTAAGAGAGGCTGTGCAGACCAATTTTATAATTTTCAAAATTTTAATATTTTAATGGTTTCTGGAATAAAGGTTAAAACATGCCTGCCCGCTTCTGGGAATACCACTCTCCATTACAAAACAAAGCACTCAATTAGCTAGCATTAAGGATCACAAATAAGACAGTATAAGAGAAAAAAAAAAAGCAGATTTAAAACATCAGGCTAGGAAGAAGTAGAGAACTGCTACATTTCAGTTGTATAACACTTTCCCCCTCCCAAGTGTGGCTATTCTATTTCTGGAATAGGTGTTTTTTCCATATGTTACAATTTCTACATTGTGAGGGGCTACACTGTAAGCTCACAGGGATTCGGTTACAGTAGGACTTGTCATACAGAATACAATAGGTCGAAACACATGAGTATCTAAATTGGAGTAGCTGTTCATATATAGTAACAGAGAATGGTATTTCATGTTTAGTATAGCGTGTCATGCTTATTTGGCTGCAATACAGATTTGCTCACGCATCACTTCTGAGCAGAGAAGGAAAATTCAGCTTAGGTTCCATGCTGACTTTAGACAAAACGCCTGTCCTCACAGTAACATGAAAAGCAACTCTGAAATCCAGCGTTTCATTAAGGAGTACCTGGCCATGTTTACACAGGTGGGCTCCACAATGCTGGTACTTGTCCTTTGGCTACGAGGCCAGTTAGCACAGCGCAGCTCAGGTCCATCCCATCCGGCTCTGCCAGCCTCGGAAACGGCGTGGCTGCACCCAAACCGCCTGCTGGGAACGAACTGGGGTTGGTGCTAACTCCTAACCAGCACCCAGGAGTTGCTGCAGAAGGTGCTATTTTTCCAGTGCTAGAACTATGCCAGGGAACAATTTATGAGCGTGGACAAAGCAGTCCCAGTGCCCAGGTGCATCCCCAGGCACCCCTTCATAGGGGACACAGGAGTCCAAGACACACAGAGTGATCTGCAGAGCCGGGGTGTGACTGTAGGTAGCAAAGCTGAGAAGTGCGTCGAGCCAAATGCCGCACTCATGAAACAGTTACTTCTGTGGATTTCTACTGGCAGAGGTTTCGACTCATAACTCCAAAGCAGCCCAGCATAAATGAAAACAGAAACAGGAACGAAGAACCATTTCAGAGAGCAATGCCTGTGCCAGAGGACAGGATTTGACTCGTGACTCCCGCAAAGCTGTGGGAACAGGCCAATTTCTATTTCCTCTTCCACTACAACAAAATCCTCCTGCTGTAGTGCTGATTTAATCTCCAGAAGTAAGGAAATGGAAGGGTAACATTCGCAACGCTAAATATTTAGACTTTCTGATGGTTTCTACTTTTCAGGGCAGGTCTTACAGCACTTCAGAAAACCATGCTGCTCCTTCTATTGTTTGGGGAGTAACAAGTGGCACAATTTGTATAGTGAGCTGCGAGGCACCATGCCAGGTTACACATAAAACTCGGTAAACTGAGAAAGGAGCATATAATAACAAATATGAATGTGAGAAACAGTACTAAGGGGATTTCCATTATAGGGAATAAGGTATTTGGACATTGTTCACTGGGAATATAGGGCAGCTTTTAATATTCTCTGATAGCAATGGCCCGTGATTTACTCTTTGGAAATCAATAAAAGCATTATGTCGTAGCCTTTGCCTTATTCAATAGTGTGCCAGGGTAAAGCACGTGGAGCTCCTCTGAGAAGCCAGCCTTCCTTTTGCTGTGGTGATGGTGTTACCGAGACAGTCTTTAAATATCTCGACAGCTTAAAAGACAGAATATCTCATATCTAGGTGAATATGGGGTGAAATCAAAACATATTTTCCACTAGAAAGCAATAACATTTAAGCTGCATATTTATAAAAGTATAAAAAGCTAATACACCACTTCCTCTTAAGCGGAACATCTACATACAGGACAATCAGTGAAGTTACTCTCTTCAGTTCTCCCATGTTTATGCATGTTTACTTTGTCTTTTGCCCTTTATTCTGCCTTCCAAATCCAAAAGGATATGGGATAGCTGCAGACACACTGCTTAAGCAAACTCATGTCAATGCAGAAAATTTAAAAGTGACCTTATTTTCCTTCCAGGCTCACTCTTGTTTTAAGAAACCATATTGGAAGTCTCCTGCAAGAGCCATGGGAGCCTGACTTTTACTGCCCAGGGCTGCAAGAACAGTATTTCACCCGGGCTCCTTCCCTTGCTGTCCACATATTTACAAAGAGGATTCCACGTGGAGTTGGCAATTTGTTGGCTTGCCATCCGAACCAGTCTCTCTGATAGTATTTATAGAAGGGCTGCTTTTAAACGGGCTAGCTGATGTTCTCATCCATCTCGCTGCCGCCCTTCACTCCAGGGACTGCCAGCGGACTGTCACAGCCATGACACTTGGCAGGCTGGGTCCTTGGTTGGTATAAATCAGCACTATTCTTGCTTACTGCTGCTAAGGGTTTCGCTTGACATTTTCACTACTGCTTGATGTATCATGCCCCAGATAATCTGTCTCACTTTCATGGTTTTACTGGCGTGGTTTGCAAAAATCCTTAAACACTGTTAGCTTGCTAATATTTCAACTAAAGTGTCCTTTTAGACAGCTTCCAACCCTGCAGTACCCAAATGGCATATTATTATTTAAATTATTATTTTTAACGAATATAACCATTATTAAAATTCCCAGTTCAGTTACTATGCCTTGGACATTTTTTCTGAGATTTTATCACTACCAGAAAAGTACAGTCTTTATTATACAGAAATAAATTTGTGGACAAAAGCAACATGTATTCTTATTTATGTTGCTTTGCAAATTGGTAGTTATGCTGCAAATTGATAGACAATAGTTAACTTTCAATTATTTCCCATTTACAAAAGATGAAAAGCTATTACCCATTACAGTATATTTAAAAAGTGTTCTTCATTTCTGTTCAAGTTTTTCTTCTAACTTTATGCTGGAGATTTACAAAACAAACTAATTTCATTTGAAAGATTTGGCCCCATGAGAAATGGTATTCACCATTCTTTGGTTTGTATTACTGTTAGGTTTTTTGAGACAAGAATTTGGACTATTTGGACTATTAAATGCAATTTTCAGCTGTTATCTGCCACTGCAGCTGTGGCTCACAGAAATGCCCAGGGCTATTTGCATGCTATTGCAGCAGAACTCACTGATATTCCAAATCACTGTATAGCTTCCTCTTTCTTAGACCGCCATACGGAGTGGTTTGGATATATTCTTGGGCCTTTCTCCCCCTCTAACAGAGCAAGGAAATAACGTATACTGAATAGAATTTAAACTGGTATCTATATAATCTAAGAAATACAGGGCTCAATTCTGCATCTACTGAAGGCTCCTGTCTCTCCAAACATTTACCAATCAATTTAATTGAAGGAGCATCAGTGTGCTCAGTAAGGAGATGAAGAAAATACTACTTTTCCTTTGGAATCTGCTCCTTTATTCATGCGGTTCTTTGAATGAAATACCTTCTGGAAACAATGAATAAAACATCTGGCGAATTTCCCAGTTAGAAACTTCTCCACATAAGCAAGTTTCCAGTGCACTGCTTCCCCATGTGGACTGCCTGACCTTGCACCAAAGCATACTAAAAAGTTACTTGGACATAAATTTTAAAATAGAGAGCAAAAGCAAGAAAACAATTTATGAAAATAATTCACTGCATCAACATGCAGTAAAAAAATATTTTAAGGAAGGTCCCTCTCCTTGACAGAAGATTTTTTTTTTTCCTTTATAGTACTATACATGCAATAGCAGCAATACTGCGTGGTATTGAGCATCATCTCTTACTGTATTTTATTTTCACTCAGAAAGAATTGCATAACCATAGTACAACTACTAGTGCATTTTTCACAACCCCCTCAACCAGCAGCCTCTGTTAGTCTGACAAGTGTGCTGCCTAGTTCCAGCAGTGGTGACCTTTGCATGGGCTCCCTGAGATCGCAGGCTCAGTTCCCATAATCTACAAAGAAGCCTTCAGCTGTAAACAACACGATTTTAATGATGGCTATCATCTTTGCTCAATGAAAAATCCCATAAAAGAGTTATCCACTGCAGTACTACACATGAGTGAACAGTGAAGAATCTTCTCTGGTAAAATTGAATAGATTATTGTACCTAAAAATCCACAAATGGCTCATACAACACCCTTCACAATAGAAATTAGATAGAAACTTGCATTAGTTGTTTCATGTTCTTCCACAGCTCTTAACATTCCCAGACTGGCATTAATAACTATCACTTCTTTGTCAATAAACTAATTTCTGGAATTCTCAGAAAATTATGGTTTTAAAGGTCAGAAGAGGACGGGGAAGCATACAAATATGAAAATAACCTTCTGTGAAATATACGCATGATAAACGCTACAGGACCTTGGAAGTTAGCCAGTCAACAAGAAGAACAGCACATTATCCTTTGGGACAGCAGCCATAGGAGGCCATAAAACTGGGAGGGATCGCAAAAGGGAGATACATAGTTCATACCTCTCAGAGATTCACCCTTCCAACTACTCTTGCTGCAGTTCCTGAAAAACATTGGACTACAACCAGGTAGGTCCTCCTTGTTCTCTCCGTCTGAGTCCAGGGTAGGTACAGAGACATCATTTCACTGTCCTGAGAATGCTGAACTCAGTGGGAAGGCTGACCCGTCTGATGCCTACATGCTTTAATGTTTGATCTACAAGTACCAGTGGATCAATCTGCGCAGAAACAGAGCTTATTACTTTAGACACAGAAAAATCCTTTTCACTGCACCAGGGAAGTAGTACAGGCTTACTTTATCTTAATATAAATGATAATAATAGAGTCTGTTGAAAAAGATACCATAATCAACCTATTTTGGCCAATGATCCACACCCCCCCACCCCTGCACCACTAATCCTTCCTATGTGCAAGGAAAGCTTCAGCTTCTTGCCACCCCAGCATCCGTTGCCAGCAGCAGGAAGCCAGCATCACCACATGTGCACACGTTCTCACAGTATCGAGGCAGCTCAGCCCTTTGCAAGACTGAGCCCATGTACTTCTGAATCATGGAATCACAGAATCATAGAATCGTTAGAATTGGAAGCGACTTTTAAAGGTCTTCTAGTCCAACTCCCCTGCAAGGAGCAGGGACTTCTCCAGAAGTCTTTTTCTGATCAGGTTGCTCAGAGCCTCTTCCAGCCTGGCCTTGAATGTTTCCAGGGATGGGGCATCCACCAAGCAGCAGATATTTTTTACTAGATCAAATCATACAGTGGAAGCAGTTACTGTGGCTAGGTGATGTGCACCATCACCTGCCCCAGGGTTTTTGAGGATTCCTTAATTCACTTCAAGAAAAATTAGCCAGGTTAGTCAGCCAATGATGAAGAAATGTTTAACCTCAGCAGGGTGATTTTCCTTTAAAGGGGTGCTCACATAACCGGCTCTGTTGGTGAGCGCAGTATAGATCTGTGTTCACAGCATACATCACCAAGTGCACAGTGTACGTTACCAGGAATGGTGGCAGTAACGACTACAACCTCCTCTGTCAGCACTTTTGAATCTAGAAGAGGATCTACCCCCCTCTACCAGTCATTTAAAAAGATACAAAAGATATATATAATTCTCTCTCTCCCAATGTGTTTGGGACCTAATACAGCTGCAGAGGTACTGACAATAAAGTAAGAGTAGCATGTGAATAAAGGATGGCGCACTTGGCCTCAATATGGAAAATAAATGCAATTCCAACAATATAGGAGAAATCTATGCAAATACTTCTGCAAAATATTATGTGTCATCTGATAGCCGAAAAGGTCCTTATTCTTTCTACCTATGCAAAGTGATATTCTGGCAATTACGCTGACCTTAAGATGGAAATGAAGCTATTGACCCTTGAATACTTAAGCTAATGGACAGTCTAGATACAACAAACAAGAACAAACTGCCCACAAAAATATCCAGGATGGAAGTTTTAAGAGGGTCTTAATCATCAGCGCAGACATTTTCTGCAACTGGCTCCTGGTAGCATCAGTGGAAGACAGAAAAGAACCACTATATTGCTGTAACAGCACTCAAGGACCTGCGCAGTTCTCAGCTTCCTACCCTAGCTGGTTCTCTGCTGACACACTTTTTGAAAAGTTATCATTAAGTTTATTAAAGTTCCAAATCCATCAACATGGAGTCAATTTTACCAACCTCATCTCCATTTCAAAGTTTCTCAGCAGAGTCTTCTGAACTTTTTAATTACTCTTTTTCTTTCCAATCTTCTCTTAGTGGGATTGAGAAGAAGTGTTGGTACCTGTCCCATTATGAAACTAGTCATCTATACCAATTAGCCAGTTCTGGTCTTCTGCTTGCTACAACTGAAATAAAATTAAATCTCCTTCTAACTTCTTATGGGTAATTCTTCAAGTCCTTTAATACAAACAGGTTTGGTTAAGGCCTTTGCTTAATTTTCTCAGTGTACTGTAGTTATAGCTCACTGTGGTCCAAAGTACTCCCAAATAAGGCCTTCAGCCCCA
>WHYT01017010.1:320918-371745 GCA_009806455.1 Tetrax tetrax
CCGCCCCCGCCGCTCGGCTCCGGTATCCGGAGCCCCAGCCCGCGGGGGACGGGGGTGCGGGGACCGGTTGCACCCTGCGCTTTCCTCCTGCCGTGCGATCTGTCTTAAAGACAGCTGCCCGATCTCCCTTTTCCCGTCCCGTTCGCTAAAGGAGGGGTGGGCACTTAAAAACAGAGGCACCCTTTGGCCACCCGAAATAAGGTCGCTCAAAAAGCGAAAGTGCGGCTCCCCTCCGCCTCACGAAAGTGTGCGGAGAAAGGGGAGAAAATGTGGTTAAGTATATATTGAGTATATATATTAAGCAGATATACACGCAATAAATGGGCGCACCCTCTTTCCTCCAGAAGCAAACCCGAGGTTTTGCAAGGCAAAAAGCAAGGGAAAAAGCCGGTCGAGCCGCTGGAGGAGCGGCAGCCCTGGCGAGGGATGCTGAGAAGCAAACCGGGATAATCGCTCTCACTTCGGGGCAGGTTCCCTACGGAGAAGCAAAGCTGGTCACCCTCACTGCAGGTCACCAGGGTCCCTTCTCACCAGGGTACGCGTGTACTGCAGGTGTGGGTGGTGAAGGTCACCTGGTGGGCCTTTCTCACGTAATAAAAAACTAACGAGACGCAACATCAGTAAAGAGTATGTTAGTGATTGTGGATTAAAAGTACTCGTCCCAACATTACTCAGCACAGTCACTCATTACTTGAAAGTCAGTAGTAAAACACCTAAGAGAGTGAAGTTTGGCAGACACAGCATGACATGAGATTAATGAGCACAGCCTTTATAGCTTTGGCAAACAGTGTCTATTCATCCAAAATACGTAAATAAAACCAAATGTAAAGACATGTATTTAAGTATTCTTGCATTCACCAGAACCAAAAATGCCCAGCTTCCTACCTATTTTGTCTTGTGGTTCCCTGCATTTTTAAAGGAATTAAACAAATACTACCGGGGTGCTCATGCGCTGCTAGCTCTCAAGCATCCTTGCAGGGTAAGTATATCGTGAATATCCCAGCTTTCACTGCAAATAGCTGTCATCACAAACTGTATTGTTAGAAAACAAAGAATGTACATGAGCGATGTGGCTCTTTGGTGTCCACTGAGCTCCTGTGGAAGACCGACCCCCGGTCAGCCATTCATGATGACAGCAGGCCCCAGGTGCCCTGTGTCCCTTAGAAGCTGAGGTCATATTACAATTTTTCCTTCCTTGTGGGAATTAATAAAATCTCTCTCTTCTATCTGGATGTGTATTTCTGCTAACATACAAATATTTAATATTTTGAGACTTCTACATCTGCTTAATTTACCAGAAATTTGCCAACAACTTTTAAAGTTGTTGTAACGGACAGACAACACGTGCATGTACACATACACAAAGCATGACCCCACAAACCTTCTGTCATTAGGCCAGTAACAAAGGAACACAAGTATACCTAGAAATTGTGGGACTACAGTCTAAAAAGCCTGCACACAACTTCCTGTCCAGGAGATCCAGGAAAAACCATGGTGTTTCACCAAAAGATCATCTGTGTGTACTGGAAAAGCAGCCTTTCACGCCTGCAGTCACTTTGCTTTTGAAAGTAATTTTTTTACACTCAGAATGTAAAAAAAAAAAAAAATAATAAAAAAAAAATCCAGATGATATTTCTGTTAAAAGATCTAATCTTGCACACCTTCTCTGGTAATACCTGCAGTCACGGATACATTTTGAGCACCCATTGAATAGAACAGAGAGCCTGTGATAGCAATGGTTCTTAACATTTAATCATTTAATATAAAGGATGGATAAAGCATGCACTTGTTTCCCTTATCACATCAATAAAACACACAATAAGGCTTAGATGACATTTTAAAAAATATTCTTGTTTATATTCTAAAGTCTAATATTTACAGTTGAACAAAGAATCCTTTTACCATAAAATGAGGATGCGAATTCTACCACTCTTAACCTTCACTTTTGAAGTGTTCCACTTAGTATGACATGCTTTCCAGAAAACCAATAATTTAATCAGTGGCAGAAATTCTCCACAAAAATATCTAGTCCTTCATATTCAAAGTACTATTTGATTGACAAAATTATATGTTTGTTTTCCTAGATGTAAGAATCTCCGACTGGAGAATCCCATAATATTTCATATTTCTTACAGAGATAAGTCAGCTTATCTGAGAAGAACAAGTGTAATATATTTAATGTATTTGTAAGGCATTGTTCCTCATGAAAATGGAATTTCTTTAAGCTAAGTACTATTCCAAACCTAAAATGCATTAAAATAAGGTTACCAAGTTGTAATTTTTTTTACTCTTTTCCATCATTACTCTGTTATTAAAAATACTTAAATCATGTACTGTTTTAGAATTATTATCCTCCCATATCAGAAACAAAACATCAGGATGCTATACAAGTTTCTAAGAAACTGTAACAGTTATTAAGTTTTATATTCATAGAAATTCATTTCAGCTGTGCAGTTGCCTCACTTGAGGAGATGCTGTCAGCGTAACCAAGAGCAAAAAGAGAAGAACATGACCCATATTCTACAACGCAAGTGAATTAAACATGAATACTACAGGGCATAAGTGAAGCCAGACATCAAAGCACAGAGAGACTATTTCTAAGAGCGAGCAGTATCTTCCGTTCTGCTCAGGATCAAAACAAGAACATAGGCAACATTTCTGGCAAGAAAACAAATATTCTCTACCAGGAAAAGTAAAAAAATTAGAAATGTTTAAGTAACACACCAAAAAACCCCATATATTTTTCAGTTTTATGTTGGCATAATCTCCTTCTATATAGACAGATCACATGTGTGTAGTACCTTAAAGAATACAAAACTCTCGGTGCCGTCATCTTTTGACAAGCATAGTTTACAAAGCAGCATAAGCAGCAAAAAGTCCTCTTGTACTTAAAACCAAGCATCCTCTGTTAAAACATGCAATAAACACAGTTCTTACTGCCTGCTTTCTAAGCAGCCCTGGCAATCCATGGATGTCAGGCTGACAATACTCTATTAAACAATTCTGGAATAGTCACAACCAGTGACAAACCTCTTTCATCCATCTACAAGCCATCTTTTAGCCAAAATTAACAAAGCACATAAGCACAAATGCAGATGCAGAGAAAAAAATTGAAGATGCAAGGAGGGCCCTGGCCTTCTAACACTGGCCAGATCAGAGTACATGCTCTAACTTGTAAGATGAGGGTGAGGACTATGAAGTTGTTTGAAACCTCCACAGCTGGACATAGTCCATCTTAAGTATTTGGGTATATATTCTGTGACAAAGGTGGGCTTGATCACATTTTCAGTGCTTTGCTAGCTCAAGGCCTGCCATTTGTTCTATTTTGACATCTCTTTAAATTTTGGTGAGATACACAAAACGCATTTTGACAGAAGTTACAGCATAGCAGCAAAGCCTTCAGCTGTTCCAGGCACGTAAGTGTAACTGGATATAGAATTATAATAAGTCTAGCCATATGAGGCCTAAACAGCCAAAATACTATTAAAAATGAACCAAGCCCCAAGAGACACTGGTACGTATTTTGTTGGGAGACAGGGAAGCTGGAGGGCACCTTGGGATTGAAACTGGTGGAATTTTTCCAGGTAAGGGATGGCAAGGAGCCATCCTTTATCAGGGATGGTTGCCTAGACTAGGCAAGACAAACTGGTTCAAAAACAGCAAACAGAACTACTGGCGTCCACCAAGCAGAAATTACAATTTTGAATCTTGGGAAGTGTCTCTCTTTAGAGCAGATAAAGACTAAGAGAAACTAAAAGGTATTCATCCTAAGAAGAGGCAATTTCAGCCTTCTTAATGCTCCTGAATACTGTTCAGCTGATCCAGAAGGAACCTAGCAAAGCTTTTTTTAGATGATGCTTGTGGTGCAAATTATGCAAAAACTGGATGAGGAAGAAAAGCTGATCTGCATTTCAACTTAAAAGTATTTCTGCACTGAGAACCTAAACTGTTCCCAAGCCTATGTATATAAACACACACGCGCACACAGAGTACAGAAGACAGCGTGTCACTGTAAGTGTTGTTTTGCAAGCACCTACAAAATCAGAATTACAATCCTCACCTAGAAGGAAAACCAGGGGCAAAAAAAATCATCTGTTGGACTTCCCAAAATGCAAACATCTTCTACTGTGTTTGACAATGCAGACTATGGTCCCATTTTTTTTCTGATACTTGTCTGTAATGCAACGTGTAACTATATCAAATTTCCAACTGTGTCCTTCTGAATACAATTCCAATTCAATTTTTTTTGGTAGAACAAGCTTAAATGACTGGACTGATTTTGAAGTATTTGATTTTCTTATTCTTGAATGGCTTAAGAATATTCCTAGAAACATGTACTATAAAGAAAAAAACTACACTGAGTTGGCATTTGCATTCTAAAACAGAAGTGCCTATTTTAGCTCTGCTTTTTAAAACCACATTAAAATACTTCCAGGGAGATCTCACCACTAATATGTGTTTTACAACACTGCCTTCTAGAGAGGGAATCTTGTGTCTATTCACTGTAAATCACTATTTTTGCGAGTTCCATTTGCTGAACACACTGTACCTTTTCAGCAAAGGCTGAGACGCCAGCCGCCGACACGCCTGCTTTCTATTTTAAGTGCAACCTCAGGGCAAGGCTCAAGACCAAATCTGTCAACTGTCCAGATTGTTTACCCTCAGGAATGCATTCAGAGCTGTGTTCAGAATAAGCCATACAGGATCTCTGGGTGAAAATCCCACATATATTCAAGCTCTGCAGATTACTCAGGGCACCCTTCTTTGTAGACTGGACGTGTCTGTCTGTGGTGTGTATGTCCCGAGGTATCTCATCTGTTCCTGCAGTGATTTTGCCTGACTGAGAGCGGGTGTATGAGATGGACTTCATAGTGATGCCAGCACACAAGAATGTGTTCCCCTTGACATAGGAGTCTTCTAGATAAGCCCCAAGACAATGACGATGTGAAAAGCTGAGGCAATGTACACTTCACACTTCAGGGTCTTCCCAAGGCTCACTTTACAAGCCTAAGCCTCTGAGATCTATCAAGGATTCATTTAATTCAATATTCAGCTAGTGCCTGCTGTTGTGGAAAACAAAGATTAAGGAATGTATAAAAGCAGAGGGATCAGAAACTGAAGGATACCTTAGTTATTGTGGGGGAAAAACCTCTCCAAAATCACAAAAAGAAATTGAATCTCTCAGCTTAATATGGATTATTAAATGCCATGTGAAAAAAAAAAAAACAGTGCAATTTAAATCAAGGCAAAATTTTTGGTATTTATATACTTTTTCCTTCTAAAATTGAAAAGGTGAACTGAACAGTTGAGATAATGAGGCTTGAAAAGAGTAATATTCATAGCCTAGCAGTCTCTCAATGATTCTGCCAAGCAGTAAGTAGCTAGAGACAGCTATCATTGTCCAATGATGAGAGTTAACCTAACTGTGAGGACATCGAAAAAGTTTTAAGGAGAACATAAAAACTTTCCTTTACTTTCAACTTATTTACTACAGTAAAATAATGAGAATTCTCTTCTTATCTGTATATAATCAAATAAGAGAAAGATGTCTCAGTGGCAAGGCTCTGACGACTATGTTCTGGTATCTAAATTGGTAGACCTTAATTTCCATCAAATTATTGTTACACTCTTTTTTTTTTTAAGAGGAGATCCATTTTTTTTCCCCAAATGTTGTTTGGAATATTTTCTTTACTTTCCTGGTTACATTTACTATTTTTAAATGCTTATTTTGACAAACAGGAAAACCTGGCTACCAAGAAAAAGAAGTTTGAGGCCTGCTCTTATACTTCCTTCCTTTGTTCTCCATTCAAACATGAAAAATTTTTACATTTAAAATAAAATGCAATATGAGTACAGCACAATGAGATATTTTTTGCAATGTACATATATTATCAATCATATTATGTTAAAATTTGCTTTCTGGAACATTGAGTGTAAGCCTAGAAGAACAATTCTTTTTTAAAAAAAAAAATTTCCACTAGAACAAGCAAATTGAATAAACTTTTTAAAAAAGAAATCTTAAAGAAGAAGTCTTAAAGAAATCTTAAAATAAATCGTGACTACTACTATACTTTCCCTTCAAAGTTTGTCAAGAAAGTCAGTGAAATGCACTGACACTGTACCTCAGTTTTGTGTGTCAGATCTGTTAATGCCACTGACCCCAGCCAGTATTTTATTGCTCTTCACTATTATTCTATATTAGAATTCTTCTGGAATTTAGAACACCTTTGAAAAGGCTCACTGAATGTGCCCAAATTTTAGCTGGCATAAGGTTGCACATGGAGGCCCTGATTACAGTTCCTTTCCATTCCTGTTGCATCACTCCTCAGTATTACAACTTTTCCCCAGTCTCCTACATTTGGAGCTCCAAAGCCCAGATTTGTTACCTTTCTGAGAAAATTACAAAATTTCTTTTCTCCTCCTTGTTAAAGCTGCTGCTAAGAATGCAAGGCAGGACAGAGTTGAGATCTAAAGTGGTCCTTTCTATAAAATTTTCATTATTTGTCCTGGTTTCAGCTAGGATAGAGTTAATTCTCCTCTCAGTAGCTGATATGTTCTCCACCATTGCCAGGGCTTTAACCACTGGCAGCAGGCAAAATGTCCTTGTTCCACGCCTGCGCCACACATCTGCGAGACTCCATAGCAGCAGCATCTTTTCAGCCTACCTAAACCCATTCAGCTCAGCAAAGGGCCAGGCAGGCTAACAGCCCATGCCACAGCAGAGATCAGGATGGACTATGGAACCATTTCTGGCTTTATACTTCATGCAGCTTCAACAGCTACTTTCAGAAATTCAGCAGTATCCCCCTGAGTTTCAAAGAGAAACCAAGTATGGACCCTTCAGACTACTCTCTTGTTTGAATTGTTTTACCTGATTTATGTGCAGCACCATAGCTTTCATCTGAGATGCACTATGTAATTTAAAGCAGTATGTACAAGGTTAAGCTCGTATCTACACCAGCTAAAACTGATATATGGAGTACAATCTTTTGCAGGTAGCAAATGTACTAAACTGTTAAGCCCTACTCTGAGTATATCGGTTGAAACAATCTTATTTCAGGAACAACTTTGCTCCCAGTCCTTAATAAAAAGATAGAAATGGGGCAATGGAAAGTATTTTAGGATCTAGCCCACATATTCTATAATATTATAAACATTTAGTCTAGGAATCACTTATTGATTGCAATTTTTAAAAGCTGTTTCTTTCCTTTTACAATTTTTTTTCTGTCTTAATTTGAACTATGAAAAGGATGAGGAAAACAGCATAGAATGTGAAATGTTCCTTCTCAAAAAAAAAGGCACAAAAATGCTTTCATTATTAATATATCTTTGCATCAAGTGTATTGAATAATCTGCATTTATCACTTGCAAGTGATCCCTTAGCATATGGTCTACCAACACATCATAAATGCATGGCCAAAGGATTGAAAGTTGGGCAAATGCTGGTTTAATTTTAACTAATAGGTATTACACTGCCACGGCTGCCTGTGCGTGAATCTATCAGATTCATCATCATGAAGAGAAATTCCAGAGAGTCTCTACTAAAAGATCAGGACAGGCAGTAACACTGACTCATTTCTTTTGGTATTCTGCTCCAAGTTTTCATGAGACCAAAGCAGAAAACTAATTTGAAATTGAAAGGAAAGGAGAACTGGGAATGTCAGCCAGCTTTTGCTTTCTCAGATGACTGTGAACTAAACTCCTTTTGGTTAGTCATACATAGATTCTTGTCATTCCCTTCATACATTCTTCTTAGAAAAACTTAAGTAACACAAAAATTATGTCCAGATAAAAAAATATTACCAGAAACTTCTGGTGGAACCCAGTCATTCCTTTGCTACAAATCAACAGCCTTCTAATTGCAATATTGATATAAACAAATAGTTCTGCCAGTTTTCCATTGGCCTCCAGTTACAGATGAGATAAAATATTAGTTTTCATTAAAATAATGTAAATCTAATCATACTACTTCCTCAAGAGACTCAAACATTAACAGAATATACTTACAGATTTAAAATTAAAATACACACATTTTCAAATAAATCGTGAGTCATTATGTATAAGAGACAACAATTAATCTGAATGTTCTGTATACCTGGATGAAGCAAAAAGTAAAATAAGAATAAGCAAAGCAAAGCTTGTGCATTATGATCTTCTATCACATTTCTATAAAAAAGATTTAGAAGTGATATCTACTTAATATAAAGTTGGTAACACTGCAAGTGCGTAATTTGAAAGTTCTCTGAGAAATCTATGGAGTCAAAAGTAGGCTAACACCTAGGAGTGATTTACTGGAAGGTTCTCAAAAAAAAAGCCAGCTAGCACTACAGCTAGAATACTTCCTTGTGTCTTCATCTAGAAACATGTTTATTGTCTTTCAATCTCAATTTCTAAGATTTGTAACTTAAGTGTGTTCTGGAATTTCAGTTTCATATATGAACACGATTCCATTTGTACAAAAATTATATCATTTCGAGAAAAATATTTTCATTCTTACAAAGGAATCCAAGAATTTGGAACTTTGACCTCCCTCGGAGAAGGTCCAGAGGAGGGCCATGAAGATGATAAGATGGCTGGAGCACCTTTCCTATGAGGACAAGCTGAGAGAGTTGGGGCTGTTCAGCCTGGAGAAGAGGAGGCTCCGGGGAGACCTGATAGCGGTCTTCCAGTACCTCAAGGGGGCCTACAGGAAAGATGGGGACAGGCTGTTCAGTAGGGCCTGTTGTGATAGGACAAGGGGTAATGGGTTTAAATTAGAAGGAGGTAGGTTTAGATTAGATATTAGAAAAAAATTTTTTACAATGAGAGTTGTAGAGCACTGGAACAGGTTGCCCAGAGAGGTGGTGGATGCCCCATCCCTGGAAACGTTCAAGGCCAGGCTGGATGAGGCTCTGAGCAACCTGATCTAGTCAGGGATGTCCCTGCTTCTTGCAGGGGGGTTGGACTAGATGACCTTTGAAGGTCCCTTCCAACCCTAACCATTCTATGATTCTACAATTCTATGATTCTTTAAGTGGGCATTCAGAAACATATCGGTGTATGAGGCTCTAGAAACTACTTCCAAAGAGAAGGAACATTTCAGTGAATCATGTACTAACAATACATGTGGAAATGAACAGCTGGGATGAACTCAGTCCAAAGCCGATCATGGGGAATCTCCTGAGCGACTGGTAGGAAGCAGCTTTGATATATGACAAAGGAACATACGAGTCCCATGGTCAAAGCCTGTCCAAAAGCATTTATTCAATCCTTTTCTGGTTTGCTTTTTCTTAACCTCCTACATGTGAACACCACCCACTTCCATGGCTAAATTGATTATAAGATTTCCAGCAAGAAAAGAGCTGCTGAAAAGGAACGTTTTGCATCACCTCACAGTAAAAGAAATACCAGGAGTTATGCTATGTAGACATGTATGCATGTGCATAGACACAAATATGCAAACACACATACAAACATACATATATATATATATATACATGTGTGTGTGTGTATGTATCAACCCTATATACCGTCTCTAATGAACGCCGAAAAAAGACAGGCACCAAACAGAGCATTTAGATGGGAGTGATGAGTCTCCATCCAAAAACTGAACAAAACCTCCAAATATTCTACTATTGCCCAGCAGTAGAAGTAGTCACGTTCAGAACAGGCTCAGTTTGAACAGCCTGGGCTCCATCTGCTTGGCATCCAGAAACTGGACACTTGCTTTCCTAAATCGGTCATAAGATTAAGAGTCCAGTGGGAATTTTAACATTGTGCCTGTGACCTCCATAATACTAGACACTCCAAGAAATAATCACAGGATTATTGAGTCTGAATTGGGGCAGGGGGGGCTCATTCTTTAGCCCTACGAGATTTGAATTCTTTGCTTCTCTGAAGAAACTCCTTGAAGAACACAGGTGCATCATTCAGCTTCCATGCTAAGCTCACGGTTGTGGCTTTTCCAGCCTTCAAGGGGCTTGAATTCCCCCAAGCTGGGGGAAGAAAAAAGCCCTGATGTCCAATTTGAGTGGGAATTGTAACCAAACTATATATGTAATAAATATTTCTTCTTTAAAATAATTTTTTTAAAAGTTATTTAAAATTCAAAAACCTGATTTAAGTACCCATATATCATCAGCAGAGGATACTGGGCTTTGAATCCCAGTAGAGTGAGATACCTAACTAAAAATCAAAGGAAAACAGAGAGGTGTTGACACAGTTATTTGCCGGGTGTTTCTCACTGGCTTGTTCAACGCAGTATTCAGTTCAGCCTGCAATTTCTTGACTCTGCTCTGAGATACTGGACTCTGCACACAACTGTAAATGGAGGCATTTTATTCTGAGGCCAAATTCCTACAAAAGATTCTCACCTAAAATCTTTCTTTCACTCATAAGTTTTGTTTATACACAAAGATATATTAAAAAAAACCCTCCTTTAACACAAAACATTTTTGAAAAGAAAAAATATATATGAGAAACTCTGGCTAGATAACTAGATAACTACAAGACAACTGGAAGATGTAAATGACTGAGATAATAGCTAATCCAGATCATAGATGTTAATTGAGATATTTGGAGATTAGCATCTTTACATCCTGGGTAATACATCAGGAAAGGAAATTACAATGTACAGAAAATGGAATTCACCAATAATGAAGATCACAAAGAATTCAGCATGTATTTCTAAGAGAGTACATCCATAAGTAGGTTATTTGCCATGTAAAATAATGATTGCTTTTACTTGCTTTCATGTGAAAATAACATTTCTAATATTAAAGATACTCTTCTGCCAAAGGTTGCATAATATACTAATTAAGTGATGTAAATTTTTAACATCCAATGTGTTTTGTGTTTGCAATACAATAGATGGGAATGGGGAAGCAAAACTGTAGAGCTTGTTTGCATCTGAAATAGAAAACAAGTTAACACTGGCTGGGAATTTTAAAGTACTAAAAGCTGCTTCTGAATAATTCCATATGTGAACACTCTTATTTTGGAATAAGAGTGCTTTGTTCCTGTTCAGCTTGACCCACTTTCCAGGTGTATTTAATTAGGAGCAGTTTCATGCATAAGAAAGTCTTTTATTTGTTCTCTTGATTAAAGCAATAAAATACAGTATCTAGGGTTTCTGATTCAAAACACCTTAAACATGTAAAAAAAATAACCAAGTTACAGAAACAGTGCCTACATATTAAAATGTCATTCTGGCATTTTCACTGTTTTCCTAAATAAGTGATTTCAAAGGTAAAAGGTTTTTTTAAACAGTCTTCAGTCAGCAATTACTTCCTGCTAAAATCCATAAGCTGTGGATAGATGGTTACTCAGAATTCTTTAAGACAAATCTGCTCTTTGCAAAATATGATGTTCTTAAAAGCATGTGCCAATGGATGAACTGTAGTGTCTCAGCACTTCAGAAATCAAGCTATTTACCTAAAGGAAAACCATGCAGTCTAGAGAGGACAAGAGGAGCTCACTCTTCCTGTACTCATAGCTGACGCAAATCCAGACGAACAGAATCTGTGGTGGCAGCTCAAGCTTTTGAGCTCAGCACTGAGCCAAACACATGCACCCAGATACCTGCTCAGAATACAAGCGGTGTGAATCCACATTGACTCAGAAAATAAAGTGTAGATATGTTTAAAAATTGGAAGCCTAACTTCAAGTGTCTGTAAGTATGTCTAACAAGTGTGCACATGTACGGATGCTTGACCTAGGCCTGGTATCACAGCTTTGGCCACGTAAGTCTCCTGACCCACTGATGCTTGTGTAGAAATTAGTACATAGCATCAGCCCAGAGATGGCAGCCAACACTTGAGAAGCAGGATGAACAGCTTCATCGAGCATTGCCATCTCCACCTGATCCCCAGTGCTCCTTGTCTGTTCCACAGCACAAGCAAGCAGGGTACTTTAAACCACTAAACTGGTTTGTATCATGATAGTTTCTATCATGAGTGGTTAACACATTTAATCTTGCAATAGAAGAGTGGAGGAATGTTCACATAGCATGAAAGGCAGTGTAAAAAAGTTATTTCTTATGCACTGCTCAGCTATTTACTATGGGCTGTAAATGGCAGTGTTTGGCACCATTCTGCCTACAGTGGTTCTACTCTAACCCATGTCCTCCGGTAAATTTTCAAGCTGTGGGGCAGGAGGATTAAGCCCAATGCTGGACTGTTCACAGCTGGATGGCTGACAAATAAGGGCCCACAGGCAGAGTCAGACATAAGTCACTAAGAACAAATAGAAACTCTTCACCTATGTAATAAAGCAATGTGTTTATGAATAGTATGGTGCAACCCCCTAGAAATTCTCTCTACTGCATGAGTGACACCCTCCAATTGTTCCTACCCAACAGATCTGTGTAACTGTCCTATAAACAGAAAGGTGTTTCAGATTTCTCTCCTGTCATTAAATCTTAATTCAGATCCTAAATGTTCAATCTTCATTTGAAAAATAGAAGATTGCATACTATGTATTCAGCAGGTTCTGATGTGTTTAAGAACAAATTAAAACTTCAAGTAATTTGGCAGCTTGCTGTTAAGACAATAGCCTGTCTTTTAAGACAATAATGGTATGTTTTAGCTTGTAGTTGATGTAATCTCGCTCTTACATTCTACTGCTTCCATAAGAAACAGTGCATTGCTGCTTTCTAGGAAACAAGAAATGACACTACATGCCACATTAACAATCCTTCTTTAAAATCTGTCACATTTTATCTTTAAATTATTTCCACTGAAAAGAAACTACATTTCCAAATACTACGGGCTTCAAAAATATTTTGTGTAAGGGTTAAGAAAACTACTGGAAAATGAAAATATCACCCATTTCTATTCATTGCTGAGAACTCTTCTGCACTAGAAATGTGAGCTGTGGTATTAAGCAAAATAAGCCCTTCTCCTCAGCAACTAAATTTCTATGTCAGTGTTTGTATTATTCCTGAAGTATTGATCTCTATTGATCTGCAACCATGTCTTACTTTAGAATACCTCACAGGGATTAGGCAGGAAGCTCAGTAGACTCCCTATGCAACCATGCAGCACACTGGATAAGCTCTTCAGATCTGCACCAACTATCAACAATTGAAAAATAGTGACATTTGAACAATGGAAAACTGATTTTCCTTTCACTCCATGTTCTTCGAACTACTGAAAAACACTCCTCACGGGAACTGCAGAAGAACTTAATTCAATTACAGTAAATCAAATATACCTTCCATTTGATGTTAAGATTATACAATAAATAAGTATCAACAAAAGCAACATCCTAGCTGGGAAAATATTAAGAATAAAAAGTAATTATCTTTTACCGATCTATTCAATGAAAGAATATTACATATTTAGTTTACTCCTCATCTCCTAGGTGGTTTGTTTACTTTTGCATTCAATATATCTTGAAATTATTGTTTTACATACTTTCAATGTATTTTTAATAAATTAAATTTATGAATAAATTAGTTGTTTGGACACTAAAGTCTGCTTGAGGAAAAATGTCTTTAAAGCAGAAATACTTAAGCTAGAAAAAAGCTGCTAGATGTTATTAAATTGTATTTAATAGCATACTATGATATGTTCTGAAAAATCAGTTCTGCCTGTTTTACATACTCAGCTCAAGAGTGGTTACTCACAACCTAATAGAGTGGAGAAGGTCGAAGCTAGACTACAAACAGACCCTCAAGGAAAGAAAAATGAAGGAGTGAAAGAAACAGACCTAGGGGTATTTTGAAATAATAGAAAAAGAAGAAAGAAGGAAAGATAACAGATACAATCAAAGAATGATTCATTATTTCAGAAAAAGTGATTCGCCGTCACGTGAGCAAGAAGACTAAAAGAAACCAACAGATGATACGCGGAGGATGTAGAATCTGGACAATCAAAACAGCACTTACTTGGTTACCATTGCCGTTTCCAATGTGAGAAAATATTTAATTGCTGTATGAATATAATCAATGACATTTAGGTCAAACCATCTATAGACAGAGAAGCAGGATTATATCTAAAGGAGACAAATGGCAAGCTTTCTCTTCATTTAAGCCAGTGCCACTTCAAAAGGATTTCAGGCAAATTGGGCAAACTTTTGCAGACTATATTTGAACTCTCTTCTTCCTTGATGATGAAGGTGAAATATTACTGTATTTTTTGCTTGACACTGTAAGTGCATGTTTTAAAAAGAGCAAACTGAGGGATGTTGACAATCTATCCAACTACCAAGTGTTTTCCAGCTCTTTTATTTTCAGTCGTCTATTTCTTCTCAGTATTATTTTGAGTTCATAAAGTGACATTATCATACCTATTTTCTGTTTCAGATATAGGTGAGTCTTTTCTTCTGTCCTCTCTTGATTCTTTCCTCTTGGTGGATATCCCCAAAACCTATTGCTGACAAACTTATCTTCAGTGTGGAGAGCTCTTATACAAGGTACCCGCATCTGGCTCCTTATCTGGGACATGGGTGTTGAGCAGCTGCCTGGCTAACATTGTAAAATGTAATGTGGAAGCATAAACTGCACCACTAAATCCTAACTCAAGGCTATTAAAGTTTAAGTAACTACAGTTGCTTAAACAATCCAACTAGCCTAACAGCAGCAATCTATAAGAATAAATTTTGTTTGTAAGGTGTTCTGTTCATAATGTTGTTGATCTCCCTCAGAAACACGAAGCTCGCAAGTATCATGCATCTTTTTGTCATTTAGTTGAAAATTTGTATCTTTACATATACATATATAAAATTAACAAGCAAGCTAATTAACAAATATCAACAACTCTTCAAGTAGCATATCTTAGACTCACATTCTTGCCTATCTTAGACACCTCTTGCCTGTCTTACGCACGCATTCTAGGACGAGGTGAATGACTTTCTGTAGGTGTCTCCCATTTCAGAGAGACTGCAGAAGGCACCCTGGTGACAAGGTCAGACTAGACACCGAACCTGTACATAGTTCCACTGCAATGAAAATCGACCCACTAATGTTCTGCTACTTAAAAGGCATCTGTTTGAGGTATTATTTGAGCAGCAAGGAGCATTACCTTTTACCATATTATTATGCTTTTAGCCAGATAAAATAGATATTTTTAGTCTGATATTTCAATTTCCCTTTGCTACTACCAGATTGCAAGGGTTAAAGGGAACTGTAACAGCACTTTAACCTCCAACTTGGCACACATTCCAGATATAAGAGTTCTGGTTGTGCAGAAAGTAAAAGTAACCTGCTAGGTGGTTTCCAGCAAGGAACAGACTTTGTGAAGCTTTTCTATCTCAGAGATAGCACAGGGGAAGTCTGATATATAAACTTCTCCATACTAGCCACTCAGGAGAACCTTATCACAGTTTATAGGCTGAACACAGCTTGGTATGTGACAAATTTCTTTCATGTGTATATAATCTTATTTAACATTATATTATTATAAACAAATATTCTTTAAAACAAGTCTACAAAACTCTTCATGAACGGATCCTGAAAATACTTAGGTGAGATAATTAATGCTAAAGACACATTTAACATAAGAAGATTTACATAATGCTTCCTTTGATGGTCAGAGGGTCTATTTAACATCTTCACTGTGATATAAAGAACTGACCAATCACTCAGGTGAAGAAGAATATACTGTGAAGCTCAATTCCTTCCAGCATTCACTGGTCTTCTTTGGGATTTGAGGTGACATACAACAGCTGCCATGAAGTGGGTGGTCTGAAGAAGGACAGTTTGTTGGCTTGCTGTTTTATTTGCTTTAAAGAATAAACTGAACTCTACTTTGAGGATGACACTTCAACATTATTGTCACTGTCATGTCAAATTTTAACTCCTGAATACTTACCCTGTGGGGCTGGCATACAGATGCAGAGAAAACTTCTGGTACAGCTGTCTGTAGGCTCTGCTGAATATAGTGGATGCTGCTCTGTAACATATTGCC
Source organism: Tetrax tetrax (assembly GCA_009806455.1). NCBI lineage: Eukaryota > Metazoa > Chordata > Aves > Otidiformes > Otididae > Tetrax > Tetrax tetrax. The sequence continues at coordinate 336,806 of WHYT01017010.1, forward strand.
AAAGCCTGTTTACCTGCTGTGCATACTGCTGCAGCTCAGCAGGTGTTTCACCTCTGCCTTTATCCATATCAAGCTTTTATGCTTCCCATATTCTTAAATATGCTTTTAAAATCTGCAGCTACCAAGCCAACATGTGTTGTGGCACTTATTAGCCATGGTAGCATGCAATTCTTTGTTGTGTATTTATTTCTGTTTCTAACATTAGTTCTGATAACTTTCTACATCTTTTCATCTTACTATATGCATAACACTCAAGTCTGGCCCAAACTCTAGGTAACAAAAAGTAAATATTGGTTTTGTATGTTCTGTGCACTTCAAGGAAAGAAGGTAACTGCTTGCGTACATGTACATGTAGAAAGAACTAGAGCTGGATACAGTGTTTTTTCTGTATTAAGTTATTTTCAATTTTCTCTGTCACTGATGTATTAATAGAACTGTATTAACTCCCTCTTGTGTTTATTTTAATGTCTTAGCTACCTACAATTACTAAAATCCCTATTCAAATCACATTTTAAAATGAGTTTTTCAAAATTCATTACAACATAGTTTCTTCTTCTCTGAAATTACAAAATAAGTAATATAAACTCTGTTCCAATATAGCTGTTTTCCTTCCCCTTTTTGCTTTAAATAATACATATTAACATGTACAAAACCAGAAAAATTAAATGCCTGTATCTGGGCAAGATGCATCTATGTCCATATAGGACTAAGGAAAGTGAGGATAATAGTACTACACTTTCTTCATGTGGTATCAGTGAAGAATATCCATTCAAATACTATGGCTAGAGAAAGCCAGATGTAGTACTCGTAAAAATAATTAAGATGAGTCTGTTTGGACTGTGAAAATGACAATTCCCATAAATTCTTTACGCATTGTCACACAAGGATGGAGTTAAAGCCAAACAAGCATCTGATTCTTGCTTTGAATACCAGTTGATTGACTGCTGTTATAGACCACTTAATGGATTTCATATTCAAAAGACAGCTGAAAAACTGACTGTCTCATTTCAGGATTCTGTCAGTAACAAGCCAAGTTCAAGAACAGACATTTAAACAAATGTTTTGAAAAAACACTGTCAATATCCAAATATACTACTAAACAGCTTTTACTTGTAATGAGTTATTTACCAAATTCCTTAATCAGATATATATGCCAAAATATTCTGAAGTATATTTGTGAATAGTGGACCCTCAATTTCACCCAAATGAAAAATTTTATACTATGTTAAATAATCTTTTAATTTCTGTTTCTCTAAGCATTTGAATGCATATAAATAACACTTGAATGTACACACTTGCACAGAAGACATTACATATATAGTTATATGCATAGATACAATACAAGGCAATAAATATGATAATATCTTTAGACAGACAGACAGATAGATATGTATAAATATATCTAATTTTAACTGGTCTGGATTTTGCAATAGTGTTGTCACTAATTTAAACAGACATCCTGCACTTTTTTCCTCTGTACTTCTTTTAGTTTGTTTTGTACAGTCTACCTAAGCTAAATAAAGGTGGCCCTAAGTCAAACAAAAACATTAACAGCAATTAGCATTTGCAAAGTGCCTGACATATTTAAAGTATTGTATTAGTATTTAGTCATAAGTCCTCAAAACAGTTCTCAAGACCATCGAGCACTTCCACCACCAACGCTGCGGCACAGTGCAACAAGTTACCACATGGCAGAAACCAAGTCATCACCAAAGCCCTGCACAGAGTCCTGGAACCAGCACTAAACTTTTAATGGAGGTCTTTACGTAAAGCTAGTCCAAACAACGGGAATTTACAAGTAGTACTAACTGTTCATGAACACCCTTTGTCTCCAACATAGTGTTACTTTTATAGCATTATGAATGAAACAATCCAGATCTTCAAAAGTGGCTGAAAAACAGCAGATGAGGCACCAGGTATCATCAGGTACAAGCTACCTATTAACCAGGTATAAGTTTTTATAATGATGAAAAGAATAATATGTGCTTAGGAGAAATTGAGCATAATGAATTATTCACATGTATTTCTGACAATTATAAGCCTTTGAAAGTTGTATCTTTCCATCAGAATTAGCTCAACTAGAAGAGGCGCCTGAATCAGTTGTTTTCCTTTTATTTTACGCTCCTCATACCTTTAAAGGTTTTGCAGCATTTGAGGACGGATACAGTAAATTCATGAAGTCTTTATCTTCTTGAGATCTCTTAGTCCTTAACAATATATCTTCACAACAAACAGAAGTTTTCATCTTTTTGAGATTTCTTAGTTCTTAAGGATGTATCTTCATAACAAATAGAAGTTTTCATATTTTTGAGATTCCTTATTACTTAAGGATGAAGACAGGGCTTTCCTTTAAAACTGTCCACATGAGAAAGATTCCAATGAAGATGTTTCTATTCAGCTAGCTAGGATGCCAACAGTCTTGGAAGATTTCCCTGATGTTGCATGTTTTGTTCTTTCTTTCTGAGAATACGATCATTCCTTGGTCATGAATTTTTTCATTACTAAGGCTAGTATGCTTCGGAGGGGGAAACATTAGGGTCACTGAATAATCTGATTGTTGGAATGATTTCCAGTCACATTTTTAAAATATATATATATTTCTGCTTATTACCAGGAATCTGAAAAATGTTGCAAGGTATATGAGAACAAATTATCATAGTCTGTAAGTAAGCTTTTTACTGTTGAGGCTCCTGTAAAAGATTTTTCATATTTCTTTCCTATTTTTAGAGGATCCATACAAGAACAGATGTTCTCTTTTCCTTAAGTAGGTCAAAGTTAAGACTTTATTAAGATTTATTAAGACTGTCTATATTCTTGTTGAGATGGAGGTACTGCTCATTGACAACATCACAAATATAGTTTTGTTCTATTTTTAAATTTCTATTTCTAAAGAAAAAAGGCAAAGTTAAGTCTTCACATGAACTTCTACTATGAATTTCCCATGTCTTCCAACACCACTACATACAACCTTTGACATGACTGCAGAAAAAAAAAATAAATCCAAAAACCATAGAAACCAAGCTGTACCAGTACAAAGAAGAAAAATATAAACTGACCTCCAAAGGCGATGACCTGTTCCCTGCTATGAACCTGCCTTTTAGGACTCACCTCTAACATGACATACATAAAGAATCAGTCTAATTAGGACAGGTGAAAAAAGATATTAATATAAAAAATGTTGTATTTTTCTGTATTAATACTTAACTGTCTTCCCATATCATCAGATTTCTAAAGATCTGTAGGTGCAAGAATGGTATTTTTACAGATATTCCCAACTCATCATGCAATGCATTCCTGGATTTAAAGGGGTGACTACAAGTAAGAAAAAATCCTCAACATTCTCTAGTTATTCCACTTAAGAGTGTTTTAGCTCATGTTCTTAATATGACTAATAGCCGTCCCAAGATGCACTATCAGCTACTAACCATCACAGAGGGGTTTATTGTAGAAGCCATTTTCCCACAGTCTCTCAATCCACAGAGCAGCTATACATGACTTGTGGCAGAAATGAGAAGACAAGTCTAAAATATTAATCATAGGGATGTGAAGCTTCGGTTCAGGTAAAGCAGGAGGACACAACTGTGATTTCTAGCATTTTAATGATCTAGGCAAGGTGCCTGTATAATGTTTAAAGTCTTGATGCTATTCTGAACAGTTATTATGAAACCTGTTGTACCACTGAAATTCTCTCTGTCTATGAATATAGTCCAAGTAAGGTCACATCTTTGTCAAACCAGAGATATTTCACTTAGCTTTAATAATCCATAATTACTGTGTTTAATCCAAGTTAGTCACACAGGCTGTCTTTATAGTCAACAGAGAGATGAGTAGCTCTGGAGAGCAATAACATCTCACTTATCTTAAATACTCCTTTTAGGATGAGAAATGGAACTGGATTCTGGGAACGGATAGTTGAACATGAACTTTAGCTGCCAGCAAGAAGCACTGCACAGTGTTCCTGAAGAACCAGAATTAAAGGCAGACTTCTGTCAGACTCCATGGATATTATTACAAGAATGGCCTAACATACACTCAAAAAAAAAATGGCTTTTCAGGCATATAACTGATAGACACAATTGATATAAGAGAAAAATGAAGATGTACTTACCAAAAACAATAGAGGACTCACAGTAGTAGTAACCATTTGGTTGCTTTTTTTTCAACATGGAGCAAAGGTCTAGACGGTGCAGAATTTCATCTCCAAAATAATGGCTTTTAAAATCTTCATACAGACTTGAGTCAATTTTTTTCACCTTTAAACAGCAACATAAAATTTAATTAGGCATTCCACTAGAAGACTGAATTTTCATATTTAATTCCTATAGTTTTCATTTTAACCAAAGGTACAGTTGGGATGGAAACCTACTTCAAGATGCAAAAAGAATAATGAAACAATAATGTGCCAAATCTTCCATTTTAGTTAAGTACTGTCTGCTGCAGAACTTAAACAAGGAAATAAAAGTGTCATCACACCTCCTTTCTAACCCTCCTCTTCAGTCCTGTAGGAAACAAATGGATGTACCCAGTGCTACAACTGCTTTAACTTCCAATTGTTGGCCACAGTCTTCACGAAACATGTAACTGGAAAATATTCCTGCTGTCATCACTGGGTGCACTACTACAAGGAGGAATCTTAAATGTTTGTCAAGGGCAGTTTCACCAAACAGGAAAATGTGGTTGTATTTAACTAGCAATAGGGTTTTTAGGTCAACAAATCCAAAAACTTACAATGATTTATAACATTACTATCACGACGTAGTTTTGCATATATGCATAAGTGGAATATAATATTTTGTTGGGCTGTTTTCAGAAAATCTCATTTCAGTAGTTATTTTAAGAGTTTAGAGTTCCTAATTTCATCATATTTTCTATAAATGTAGATGATGTCTGTAGAAATTCAATATTTTATTCTTCAATCCACCTCAAAATAACGCTGTTTGCTTTTTAAAAATTGTTACTGTACGCTAAGGGATGTTAGGAGTGACGGCTGCCTCCCTACAGCCCAGCCTGGTGCCCCACGGACACAGGATCTCTGCTGGATGTACCTGCTGCTTTCACATCCCAGAGACAGCCAAGGAGGACATGGATACAGCCAGCTATACAGCTGCCACAGACAAGGTGCTGCCTTCAACAGCACCACATACAGAGCCCACATGAGACACCAGTGAAGACAGACCCTGGAAGAGACAGGTCACTAGTGCAGGCACGCACATGAGTTCACAAGCACACACACATTTGTGTATCCCCTAAACACCATCACTGCCTCTCTGTCTTCCTGGCACGTTTGCCCAGATCCCAGCTCTCCCTTACTTACCCCATGGGACCCCACTCACCAGCTGGTCCAGCTTGAGGTTTGCTAGTGAACACCTGCACCCCTCACACACACCTGATTTGGGGAAGATAGACATTTGCCCCCAGCAGCCAGCCTGCAGCTCAGCAGCTTGGTCAAACAAGCGTGTCCACCCGCCTGTTTTTACACACAACCAGCCCCTTTTACATCCCTTCTGTCAGCTCTTCCTTTGTTCCTCCCCAGTCCCCTCCCCCTACACATCCCCGATCCATTTGCACAGTCCCACTGACTCTTCCAACACCCTGGACCCTCAGCTTTACATCCCCAATAGCTGCAAAGCCCTGGTTTGCCTGCAGTTTCTTGATAGTCCATCAATTAGTGTGACTGACGAGGTTTCTTTCTGGTTTTGTGTTACGTTTGACAGGTTTGTGTCTCTGTATATTTTGTTTATGGCTTCCTCCCTTCACTTGCCATCCCATTTGACAAGGTCCTCAACTGGACAATCCTACTGAAATAACATCTCCACACTCCACATGCCCCCATCAACCTGTGTGGCTGACCAGCTTTGGCTCTTGCTGCTGCCTCCCTTATCATATGTTGGTCAGGTTTGTGTCTCCATGTGTTGTTTAGGGCCTCCTCCTTTTCGTATTATCCCCTTCTGCACTGAAAAGGTCCCTCACTCGACACCCTAAAAGGGACAGATGCTGCCTCCATCCTCACACCCTTACACTGCATCCATTCATCTGAGCATCACACACATTTCTTGTGGTGCTTCATTCAATTACTCATATGCAAGATGGGGTCAGCTTTTATTTAGGTAGAAAACTATTGACTTCAAAAGCCCTTTGCTTGAGTAAGTACCTGCACATTTGTTTCTCTAGTCTAATTTAGAGACTTTTGGTCCTCTTTACTAAATTAGACTTTTGGACTCCTAAAGTCTAACTTACAGAAGGTCAAAAATGTCTTTCCATTTCCTTACTCTCTGAAACGATGGCATCTAGTGGCGGATGCTTTTCATTTCAAGTACATGATCTCCTTGGAAGCCAACATTTATTCCAGCCTCACTGTTATTATTTAAAATTTTATATTCTATGGCTAGCTTAGTCCTTATGCACTAAGGTTATTTTGAAATTAAATCATCATTCCTTGCTTTTTGGGCTGACAGTTCTTTGAAATACACTTAGACATCAATCAGTAATTTAAAAAGACCTTTTCAGCCAGAAGAATACTTGTCAAAATGTGAAGCCTTGAGTAGTCATGGAATGAAATGAGGAAAGATCAAAATCACCACTTCATGCTCCAATAAAAAAAAACCCCAGCACTTACAAGAGGTTGGGATGTTGCTTGTCAAAAACAGATTGGTAAGGTGTGACTCAAATGCTGAAAGCTCAGGAACTGAGTTATGCTTGTGATGCGCTACTGAAAGATGTTCAGAAAAGCAGCCATGGGAAAACTGTGTATTTTTAGTAACTTGGAGCAATTTCTGGACTGCTGCTCGCAATGGTTGTAATAAGATGTGAAAGCATGAAACAACACAGGTGCATGGGAAGGTCATGGTTCATTTCTTAATCAAAAGGGTCTGGAGCAGTGGAGATGAGAGTTATTCCCAGATGGGAAAGTTATAGAGGCTGATCATGGAGATATGCTATAATTGGGGGAGGGTGAGAAACAGAGTACTTGCGAGGCCATTTTGAAGCATTTGGTGCTGGGAAGGGAGGAAGAAGACACCTGCCTCTTGAGGAAGTGCTATAACGAATGGATGCCTGCAGGAGGACATGGCTGTGTTAAGGTGGGCCTGGAGAAGCCTTGCATGTGGAGCTCTTGCAAGACTGGCAGGGCACCAAGGCGAGAGGATTTGGTAGCCCCGTCATGTCTGCGCAGGCGGGGAAGGTGCAGTTTGCCGTTAAGCCCTCCGGCTGCATGGAGTCTTGGTGGCCGCCATGGTAAGCCATAACATGCCTGCACAGCGGCTGATCGGTACCAGGCCTCACAGCCAAAATGCCCATCTCCCAGCACCACACGTCCAGCTCTCCGAAGGCGAGGGCTGCATAGGAAAATTCATTTTCAGTTGCTTGACGTAGCTCGTTAAGTGAGCTGCAGAAGCCGCAACGAGTGAAAGAAGTGAGCGGCAGGGAGCCAGGCAGCGGGCAGGGGTGTCCTCTCCCTCCGGCCGGGGAAGGGAGGTAGCGAGCCGCGCCCGGGGCCAGGGCAGGGGCTGGCAGGAAGAGCGGGACCCCCGAGGAGAGGGGGTGCTCCCATTCAGGCGGGGGGTCGAGGTTCCTGCGTGACAGCAGGAACTTGCTGCCGGGAGCGAGCCGCGGCGAGGCCCCGGCAGCAGCGGGCGACCGGCGGTTAAGGGCGGCGAGGCGAGGCGGGACGGGACAGCGGCCGCGGCCTGGCCGCGCTGACGGGGTTCGCCCGCCGGACAGCACCCGGCAGCGGGAGAGGCCTGAGGGCAGCGAGCGCCAAGCACCGGCCCGGAGAGGAAGGGGAAGGGAGTAAAGGTAAAACTTTGGGGCTCTAAGGAGACGCAGCAGCCGAGTCGAGCTGCCGGCCAGTGGTGGGGAGGGTGAGTAGAAGGGGGAAGCAGTGGGAGAGGGCTGGAAGCTGGTTGCTGACGGCGACTGGGAACACAGTAGGGGAAACTGTTATGTTATGTACTTGTACCGAAACTGGTGCTGCGTGATGGTGCTGCATAAATAAAGGGGTAGGACCCTGAAACCATGACCAGTTTACGTGGCTGCATCATTGTGAGGAGCTGTGGTTAGTGCATGCAGGTGTCCTGTACCTCTGAGGTAGGATGATTTTGTATGTGTACATACATGTGCATGTATTACTGTATTTATGGGTATTTGGGCACACATATGTACTTAGAAAATAAGAGATACAAAGAAAAACTGTAAAAGTATTACAACACTGTTGGTAGTTAGTTTAGCTACAGCTTACTTGGAAGCAAGATGGTGGCTGTAGTTACTGGGTTATCTTTTCACTTGAACAGGTAACATCTGTCTTTAATTTCTGGTAGCATCTTAGTTCTCTAGGGTTGGAAGAATGAGTGTTAACCTGCTGTTGTCTATTACAGATACTTCTCAGGACTTTTTGGATGAGTTGTGAATAAAAATACCTTTCTGCAACAGAATGAGTGCCACATCAGCCACGAGTTGTGCCTTGCCACCACCGCTTGGGCCCGAACAAGAGGAGCAAGAGTGCTCCGAGACACACATGTCTGTTTTGTGGTATGCAGGGCAGCTTGCAATTACTTATTATGATACAGAGGATTGCTCAGTTTACTTCATGTCTGACACACCTGATAATGAAGACCTCAAGCTACTGCATAAAGTGATTGAAGAAGTTAATCCTCAATGTATAGTGACCAGTGCAAAACAGGACCAGAATATCGCCAAATTCCTGACCAACCTGACAGCTACTGCTGGTGATAAAGATACAGGAAAACCAGAAATTGTCCTGTTTCCTAACATAGATTTTGGCCTAGAAGTCAGCAAGCAACGGATCCTATCCAGGCAATTTCCATTTATCCCATCTCATATGACTGCAACAGAGAAAATTCTCTATTTGTCCTCAGTCATCCCTTTTGAAAGCCCACTCATGATACGAGCCCTAGGAGGACTCCTTAAATTCCTAGACAGGAGAAGAGTTGGAGTTGAGCTCGAAGAAAGCACTATTGCAGTTCCTATTTTGGCCTTTAAAAAGTTTGTGCTGTCAGATATTGTGAATATGGACCAAGACACTTACTGTGTCCTGCAGATATTTAAAAGTGATATCCATCCTTCTGTGTACAAGCTGTCCAGTGGATTAAAAGAAGGATTCAGTTTATATGGAATTTTAAACCGTTGCCGGTGCAAATGGGGAGAAAAACTGCTAAGGCTGTGGCTCACACGACCTACTCGGAACTTGACAGAGCTGAACAAGCGGCTAGATGTTATCCACTTCTTCCTGCTGGCTCAGAACCATGAAACGATCCTCACTCTTCAGGGTTGCCTCAAGAATATTAAAAATGTGCCTCTTATTCTAAAGAGAATGACTCTTTCCCACACAAAAGTTAGTGACTGGCAGGCACTGTATAAGACAGTGTACAGTGCAGTGTGCCTTAGAGACACATGTCGTTCTCTGCCCAACAGTATTGAACTCTTTCAGACTATTTCACGTGTCTTCACTGATGACCTGCACTACATCGCTAGTCTGATCAGCAAAGTGGTGGACTTTGAAGGCAGCATCTCAGAGAACCGCTTCACTGTTAGACCCAACGTGGACCCCACCATTGATGAAAAGAAACGAAAGCTGATGGGACTGTCAGACTTCCTTACAGAAGTGGCACGAAAAGAACTGGAGACGTTGGACAATCATATTCCTTCCTGTTGTGTGATCTACATTCCTCTGATTGGGTTCCTTCTCTCCATTCCACGGCTACCAACTATGGTAGATAAAAGTGACTTTGAAATCGAAGGCTTGGACTTCATGTTCTTATCAGAGGATAAACTGCACTACAGAAGTGCTAGGACTAAGGAGCTAGACAGCCTGCTGGGTGATCTGCACTGTGAGATCAGAGACCAGGAAACACTTATTATGCACCAGCTGCAGACAAAGATCTTGGAGAAGTCTGAAGTGCTTAACAGTGTGATTGAGTATACTGCACACCTAGATGTGCTACTAGCTTTGGCAGTGATGGCCCGGGAAAATGCCTACTGCCGGCCACGCTTTACTCACCGCCATGGCTTCCACATCAAGGATGGAAGACATCCGCTCATGGAACTATGCGCAAAGACTTTTGTGGCCAATCCTGTGAACAGCGGCGAGGCTACCAGACGAATAAAGATAATCACAGGGCCCAACTCATCTGGAAAGAGCGTCTACTTAAAGCAAGTAGGTCTTATAGTATTCATGGCTCTAATTGGCAGTTATGTCCCTGCAGCAGAGGCAGAGATTGGAGTAATTGATGGGATTTACACAAGAATCCACAGTAGGGAATCAGTTTCTGTAGGGCTCTCCACTTTCATGATTGATCTTAACCAGGTTGCCAAGGCAGTTAACAATGCCACAGAGAGGTCCCTGGTACTTATTGATGAGTTTGGTAAAGGGACCAACACACTGGACGGCCTGTCCCTTCTGGCTGCTGTCCTGAGGTACTGGATCAGTCAAGGAACCCAGTGTCCGCAGGTCTTTGTCTCCACTAATTTTCACAGTTTAATGCAGCTGGAACTCCTGCCTGACACACCTCTTCTGGAGTACCTGACCATGGAGACTCACCAAGATGGAGATGAGTTGATATTTTTCTATCAGATCAAACAGGGCATGTCCACCGTTAGTCATGCTGCCAACATTGCTGCGTTAGCAGGAATGCCAGCCAAAATTGTTGAAAGAGGAGTGGAAGTGTCAGAACTGATTCGCAATGGAAAAGCTATTAAACGTATTGATCATCCTTCAAAAGGAGATCGGATGGAAAAATGCAAGTCTGTTGTGGAAAAGTTTCTATGTCTAGACCTTGATGATCCCTGTGTGGACTTAGAAGAATTTATGCGTAAAGAGGTGCTGCCTTCTGCAGCCTCAGTTCTGTAACAGGGGTATGTGTAAAAGCACGGATTACATATCCACCACGTTCAGTAGGAGAGTTTGGTAATTCAAAGAATTATCACTATGACTAACACCTCACATTATTTATTTAGCTTGTAACAAATTGTCTATAGTGTATGTCCTCTCTTCTTCTTTTTTAAAACAAGTACTGTATTTGCATATTTCTACAATATACTGTATGATACGAAAGCAGGAAGACTGAAAGAAGAGAATTCAAGAACCTCTTCCAGCTGTTGGGTCACCCAGTTTGTGCATTTTCTGCCGGTATCGTTAGATTTTCAGATTAAAAAAAAAAATCTAGAAAAATCACAAAACATTTCTGCTGGTCTCATAAGACTGTGAAAGCAAAGTGGTTTTTGTTTTGTGTTGTGCCAAAGTGATCGTTTCAGCCATTTTAGGATCAGCATCAAAGATTCCAAGTAAGTATGTGCCTTAGACTCCCATATCAGCAAGTAACAGTTGTCACAGTACAAACCACTGACATAGTGCCTGATAAATGGAAATACAGAGGGATTTAATGAGCTCTGCAGCTTTTCTTATACCAGTATTTCTGTCCAAAATACAAGAGATCGCAGGAGTTATTATACAAAGAATGCTGGGGGTCAGAATCAGTGGGTACTGATAAACAGGGGAAGTGCTTTGGTTTTACAGAGACTCACTCTCTTCTCGTAAGGTTCTGTATGCTATGACTATGTATCCGTGCCATATGGGTATAAATAAAAGCAAAATTACAAATCTAGGAAATGGAAAACTATACTAGGGATGTAAGACAAATTCATATTTTATATTCTGAGTACTGAGTAAAAATTAACATTAAAGGAACAATACCAGAAGGGGAGGATTCTCTTTCACTTCTCTTGTTATGCAGAGGATCTTTACTGAACACAGTATGTGATATATGCATATGCAACAAAAAACCATTAACGAATTAATGAAGCAGGAGACATGATATGTAAGTACTACAGAAGTAATAACCTTTCCTGCAACAAGGTAAGTGCCTGAGATTCCTTATCTAAATAAGACAGAAGATACATTAGATAGCTTATTGTCTGACTGCCAAAAGTTGCTGTAACTGCTTACGGTATGACTAACTAACAACATCAGCAGATATACTACATCTCTCTCCAGCTATATTTGTCTTCCAGAAGCCAAAAATGTTAATGTCACATAAATTGAGAGAAAATTTACATGAGAAAAAAGTAATTACCTTCATCATTATCAGTATTAAACATCTTATCTGGTATGTCTAGCTGAACGTAACAAAAAGATGAATGTGAGTGCACATCAAAAATATTTTAATTTGGAGACACTGCTTTGGGTTTGATTCAGTGTGGAATTTCCTCGTTTATGATGAAGGAGTTATTATTACTATTATAAAATAAGTACCTTATGTTATCTCTATATTTAACTAGGATAGTAGCAAAAGTTTAACATCATTTGCATTAAGAAAATACAAGAATAAATTACTGCATCATGCAGTTACTGCTATTTCCAGTGCAATCGTTTGCAAATACTGTCTGCAAAACAACATCTAGCGTCTTGACGGTGTTACATTGAAGTTGAATGGTAACAGTGAATCAGGCCTTGTACAACACTTGCAAGCATTGTAAATAAAAACTGATTTTTCTCACAATATATTACCTTTTACTAATTATACATACAGCATTCTAAAGATATACTGTACAGAAGAATATAATATATTCAATATTAATGAATTAGATTTTTGGCATTTTTTTTGTCAACCCCAGTCTAGGCTAAGGATATACTCCTTACTAATTAAGCAGATGCCATCAGAGCAATTTAGCTGTCAGTCATCATCTACTTACGAAATCCATTTCACGGTATTTGCAGTTCTGGCAGCGCTACGTATCACAGGATCTCCAAATATCACACAGCATTTATCAAGTGTGCCTCTCAATAGGCCCTGAAATAAACAGCTGTCTGGACAAATGAAAAACAGAGGGGTTGTGACTGACCTGTGGCAATGTAGGAGGCTAGTGAGGGAAGCAGAACTAGAAATGTTATGTTCAAGTGCAAAACTCCAGTTGCTTTTTTTCAGTAGGTTCTTTGTATGGAAGGTAATGATACGAAACCAAGATTCTTATCTTTCGAACAATCAGTTGTGGAAATAGCTAAACATGTGCAAGTAAATTATATCCCTTTAAATGCTTCCACATGGATGAGAGGCATCAAGAGGCCTCCTTGTTTTGGGGAGGTTTTCAGTGTCACATTTGATCTCAGAATTGTCCAGCTAAGCATGAAAAATTACTTGTTCCCACTTCTGAGTAGGTAAATAAGTTCTTTAACCTGAGAAGCTGAAGGGGGTACAGTAACCCAGATAGCTCTTTTCTACCCCACTTCATCTCACACCTTTATCCTTTATTAATGTATGTTTCCAAGGTTTTTGCATTTACCATTTTTAGCTTAATGCTGTGCCTTCAAAGTGGAAAGCTGATTTCTTGAGATCTTTATTAATTTTGAATTCTCAAACTCCTTGCTTTGTAAATATCAACAACAATTTGTTTAAGTTAAAATCTTTTCAGAATATATGCATTTCAAAAAAGCCTGTAGCTATATTAAGGTTTGAAAAACAGATTTTTTTTTTTTTTTTCCCCAAAAGATAGCTTTGGTGGAATTTAGATGTCATTATGAGGAGAGCGGCTTAACAGAGCATTGCTTCAAATAAGGAAACTTACATTTAAAAAAATATAGTTATAAAGCTATAGCTGTGAACTATACTCAACTACTTAGTTCTATTTGCTCTTCTATGTGCTTTCTCATGTAATCTCCGTGCACTCCCCCTTGTTTTTCACACTGTTTTCTGATCTGAAAATGCAATTAAACATTATACTAAAACATACTACAAAACAGTTATTCCTTTTATGTTTCATGTTTTTATTTGTTATTTTCAGTAAATGCATGAAACTATCTCACTAAATGCACAGACACAATGAAACAAAAAATGATAGTGAAGACTGATGTTTATGCCTGACAGTGGATTGACAGAGAAAAATTCCCAATAAAATAGTTTACAGATTTTTAATACAAAATATCTTTGTATACAATGTATCTTAAGAATACCATATGCGTTATCCCGCATTACAGAGGACTAAGGAAGATGATTTGGAATGACACTGACCTGGTTCTGTCAGCAGCAGTGAATATCAGAACACAGAGAGTATGCATCCTGGCTAATAGCTCATGCAAGGTAGATAATGTAAACAAAACAAACAACCAGCCAAAAACCAACCAAAAAACAGAATGGCAAGAAACCCACCCTGATTGTCTCAGATGTTTTAACCAAACAGTTAAATTACTAAACAGCTGGTATTCTAGAAGAGCTGCGGATTTTAAAAATCAGTGTTTTATAAAACAACTGTTAATACAAGCAAAAGCTTATGTGAGCTTACAAATTTAATAGCTATAATATACCACCTACAACCTGTGGGCAAGTCCTTATTTCTGTTTCAGAGCAAGTGTGTATGCCCTTGAAGTATCTTGATGTATCTCAAATTTCGTTGTCTTCTTCCAACAAATTTCACAGTACTACTTAATTAAAATGTGTACCTTCACCATTTTTTAGAGTTATTTCTAATGACATTTTAAAGTTGTTTTTTTTTAATGCTTACTATTAAGGAAAAATAAAAATATTTATATTCTGTACTTTAGTTCTTATTTACAAATATATTTTTTCTGAAAATTATTTCCTAGTCAATTTTAAAGGATCACATAAAACATTCTACATAATGTCAGCCAAAAAAAAAATTAGAGATGCATCTTATATTAAAAAATACAATATTACTGTTAAATTAATATGAAATAAAAAACTAGATATACCAGTATTGCTTCTATATATTTATCATCAGTAGTTACAACCTACTTTTATATATTTCTGTATTTTGTCAAAAAAGCTAATAAATAGGCAAGAAATAACTGCCTGCAAGAGAGAATATAGATGTCTTTCACCAGTACTCTGAAATTTAACAAAGCATAATCAATAGAGGGAACTGACAGTCTGCATATTTGCATATCAAATATAAACACTCTTTATTTGCTTATTTTCTCCTATACAGTGACAAAAGAATACTATCCAAACAAACTACATGCATATAAACTACATCCTAATAACAATTCTGTCATTTTGAACAAGTACTTTCATCCTTTGGTCTTGCATAGTTCCACAAAAGAAAAGAGATGATGGTTTTACTGTACTGAAAATATCAAGAGTGGTAATTTAAAGTACAGTACAGAACCACTGTTAATATGGTAGATGTTCTAATTATTTCTTCTAAAAATAAAAAATAAAAAAAATAAATCAGTATTTTCAAGTCTTACCTCTTCAGCTGTTTACAAAATAGAAAGTATGATGCTACAGCATAAGCAACTCCTTTGTTCGTCTCCAAATTAAACTTTCTAGATTGCTGCTGAGCTATGTGAAATGTGAGCTCACCTGCTTACGTAGCTGTGTTGATTTTGACAACTTCATGAAGGTCAGATGCGGTTTAAAAGCTCTTTCTTCTCCTGCCAAGATGCCCTTTTCTTTAAATATCTCCTTCATAGTCCCTGAAGGGGGAGAAAAATATAGAGGTACAAAGATATTACATGATAGAATGCTTAAAAATGTGCTTTCTACTGTGATGAGTCACGGCTGCTCCACATGGAAAAAACAAGATGGTGAGTACTAAAAGGCAGGGCAATTTCTAGGTAACTTCAAAGGTACATATTATTTCATGTTAAAATAGTCTTATATCCGCAGTTAATGTGGGTCACACATTAATGTGTTGTCCATGCTGTCTGCTTTTGCTATCAAAATAGGAACTTGACATTAAAACTGTTCAGGAGTTACTCTCACTGGAAGAGTCTTGGAAACTTCAGGAAAACTCTTGAAACTCTTGATAACAAAATTATTTCTCTTCAAAAACACTGTTCTGTGGTGCCTCCTATTATCTGTATTCGGGTAATCTTCCATTCAGACCAAAGGAAATCTGAAATTGAAAGCTGTAAGTTCTGGCACTAGATTTACATAGCAGAGAACCTATCAGGTATGCTGATGATTTTTGTTTGGTTTTTTTTCAAGCTTCACTGTTGCCTTCCAAGCTAATTTCCTCTACTACATTAACCAAATTTAGTATTTCCCAACTCACCTGCCCAATGTAATGTTTCATTTCTTGGAAATAAATTTCAGTATAACTTTTGAATTATGCTTCATATTTCTTTTAGCTGAAATACTTCAAATGAAAAATTTCTGTTGTAATTTTGAAAAAAAAGTTTAGATAAAATTGATAAAACCTGTGGCAAAAATAATACCAGTAAGTAGAATACTCCTATTACTTAAAAAGATATAAACTGCAAAATCTTTTTTTTTTCCTTTGCAAATACAGCTTCCAATTTTTCACTCACTGTTAAGTCTAGCTGGCCCATACTATCCTAGAACTAAATCAAAATAGGGGAAAAAAAAAAAAAATCCTATCACATTCATTTAATCAACCCTGACCATAACGATCTATTTGCATTGAAGTGTATTTATTATTTTTTGGCTTGCTAGTTCAGCTGTAACAGAAAGATCCAGTGCTTTATTCTCCCACCTGGAGGGAAATGCATTACACTGGAAGGGAACAGCACAGCTGGCTGAAAAATAACAGGGAGGGCCCAAGGAAGAGGAATAGAGGCATACAGGAACAAATGGCTAGCATAAGTCTGCCAGTTCACACTCCTGTAACATGTCACTCCCGAGTCCTTACTCTTACCATTTTTTGTTTCCTCTAGTAACTATTTATGTGAGCTACTTTGAAATCACACTCAAGAAGAGATTTTACAAGTTTACACATTCCTTTGCAACAGAGAAGTTCTAAAAGAAGCTCAGAGTATTCACTTGGGACATGGAGAGCAAAATTCACTTCTCTTTTCTCTGCTGCCTATGATTTATAACCTTCGGCTCCACAGTCTATGCAACTAAAGCTGTGATTTTGAAAGAAACCAAGGAAATCAAAGACCCAAATGCCATCGCTTAATCAGGCCCATTTAAAAAGTCTCTTTCAACCTTCACTCCCCACTTATAAGACGCTGATGCATTTTACAAAAAATAATTAGTCCAACCTTTTATTCTAATGGAGGGTTGTAAAGCACTGGCACAGGTTGCCCAGAGAGGTGGTGGATGCCCCATCCCTGGAAACATTCAAGGCCAGGTTGGATGAGGTTCTGAGCAACCTGATCTAATTGGGGATGTCCCTGCTCCTTGCAGGAGCGTTGGACTGGATGACCTTTGAAGGTCCCTTCCAACCCTAACCATTCTACGATTCTATGATTCTAATTCACAGGATGCTGAAAGGACAACCAGATTAAAACTTGTGAACCATTTACACAATGGTAATAAGTACACTACGGCAGATGATTAAAATAACCTACCAGAATGGTTGAGGTTGGAAGGGACCTCTGGAGGTCATCTTGTCCAACCTCCCTGCTCAAGCAGGGCCACCCAGGGTGTCTGCCCAGGACTATGGCTGGGTGGGTTTGGCCTGTCTCCAAGGACAGAGACTGCACAGCCTCCCTGAGCAACCTGTGCCAGTGCTCGGTCACCCTCACAGTACAAAAGTGTTTCCTGATGTTCAGTGTGTTCACTGTGCTTCATTTTGTGCCCATTCTCTCTCTCACTTGCCCCATGTACGTGTATACGTAGGTACATGCATACCTTCTATATAGATCTATGTATCTAGATCTATAGACCTACTATATAGCTATAGCTATGTATCTATACGCAAGTACAGCTTACCTACCTATATTATTTTAAATTGTGTTTGTAAGAAACATTTCTAAATTTACACTGGATCCCCACTAAGCTATTGTGCAGCTGTGCACACAAACGCTGCTGAACAACAGATTAACGTTATCAAAACAGAAGACTACAAATAAATGTTTGCTGCTTCTTCAAACTGAGATATGGAAGCTCTAATTAAGTCATTTAGTTATGGTGTACATGTATTCTGCCAATCTGGTCTGCTTATTTTCTGATGTTAGTAAGCAAATAAAATGTTATATTTATTTAAATTGGAAATATCTGTAACAAAGTCATTTTCTGGTTCCTTTGTTTGGTCCTCTGAACTGCATCATTTAGGGACTCATTGACTTTGATGTTCCAGTAAAGGATTAGTCCTATCAAAACCAAGTTTACACTAGCCCGTGATATTCTAACAACTCAGTCTTGTAGACTATAGTCTTTTTTCACCGCTAAAAGCTCAAATTCATTCTGCCATCACATCTTATGCCAAGCAGTGTCTTATCGCCTGCTCTGGAATTAAGATCTGTACTGGTGAAGATTTACACATCTAAGGATGTCCCCCCTAACTCCAGTAAGAGCTTACTGTCAGATCAGTGGTTTGCCAATGTGCATCTGACCACAGGATTTTAAACCCAGCGTTTTCAACAGGGTAGACTGTGGCACTATGAATGTATGTTACAGGGGGATGCTAGGGCGCCTGCACTGCACATTGCTGAACAGCAACCACGTGGCCTGCGTGTCTCTGTTTTGCGCTAAACAGCTTTGTTTGATACCTGCTTCTATTTATCTTTCTAAATTAATCTCTTTTTTCATACTTGTCAATTCTAATCAAGAAAAAAAACGTAATGAAAAACTGGGTCAGAGGAAAGGCAGCATAACTGCAGAGAAAGAGTGCAGTTTTACATTTAATAGATTTACGTGTGTGTCCACACGTTCTCATGGTGATCACGCTTCTCACATAGCTTCATCGTGGCATAGATGGTCACTAAACATCACAGGCTCAAGAGACTGGACACACTTGCTGGTACTACAGACAGCCCCAGTTTTGCAGTATTTGACACTTAGGGAAAGCGTGACATTTTACTGCTTAAGGTGACTGGCAAACCATAATTAGCATAATGCTTCCTTCTTCAGAGAAAATGAAAATAGAAAGAAATCTGAGTAGATGGAGGTGGAGAAAAAAAGAAACAAATGGAAATGTTTTCCGGAGAGCACAGGAAGGTTAAAAGATAATGTAATGCTATTAATATCCATGCAGCTCTTTGAAGAAGTGGCCACAAGAAAGGTTTTAAAAGAAATGGGGAAGGAAGCATGGATGCTGTGGGCAAGAGAAAGTTCCAGGCTTATGGGACAGCATGAAAATAGATTTAAAGACTGAGCAAATACACAAAGGTTAAAGTTTATGATGGAGACTGCCTGAACTGAAAGAAATTAAGCGGCCAATGACAAGATTTTAGACAGACAATGCCCACGGGTCTTAACAAATGAGGATTGGCCATCATTCCCCTAGACATTAACATTACTAGCTAGATTGAAGATCTGTGTTTTCCATCATTAATCTCAGGCTGACCGATGTTTGCAGCTTCAAAGTATACCCTAGAAAAGTTAAGGCTACAGTGACTTTACAAGCTCAGTGACTTCCTGGAACAATTTTTTTGGACAGCTTTTAGACTGTCTTTCATGCAATTTGAAGTACTCTGCCATACCATTTTGTACCTTATTTTTATAATGTCAAAATTACTAAATGTCATCTGCCTCTTACATTGGATGTGGCTGAATCCATTAGACAACTGGTTTCCCCATAATTAGACTTGAAATGTGATACAAGAAACTTATTCAGAACTGCTATATACTGGAAAGGCTCAAAATTCAACAGCTAAATCAGTACAGGATGATTCATAGAAAAATTGCATATTGAGCCATATTCCATAATACGAATGGCCATGTTCTTTTCCAAGATTTCATTAAATATGGAAAACTGCTACTTATGTAGATTTTCTTCCAGTCTATTAATTTCTGCTTGTCTCTAAACCATGTTCCCTCATTTAAAAGCTTTAGAATTTAGAAACATTTTCTTACACTTACAAACAGATCCTCTACTTATTCCTGCTACCCCAACTCTGTCTCTTTATTAAAAAATTTTTTACTTTACACTTGGAGCTGAAGAAAAGCTAAGCATAGATAACTTAGAATTATAACTATCATGTTAAGTCACATAAAAATTTTTAAGTTCTTAGTTGTTTTTTTAAGAGCATTCTGTTGGCTATCAGTTAGCAGAAGTTTAGGTTTTACAAAGAAGTTATTCTGCTCACCCATTCTTTCCTAATAGAACAGAGCACTTGCAAAGCTTTACAAGGCCCAATTTCCAAGCCAATGAAGAACTTGATGCTAGTATTTATCACAACCTCAGCTATATGTCACCAGAGGTGGGCACCACGAATTACATAAAATTATTTTAGATACCATGTTATGCTTGGAATATATAATCAAAGGCTGCATCAAGGACCAAGCTCCCCACCATCCTACTGTTAAGACTATCATGAAGGACACTTACCATCCTGAGGAGTGTCCCTGGTTGCTGCCTAACAAAACCTACTAACTCCTCAACATCTCAGCAATCCCCAGTCTCTGAGGCAAAAAAAAAACCAAAAAAACAACCAGTGGCTAAACCAAGGTCAGTGACTACCTCATGTACTGGTGATTTTTATCTCCATGATATAGGAAAAGAAAAGCCCCTGCTTCTCATCTCTCTGTATAAAAAGGGGCTACTTTTTCTCTCCATCAGTATAAGCATTTCTCTGCAAACAGTCAGCTTTACACCATGCCAAAAGGTAAATCAGAGTCAAGCCAATTTCCCAATGGTTCTTCCACTGCTGCTTGGCTAGGTATTACCTTGGATTTTCTACAGTCAGTTGCCACTGTACCATACCACTATCGTTTATCAGTGAGCTATATGGTTATTTCAAACATGTATCAGCAGTATGCACGGGTTGTTCCGTTTCTCTCCATCACCATACATGTATAAAGAAAGATGTGCTCATTCATAAAGTAGGATCCAAGGAGAAGCTGGACCAAGCAATGCCCACTTCGCGCACAGATGCCAATATGTAAGGTAAGCCTCACAAGACAAACAATGATAATGTGAAGGCTCAAACTGCTTGACTGAAATAGAAACTTAGGTAGGATGTCTTGATGAAACTCAGTTCTTTTACTGGCTTTAATCCATTCCAGTACTTCCTAAAAGTTTGTAACAATCATAAAAAGAAGTGGGTGAGAGTGCCTTCTTTTAAACCACAAAAAACTCTTATTGCTTCATTATAATGAGGTATTCATCAGAGTTATTGTTATTCAGTGTTTGGCAGCACAATATGAAGAAGAATGTTAAAAGAAAATCCAAAAGCAATTGCTGTCCTTGCTTTCAGAGAACCATACTTTACATTTTTAGCATTCAGGAACAAATGTGGAGATCACTAATGGGTGTTTTACAGGAACAAAGGCAATTAACATAGTGAACAGCACATTCAGTTTCATCAAATAATACAGCACTGCTTAGTGGCCTTTAACTAGATCATCCTATGTGTTCTGTACAGAGGGATGTTAACAATCAAAATAATCTAATAATAATCAAGGAGAAATTAAATGGCAGATTCAGATCCAGGCATGCACATGGTTAGTTTGTTTCATATATTTCCCATACATAGCTACAGTAAGAATAAAAAAATATAATAAACATCAAGGTGCAAAGACAAAATACAATGACAGACTGAAAATGTTTCAGTTTCCCTCCTAATTGAATATATTCCTTGCAACAATTTAAAACTTTGCTTCCAGTCCCACCTGACTATGCAAAAGCAAATTAGAGATTACCTGGTCTGTAAATGACAAAATCCCCCCATATAATTTACTTTCTCCTTCACTTACAAACAGATCCTCTACTTATTCCTGCTACCCCAACTTCCTTTCTATTAAACTCTTATTCTTCCCCTTGTATCTGCCCTCTCTGTACCTTGCTGAAAATGCCATTATAAAGCCAAATCACATTTTTCTTGGCAAACTGAAAAGATTTTTTCCATTCTTTCTGACTCCTTTCACACAAGTGATCAGAATTTTAAGACCTTGCATGAAGAGTAGTAGAGTCAAAGGGCAGGAGAGGCACTGCAATACAGTGCTCCAAAGGCAGGCCCCTGTCCCAGCAATCGTATCTCCTCTAGTCTCTTCTACTTGTCACGTGACACACAAAAAAGGGTGAGCTAAGAGATTTGGCATGAGCACAACATTTAATATTTTCATGCAATAAATGCTGATCTCCAGAGCAAATTGTATTTAGTAACTATGACCTACTGGAAGCACAAACTCATAAAACTAACTGGTGTTATACTAGGCCTTAATAGTAACTGTTTATTTTCACTAAAATGTTTGCCCCTGTTGTCAGCATTTTTCTAGTCAAGTGACCTAAAATGAAGAAAATTGTCATGTAGCTCAAACCTGAATTAGAAAAGGCTGCATGCAGAAAACTACGTAATATCAAAAGGCATGAAAAATGCTCAGGTCTACTGGAATCAGTCCTTCATGTAAGCAAGTACTATCAGCAGTTAGGTGTCTTGGCTCTTCTAATGAAATCAACAAAAAAATTATTGGATTTTTTTTTTCTGCTGGTTATATTCATCATGCAATACAGCATATATGTATTAGCTGAGATTGATAATTATATTCTTGAGACAGCAGAACACCGCCACTTTCAACTTTAAAGCATGCTTCTCTTCTTGCAGTAGATGAGCCAAGTTCCTACACATCCCAGTAAAGTTCTGCTCCACGCATTAGTAGGAACTATAACTAATGGCACACGGACTAGAAGAAAATCTAACATGTCACAGCAGTACATTTTCAATGCAACTGTTATGGATATGGACTAGCAGCTTTTTGTTCACTCTGTAGAAATCAGTTGTTTTAATGGAAAATTACAACAATTTTGAGTTCCCAGTTTTTCCGTCATGTGAAATGACTTCAGAGTAACTGACAAGAGACAAAATTCATTTATCTTAGCTTCAGCCATCTGGAACTAAAGTGAACTAAATTAACTGAATTAAGCTATTTCTTTAGGCTCTCTGAAGTCAGGGCAATATAACTCACCCTGAAATAGAAGCTAAATAAGTGGTTTCCTAATCTTTAGAGAAGCTCACAAACCACTGTCCTTACCAAAACAGACTGTTCCGCTCCAGCTCCATGCCTGCCACTGCTCCTATCTTTTGTGTCATGTCATGTAGCTATACAGTAAACTGCACTGGCAAAGCAAGTAGGTTAAAAATTAGCTGACAAAGGTAAAAATGTTAATTTAACCACAGCTGAATTCACAATGTAGCTCACTCCCCAGCACAACAAAAGGGAACAAAAGGGGCCGGACTGCTTTGGTACAGTGGCAATGCCAGCTTAAGCTTGAGTAAAGCTGTAATGTACCTAGAGAAGAAGATGGGCAATATGACTTGCTTTCCATTTCTCTCTCCCTAGTACAGACTGTCAGGAAAATCAATTTAGTGAGATGAGACTAAATGTCAATTTTAGAAAACTGAAGTTAAAGGATATGGCTAGTTAGGTGGACTACATGTCTGTCTAGTGCAGTCCTACCTGTATTAAAACAACCCAACAAATCAACATTTCCCAAAAACAAAGGACGAAAAGCAAATGAAATAGCTATCTGCATAAACAGAAGAGTAACTTTTTTGTTCATGAAATACAAGCTCCCTCTGATGGTCAGACCACAACATGCATCATTCATCCATAAAATGAAAATCTGCAAATCCTGCGAGTAAAAAAACAGTATTCACTTACTCACTTCTATCAACTTCAAATAGCATTTACAATATAATTATTACAATGAAAATTGAAACCAAACCATTCATTACCTTTTCCAAATTCACTTAGTACTTTGAATATTCTGTAGTGCAGCAAACCACAAGAAATGCATAGTTTTTTAAAAGTCATTGTAAGTGTATATATTCCTTTTAGCTCAGGATTTCTAAAAAGACTTGGACAAAGAGTGATTAAAACACTCCTCAAATTTGTGCCATAACAGTTTAACACTATTCCTGGTAGATAATCATGTGATGCCGATGTCTTTCAATGGCTCCAGAGGGATCTGGATAAGGTCAAGAAGTGGGCCCCTGTGAACCTCAGGAGGTTCAATAAGACCAAGTGCAAGGTCCCACACCTGGGTTGGGGCAACCCCCAGTTATCAATACAGGCTAGGGGACGAAGGGATTCAAAGCAGCCCTGCCGAGAAAGACTTGGGGGTACTGGTGGATGAAAAGTTGGACACGAGCTGTCAATGTGCACTCGCAACCCAGAAGGCAATGGTTTCCTGGGCTGCATCAAGAGGAGCGTGACCAGCAGGTCGAGGGAGGTGATTCTCCCCCTCTACGCTGCTCTGGAGAGACCCCACCTGGAGTACTGCATCCAGCTCTGGAGCCCTCAGCATAAGAAGGACGTGGACCTGTTGAAGCGAGTCCAGAGGAGGGCCACGAAGATGATCAGAGGGCTGGAGCACCTCTCCTATGAGAACAGGCTGAGAGAGTTTGGGCTGTTCAGCCAGGAGAAGAGGAGGTTCCCGGGAGACCTTATAGCAATCTCCCAATACCGAAGGGGGCCTATAAGAAAGACGGGGACAAACTTTTTAGCAAGGCCTGTAGCAACAGGACAAGGGGTAATGGTTTTAAACTGAAAGAGGGTAGATTTAGACTGGACATAAGGGAAATTTTTTTACAATAAGGGTGATGAAACATTGGCACAGGTTGCCCAGAGAGGTGGTGGATGCCCCATCCCTAGAAATATTGAAGGCCCAGTTGGATGAGGCTCTGAGCTATCTGATCTAGTCGAAGATGCCCCTGCTCCTTGTAAGGGGATTGGACTACATGACTTTTAAAGATCCCTTCCAACCCAAACCATTCTATGATTGTTGGGAAATATCTAACAAATCACAACAAAGAGAAGATCCATATTAGCTCTGCTTTTCCTGAACTTTTGTCTCTGGCAAACTTATATTTACATAGGCATTAGCAGACATACACTTACCACTATAACACTGTAGAACATTCAGATGTTATTGGTATCAAACAAATTTCCATACAATTTATGGAACTAAATGGGCTCTTACAAGAAGCTAATTTAACTTCATGTATTTTCTATTGTTTGTGTTATCAATATTTCTCCTTCAATATCCATGTAGAACACAAAATAACACATGAAGCCAAAATTCACCTTAGAGCATAAGAGAAACCAAATATAATCTTGAAGTAGCAAAACAGTAATTATGTAATAACCTAAGCTTAGGTCTTGCCAAAAATCAAACCACTGCAGAAGTGATCTCTCTTTACTGTTCCACAGACAACAACAGAATGACTAACATCCTGCAGGCAATATCGTATATTTTTTTTCTTTCTGCCAGCTTCAGTTTTAAAATTGCAGTTTTCTAAGGACACAAGTTATATCACAGGCAAGCTGTACTAGGAGCCAGAATAAACTTGCGACGATTAATTTCAGTCAAACGTATATAACCTCACAGCAGTATATAGGAAGAGTTGATAGCAAATGAGTTTCCAATATTTTCTCTTGCAGCTGTGTCTCTAAAATTGTGTATTCAGGATACTATCCACAATTTTGACATACAGCCTGTTTTGAATTAGTATATGAAATGTATTACAGAAAATAAACTCAATGGCACATTTCTGCTAATATGATGCTTTACATTAGAAGGTATACTTATTGTGTCAAGTACAGCCCAGGAAGTACTACATGGTCTTTTCCCCAAAATGCACCACCTTCAGTAGGAGGTTTGGCCCTTACAGGACTGTCTGCTAACATTTTGTAAAAACTGCATGCAAATTAAACTGTGTAAGTGTACTCTTACATTAAAAGAATTGTACAGATGATAAGCTTGGCAGAGGCAGTAGAATCCTAACGCCTGTCTTGTTTACCTCATCAGTTCTGAAGAGTTCACATGGATTCTTTTGTTTAATACTATTTCACATTCCAAACTGCACTGCCCTGAAGGACATCTGCGTAATAAGAAATTATCTTTTTTTTTTTTTTATCAGGTAACTTAAATTATTTGCAATTTAATCTAATGAAGACATACATAGAAACTATTTAGTCTACTCATTTTCTTCCTACTCATACCTAGCTTTTCCACTAATTTAAATGTAACTAAGCTAATTTTTGAAATACACTTTTATAATCTTCAGTGTTACATAATTACAGACCGAGAATCTGTTTTTCTGGCACAACTGTCAATACATAACTTGTATTTGCTTTCATAAATTATAGGTTACCTGTTACGAAATAATATTAGCACTTCCAAGAAAGCACAAAAGGATACTCTGAAATCAGCAACAATTCAGAAGTTACAGTTATGAAAGTCACTAAGAAAGGTTAAGATAGCATAACCTGAAGTCATATCCATTAAACATTTTCAGTCATTTTACTATTTTCTTCTGGTAATGTTCAGCTCCCCACCCTGTTTCAGAACTAAATCCAGATGAAAGAAACATCACTGTGTAAGTCTAGAGACTGAACAACAGGTCTAAAGCCAAGGAATGATCCATTGGGTTGCCAAAAGTAAGCACTGAAATAAGAAACATTTTTACTAAACAGCAGTGTTAAGCGAAAATAACGAAATACAGCTGTAGTTCTAATATAAGCAAAGAACGCTCACCAGTGAGTATCAGTAGTTATGCTTTACAAAGAAAATACAGTTTTTCTTGTTTGCTAAATTTGACTGTACTGAGTTTGTCTACTAGGAAGGATTGTCAAACTGAAAAACAAAGGTTGAAATCTGATCTCATTTTTTACTTGTCTAATTCTGACCAACATCTGGTTCACTGTCTAAGTTTTGTGGTGGGTTAAATTTGGCTGGACACCAGGTGCCCACCAAAGCCGCTCTATCACACCGCTCCTCAGCTGGACAGAGGAGGATGAAATACGATGAAAAGCTCATGGGTCGAGATACAGGCATGAAGAGACCACTCACCAATTACCATCTTGAGCAAAACAGACTCAATTTGGGGAAATTAGTTTAAATTGTTACCAATCAAATCACAGTAGGGTAATGAGAAATAAAAACTAAATCTTAAAACACCTTCTCCCCACCTCTCCCTTCTTCCTGAGCTTAACTTTACTCCTGATTTCTCTACGTCCTCCCGGCAGCGGCACAAGGTGGGACAGGGAATGGGAGTTGCAGTCAGTCCATCACACATTGTCCCTGCTGCTCCACCCTCTTCAGGGGGAGGACTCCTCACAGTCTTCCCCTGCTCCAGCATGGGGTCCCTCCCACAGGAGACAGTTCTCCATTAAATGCTTCAATGTGAGTCCTTCAGCAGTTCATTAACTGCTTCAGCGTGGGTCCCTGCCATGAGGTGCAGCCCTTCAGGAACAGGCTGCTCCAGCCTGGGTCCTCCGCAGGGTCACAAGTGCTGCCAGCAAACCTGCTCCAGCGTGGGGTTCTCTCTCCATGCGGTCACAGGTCCTGCCAGGAGCCTGCTCCAGCGCAGGCTTCCCACAGGACCACAGCGCAGGATCCGCCTGCGCCGCGTGGGGTCCTCCATGGATCCATGTAGGTGGATCTCTGCTCCTCCGTGGGCCTCCATGGGCTGCAGGGCGGGCAGCAGCCTCACCATGGTCTGCACCACGGGCTGCAGGGGAAGCTCTGTTCTGGTGTCTGGAGAACCTTCTCCCCCTCCTTCTTCACTGACCTTGGTGCCTGCAGAGTTGTTCCTCTCACATCTTCTTACTCCTCTCTCTGGCTGCCGTTGCTGCCAGCTGGGTTTTTGTCACCTTCTTTAATATGTTATCCCAGAGGCACTACCACCATTGTTGATGGATTTGTCTTGGAGCCAGCTGGCATTGGCTCTGTTGGACATCGGGGAAGCTTCCAGCAGCTTCTCACAGAAACCACCCCTGTAGCCCTGCTGCTACCAAAACCTTGCCATGCAAATCCAATACAGATGTCTAGAAGATCATTCATAACCAACTCCTTTATTTCTTGTAGTTAATTGGCTTTCCATGTCCAGCAACTTCAATTATTGTAGAGTTCTTAACCGTAAACTTCCCAAAATCAAAAGTTACTGTCACTAACAGAAAACATTCATCTCCTTTCACAAGAGGTACTGAAAGGAAACATAGTGTATGAATTACCTCACTGTTTATAAAATAGCATATATACAATATTCTGTCACCTTTAAAAGAAATCTAAAGACAAACTCAAAGACAAGGATGAGGAAGCATGTTGTCCAAAGGACTGAATAAATACTTGGTAGATTCAATCTTTGAAATAATTATTGGATTATTTGACAAAAAAAAAAAAGCCTCTCTGGAACTGTAAGTACTGTTCAATTTCTACCATGCTGAATATTAGAAATACTTCTCCATTGAGCAGTGCTTAAAATAATAAGCAATTTGGTAAGCTGAAAAGCTCATAGTCTTCTGTTCAATCTTTCTTTAAAACCTAAGTTAAAAAATACTAAACATTTTCTAAAGGCATTTCAGAAATTGAACTAATTAATTGCTAGAGAAAGCACTGTATTAATAAACACTTTTTTCTATTTTTTCCTCTGGACTGCAAAGAGGTAGTGTGACAGCAGCAGTCTTTGCTGCTCTGTAAAATGTCCTACATGGGTTATTGCACTATTAAAAAATGGTGTGACCTCACATTCCTCAGAGCACAAAAGATAATTCACCAATACTGAAAAACTCTTCTAAAGAGTCTTTCCAAGAAATAGTTGGAATTGTCAAGATAGTTTTAAAGGACACCAATGAATAACAGACAGTACTGTTCTCTGAGAATTTTTATTTAATATCTGTAAACAGCATAGTTTAAGTATAGACTCATGGACAGATTAAAAAAAGACACCACTCTACCTTGTTTTGATCTAGATACTGACTGCTCAGCTGGTATTTACACTCCTTTTAATTTATATTTTCCTACTGACTTGAATTGAATATTTGGATGCATTTTATCTGACTGGCAAAGGCAGTGGCCTTAGCTCCAGTGTTAAAAAAGAAGTGAGAGTTTTGCTCTTGAAATGAACAAGTGGATGCATATGCATAGTAGCATGTACCTGCCACATCTTTCAGTAACTTCCTCATTGCTAAAGGAAGGCAATAACATTGAGCAAGCCACAGACTGGTTCCACAACTGCTCCAAAACATATCTCGGGCTAAAGCAGCATGGAATCTAACTCCATTACTCTGGTAGATGAGTCATGTCCTTCTCCTGAATTCCTCTTATCCTCCTGGAATGCAGAGAAAGTCCAGATTTTACTTTCTACATAAATGGAAGTGTATGTGTAAAGTACATAAACATAGATACACATATGAAATATAGATGTACATATGTGTGTGTATATATGCACTTATAAACGTGGGAGCGGTAAGTTACAGTTAATTCACTGAGATTTAAGAGTGACATCTATAACATATAGGAAACACAAGACTTAAAGACTCCCTAGACCACAGAAGAGGAAAGAATATTGCTGTCTCTCAGTGCTCTGCTCAGCATGAATACAAAGGAGAGAACTATGTAACTTTGCAAGTCAGGTAAAATGCATCAAAGATACAGTTCTTGAAGTCACTAAGGATGAATATACAAATGGAAAGGTAAGAAACAGCACACAGTGCTTGGACCAAAACAAACTAGAATGGTGTCTTTATATCTGTCTACAAATCTGCACTACATTTTTACATCTTCTATATAAATAGATATCAGAGAACAGTACTGTCTGTAGTTCATTAATATCCTTTCGAACTATGCTGGGAAATTTGTTTTCCAATGTTAACTGCCTTTGCAGTTGTTAAAGGTAAATCAATGTTGACTAAATTAGCATCAACTTCTCTTTGTGCTCCATTCTCATCTAGGTTGACGAAAAGTTTTTAAAGCACTTAAACTAGATTGAGAAGTTGTACCTGCTATTTCCGTAAGTATACTTGTATGATCATTTTCTATCAACTTCACAAACCCAACTTCATTTTTGAAGTGATCAATTCCTTGAAAAGACAAATGCACGGTTTTTCCCTTCAGGAGATCTTCGACAAAATCCTTGCTGTCTGAAAGAGCGCCAACTGCTCTGTCGAGAGAAAAAAAAAAAAAAAATCTATGTAAAAGTCAAATACATTAATTAGTACTGTTTACATTGCTGTTAATTGTTCTATCGAAAAAACCTCACAAAACTTTATTAGCATCAATTTATTTTCTACTCAGGTACTTTTGCACTACTTCATATCGATGCAGTCAGTATTCTGGTTACCATTTTGTAAAGGTAAACTGTTTCTTATACTCTACTGTAAAACCACAGAAATAATAAGGCAGACCTTAATAGCAGGTGTAAGTCCTCAAAAGAATTTATCTCGGTCCCCAAGATGTCTAGATATGAAGATGACAATGTCTCTATTACTTGGTGCATCCCATTTAAATAAGATGCTTACTTGGAAGCATTTGGTTTTCCACTCTTAAATTAATCCATTTTTTTTCATCTCCTTATAGCTCAACTGAACAGTCTGAGATTCTGCTTCATTGAAAGTTGCTACAGAGTGTTATTTAATATTACGAACAGAGGTCTTATCTATATATAATGATAAAATTATATGGAAATTACTATTAAGCTCACTGAGAACTGTTACTAAAAGAAGCACTATCTAAATTGATGCTTACTTTCTTTAGGAGATAAGCAGCATGCACACATAATCTACCTGTAACTTAACAAACAGAAGCAAACCTGGTAACCTTTTAATAATAATTTTAATTAGCCATATTAAGTGCATGTACGATTACATGAAATATTTGTCTTGACCTCACTTAAAGTGATTCACAACTAAATAAAAGCTATATAAACATTCTTAGTGTCTTCTAAAAGATCTCTCACATGCTCACAGGTTTTAATTCTATTCAATGAAACTGAATTTGAACTTTTCACTAAACCGATGTTGACTTTATGAACGCTAGATGGCAGTGATAGGTTAAAAACTCTCAAGAAGAGTTTATTTTACTTTTTCTGTCCTAGCTGGATGAAAGCCATCAGCATGATTTCTAAAGTAGGCTAAATTGTATTCCTGAATCCTGTACAATTATGTACAACTCTACACACGTTTCCATTGTGTTTAACAAGATGGCCTCTTGATGAGAGCTATGTATTTAACTGAAAACTAGGCCAGGTTAAGAAATACGTAAGGTTGATTACATGACAAAAAAACCCTTGATTGATGTAGTTTTCCTATGTTTTTTATAGGGCTATATCTACAATCTAGAAGTATTTTAGCTCCTATGTAACTACTTCAAACATCAATGCCATGCCTTGTTCCTTGGTAAAGATATTTTTCTTTGAGCACCGCCACTTACCTACCCTTTTATCACCATCAGACAATACTGTTCCTGTGTCTTCCGTATGTGCTATACTTCAAGATCTTTCAAAAACACCATCTATCTAATACTGTCTGATTACTTCACCTGTAGATTTATTTACCAACAAGAAACTGAAAATTGTTCCAGAACAAGTACAGATATTTCAAATACACTGTATCAAAATAGCAGTGGGCTTTCAAGTAGAGAATCATGCACACCTAAAACCTATGTCTGGATTTTTTGCATCTGAGAACTGGTATATCAAGTCATGGAAAGCTCTGTTCCCCAACTGAAGAAAGATTTTTATTTCCATGCTGTATGGTGTGCTACAGATTTCAGTGACCAGCTCAACTCTACCTGATGAGGTCTATGAAAGGTCAATTCAAACAGTGCAGTGTGTTTTCAGTTTAGCACTGTGTCACTGAAAATTTAGTTCTACTTTTTTTTTATATATAATCTTGTAAACACTAAAATATTTAGAACGACAACTGCCATCTCACTCTAGCATATTTTGTATTTTCGTATTCTATCAATCATTTTATAACATCGAACAATTGCTTTCTAAGAATAATGCACATTTCCACTGAAGTCAGTAGAAATGAACACAACAGTGGTATTTTCTTGTTATTCCATACCACATATGCCAACTTGTAGTTACACTTCGCACAACTAACCCACAGGGATAACAAAAGTGTTTATGAGAATTTTGCTCTGAAGTGGGGAAAGGAAATAAAAAAAAAAAAAAATTAAGCAGCATATTCTAAGAGTATACAAACCAGGATCATAGAAACAGTGCCTGTTGGTTTCTATATTGTTGCAATGTAAATATTATAGCACTTCAAATTGATGTAGTTTACTTTTTGAAGTTTCTGAATTCTTAATTTTGATCACTTGTTAGAAAAAGCAACCTTGCAAAAAAAAAAACCACTGAATCCTTTCAGCTCTCATAATGAAAAGGTGTGATTCACAGAGTCTTTGATAGCTAACAGACTATAGCTAGAAGAACTAGACACTGTAGTCTGGTAATGAAGGCACTTACTGCCAAGGCAGGCATCCTGATTTCTAGTACCTGATCCCACGACTATGCATACAGTTAGCATGGGCTAGAACTCTTTTGTTTGAAGGGAGTGCTGTCATGACTGTTGCTTGCTTGCTTTCTTAATGGCTTTTAAAATCTCACATTCATTATTTCATATAGTCCTACATGAAGAAACATAAATTGCATTCATGAAGGCTAGATCACAGGCAATCAGTTAAGAAACTTGCATGGGAACTGTAGGTCTGCATTCTCTTAGACAGAGCAACCTAGAATACAGATTTTCCATTTTCAGGGTGAAAGCTGTATGTACTAAAATACCATACAAAGGGCTTTGTGCTGAATTGAATGTTATGTTTAGCACATTCTTATCACGCATTTTGACTTCAAAGAGCATTCAACACATTTCATTTCTGTATAGACAGAGGCACTATTGTGCAAACACAGCAGAAAAATTGTAAATATCTAAGTAACTTAATGGATTCAAACCTAAGGATCTGTGAACTCTCAGATGCCCAGCTGACTAACTGCACTTTGAGAGATTACTATCACAGCACATTACAAACGGGTTCTTTGGCCAGCCTAGATCTTGGTTTCTTTCCATTAACCTCGTATCAAAAAATTGGTGAAGCAAAGAAAGGAAAATTCAACTTTTTACTTTTCGAGTTCTCCCAAAAGATTAAACAGAAAACATCGGTTATGATCAAATAAAAAAGAATCCCATAGAATAGAAAATGTAATCTAGAATACCTGAGGATAGCTGAGCTAGATACCTGTAGGAGGCATCTGGCCAGGAAAGGTGTGAATCACTGGGGAAGCTGCTGCTGACTAGAGGACAGCTCCTGGGTGCTTGGACTGTGGAGTTCTGCTGGGAGAGGCAGAGAAGAACTCCGTAAGTAAGTGCCTGGGTGGCAGTCGGACAGTGAGAGCTGAGAAGGAGCTCAAGGAGTAGCAGAAGATACTGAATTTGGGAATATTTGTTTTGATATATAGTTTAGGACTCTAAAAAATATTCATGACAAGGCATACTTGCCTTGGAGATATACTCTCACATTCTCTTTTAAAAAAATTCATAATTCAACCTCTTATTTTAAAATATCTTGCACGCACAGTTGGTTGCTTTCACCGATTTTCAAGTGCTACCACAGTTTGCTCATCCAGCAGGGCAGGAGAAAGCTGGTGTGACTACTTCAGGACACAAAAGGCCCACAGAGAGAAGAGGGAGTCCAGCAGATCTAGTATCTTTTGCTTTTCTTTCTATTCTCTGTTCCTGGCTCTCTGTTTCTCTCCCTTTAGATCAGACCGTTGGAGATGAGGATACTGACAGACTCGCATCCTTACAGGAGAGCTAAGACTGTAGAGGCCTCAAGAATATAGCATTCAAGCAGACAAGTGTGGAAAACAAGCAGGGTAATTGATTTAGATACAGTGATTATTTTTAAGTGTGTTAAATGTTTTTAGCCAAAATACTTTTACTTATTAGAAGCATGCCCTTGACTACCAAATGGTTCCAACATTCTATCTTGGATTCTCGCTTTCTTATGAGCAATCTGCACTTTGACAGCCAAACCTACTAGGGGAAAAAAATATGCAACACACACTTACTAGACACATTATTTTGTAACTGTATTACCATAACCAAAGCAATGCCTCACTCCACTTACTCAGTATTTGATCTAGAAAATTCAGTACATGGACTGGATGCCTGCTAACACTGCAGAGAAAATCAGTTTTTATATACAGATATGACAGAGGGCCCCTGAAATAACTCATCTTGGGGACATGAAACCATGAGCCTTCTCCTTCACAGAATTACAACGATCAGATGAATCTTGATTCATTAGCAACTCACTACAAAATTGACACATAAGCAATGGAGGATTCCCAGATGTTCACATAATGCCAGCAGGCCATTTATCAGCATTTTACATAACACTCTGTTACAGTTACCAAAGTGTTTGCAATCTCAATTCTGCAATTAAAATGTGCGAATATAGAGACATCACATAAAGAGGCCATTGGGCACCACACCTAAACAGAAACTGTCGAGAAAGTCTGTGTAAAGTAGGACTATAAAATATAATGTATGTCTTCATTTCAAGTCAAAATTACAGCTAGACACACAAATTATTATTCTAAACATTCATAAATGACAGCTGTACAGATAGACTTAAAAGTCTAAACATCTTCATGTTAACCATTGAACTTGTACATCAAAGTAGGCTTGTCAGATAGCAGTACAGCATGTGATAAATAGTAAAAAACACCAAAGAACTGCATTTTTATAAAGCAAGTAGTTGCATCTATCACTTAGACACACAATAGCACTCTATAATACATACATACAATAAATACACCTTTCCACAACTTTTCTACTTTTTATATAATAAAAAAAATCAGCTGTATCACTGAAGCAACATAAAAATTATACTTTTGATAAGGCCTAATAGCCCCCTCTCTTTTAGTATACTTAGAATTTGAGTACAATAAATTCATTTAGGGACATTAAAAAACCCTGTAACTGCATGAGGTCTTAGCTTGGAGGTAAGGTTTATTTCATTAAAGCCTTTCAGTGACAGCTAAACATAGCTGAACAGGCTTATAACATTTCCCAAGCTATGAAATTCTGAAAATTCCCCTGTTCAGTGCCCCTTATATCAAAACATTGTTTCAAAATAATTACTTTAGCAAACATAAGATTTGTGCAAGCAAGTTCAGCACACAGTATGCAAAATGCAAGGGAAAAAAAGCATACTTTGTTCAGAGTTCATGACTTACCATGAGTTATGAAAATGGCTAATATTGAGATGAGCATTTTAAAACCAACATGAATTAAATGTTCAGTAACCCTAGTAATTTAGGGCTGACA
>WHYT01017010.1:377802-393895 GCA_009806455.1 Tetrax tetrax
CCTGCCCTCTCCCTCCCCCGCACCCCGCGCAAGGCCGCCCCGCCGCCTCCTCACCGTGCTCCGGGCTGGGGGGGCCGCCACCGTCCCCTCCCGTTCCCGCCGCTGGCCGTAGCGCCATGAGGCGCGGGAGAGCGGGCCGAGCCCGCCGGGCGAGGAGGGCGGGGGCCGCCGGCCGCGCCGAATAAAGCGCGGGGAGAAGCCGCCGCAGCAGCCGCTGCATGCCCGGTTCGGGCCGCGCGGGGAAGTAAGGCAGCTGCCGCGGCCCTCGGGCAAAGGACGGCGGGGCGGAGGAAGGGGGAAACCGGGCCGTGCGCCCGCGGGACTACAACTCCCAGCGTGCGCCGCGCGGGGCACGGCGGGAGGCGGCCTCAGCGGGGCGGTGGCCCCGGGTCTGGCGCGTCCGTCCCAGCGTGGGCTCCGGAGTGCCTGCCGTCGTCTGCGCTGGCCGGTTCACAGCGAGATCGGCGGTGGCTTGCTTCACGCGGTGTTTTACTGCAACGTGGCTGCCTGAGCGCTCTTCCCACAAAAGGACTGTGACAAAAAGGAGGGCTTTGGGCTGCTGTCTCCCCAAAATAACTAGTTGTAGCTTAGGGCGGCCTGAAGCACTGTACACAATCCAGAGCCATAATTAGCAGTGGTTTGGGGGAGACTAGGTGGTCTCGCTCTAAATTTGTTTTGAACTCCTTCCTTAACGCAGCCCCAGGCTCTTCACAGCGCTGGCACTAACGCCTCAGCTCTGGCCATGCAGTCTCCGGTTGGGCATCGGCCTTGGGGGTCTGCGGGAGAGGTGGCTTCTCTGAGGCAAGGAGTGGGCAACGCTCTTCTCCTGCTGAAATAAAGACTGGGCATCTCTTGGAAGGCCAAATCCTCTCACTGTGTTCTGTGGGAGAAGCCAAGCCAACTGTCAGCCTGGTGCTTTAGCAGATCGATCTGTGCATATAGGCAAGATCTGAGGGAAATGATTGTTTATATAAAGAGTCCTACTTTCATTTTTAAAGAGAGTAGGGATGGTAGAAGCAAATAAAATAGGATAGCTGAGATAGGAAGGAAGCTGCTAGATGTTAAAACCTGAGAGATGAGTGAAAATGAAGCCAGTTTCTGTATTTGGCTCCTCTGTGCCTTCTCTTTCTGGGAGATAACATCTGTTTGGAAATATTTTACCACTGTATTGACCTATTTTGTGCTATGTTTGCCTTTGCTGTCTTTCACACAGTATTTTCATTTGATCTGCATAGTTCTGTGGAGACCAAAGGCTGGATGTGACACAGAAGTCGAAGTTCTGTGGTATTCAAGAGAAGCTTTAAGATGAGGCTGCTGGCAATTTTTCTTACTGTATGCATTTAATCTGAATGTCAGCTATCGTTAGAAGATTAAATACATAAGTGGTCTACTTCTTCCTAGCCTGTTAGCATTGGCAAGTAAGATACTTCCATAAAAATTTGATTCCATAGAGTTGTATATCAAATGCTGTGAGAAAAACTTTTGGTATCAAGTGTCTTTTTAAAAATATGATTTTAAAACACAATTTTGTATATGTAACTGCTCCAAATCAATGGTGTTTTGCAGAAATCTTCAGCAAGCGAGCTCTAGAAAGAACATTTCTGTTTCTACAGTTGACAGGGAGTTCAATGCAGTTAGATAAGTTAGCATTTAATAGTCCTCTTGCCAACTGAAAATGCAATGCATCTTTAGTGGAGCTAAAATTGTATCTAACCAATACCTACTAGCCTAGCACTAATATGTAGATGTATTCTTTTGGTTCATGACGTGCCTCAAGATACTATCTCCAGGATGAGGGGAAGTGAGAAAATTGTCCCTGCAAGTCATAAAAGTGGTGTTGGAGGGAAATGTTCAATTGAGGAAAGCTGACATAACAAGTTGTGATTTTTCTGCCTGCCCAAATACCACATAAGTTTCATAGCGGTCACTGACCTGGTGCCTGGCAGAAACTGGTTTTCACTACTGCTTAGGTTTGGGCTAACGCCAGCACTTTATCAATCTTCTGTGGCCTTGCCTTTATTAAAGAGAGTTTCTGATTAACCTCTCAGCAGTACAGTTGTCCCTTTGAGGAAAAAAAAATCACATAATGACAGCTGAGTGACGCTAACAGAAAGAGGAAGCACAGTCAGCTCTACAAGTGTACTTGCATACACAATCGCACTGCCCATGCCTGTTAGCCTCTCACCCACCTTACCATCTCTTAATCCACCGTCTAACTTCTATCAAATTTAGCAGAGTGTAAGAGGATTCAGAGGTATGATATTCCCACACCTTTCCTGAAAATGAATGGTTTGGGAGAAAAGAGAGACTCATTTAGCTCCCAAATGAGGGAAAGAAGAAATAAAGCTGTGCATATATTTTTCCTTTAAACAGTGGCTGGCCATGAGTACTGGTCAGCTCGTTACACAAGAGGTCACAGTACATATTATCAATATATATTACGTCTCATCTTAGTCAAGCAAGAGATATGGAGGAGCTATGAGTATTTGGGACATGACTCACTGTGGGAGGTTAGGAAATAAAGGGCCAGGAACGGGATGTGTTACAGAGACGACTAAATATCGGAAGGGGACATTGGGATATTGCGTAGGACGTGGGAGGGAGTTGAAGGTATTGTAATGGGAAAGCATGGAGACTATAGGGGAAGTTTGGTTATTGTGATAAGAAGGGAGAACATAACTGATAGGCTTCATTACTGTCACTGCTGATACAGCAACTTGTCTTTGACCAAGTGAAGATGAATACACCATGATCTGGTAGTAATAAGAGATTTACTAGAGAGACAAAGAGAAATGTGAGTTGCAGAACTGCAGATAATGGAAAATGCGAGGTAGAGGAGTGCCTGGGATAAAGAAATTTAATGCAGAAATCAAAAAGCAAATAGGCTAGGGCTTCTATAATAACTGGTGTAAAAGGAAGAAGCACATGAACATGCTCTCAGTTTTACTTAATGAATAGAAACTACATTTGATTGACATCTAACATGAATATGAAGATTAGTGTGAAAAGTATTAATGTAAAAGGATATTTTAATGATCCCTTGATCACAGGCAGTTCATTTACATTTCAGAAGGAGACTCCCACCTGTTATGAGGGACACTGGCTCAAGATCAGCATAGACACTCATGCTACTAATGTCAAAGTATTGTTTCAGACACTTCCAGGTTCCTCCAGGCTTTTATGCTGATAGCACTCTTTTTGAGGAATGATGACTGGAAAAGCTGGAATAGATATGCTGGCAGAGGTAGTGGTAGATAATAGGAAAGTGGATGCAGGATAGCATGATGGCAGAAGCTGTCCTTCTCTGCCTGAGAAAGTGGCATGCTTGAGGCCCCATCCCATATTCCTGCACACAGACTAGCATTTAGAGGGACCTCAACAGGCTGGAGAAAAGTGGGACAAGTGATGCTTGCTTCATGAAGTTCAGCAAAGACAAATATAAAATCCTGCATCTAGGACAGATGGGTTTTGGCAAAAGCAGCTGGATGCACATCTGCATTAACTTACAGCCCATGACACTTTTTACTAACTTGAACTCTGCACTGGTCATTATTATTAGGGAGTAATCCCTAGTTTGAACTCCTACATCCCTTACTCCCTGAAAAAAAAAAAAAAAAAAAGCAATTAATATAGCTATTTGCCTCATCTATTTTACCTGCAAGTTGTATCTGATTTGCTAGTTTTAATAGTTCCTCCTTAATAGCAGGGGTGAAGAGAATATGCTTTTCTCATCTAATTCTTCTCTCACTTGTCAGCACAGAAAATCGACCAGAAGTAACCTAGGTAAATTCTCATTCTGCAACAGAGTTATGTTACCCTTCTATAGTCAACAAAACCAGTCTTCCCTGTGTTGCTCCAGTATCAGGTTAAAAGAAACCATTCATTTCTTTACCTTCATCTCAGAAGCTCAAATTCCATCAAACAATGTGATATACAAAAGTTCAGTTCCCAAAATATAGGGTAACTAGAATACAATTAATATTATGGAATATGTCTACTACTTCATATTTTGTGATGTGAGTACGTAGCTTTCTTTTTTTTTTGCTAAATATTTATACACACACAAAACTATAAAATAGAAAATAACTTTAAGTGATTTTAATGACCACAAACTTGTTTCTCTTACTCTTGATACGCATAATTTGGATTTTGGCAAAAAGTTGCATGTTCTGGAGACCATTAAGTGTGGCAGTCTGCGGAGTGAAGACACTGTTCAGCTTGATAGGAAAACTTCACAGATCTGCAGCATGATAGCCTGTACCTTGAAATAAAAGCACATTTCTCTTTTAGGAACTTTACTAAACCTGCTGGACTTTTTAGCTGCAGAGGTCAAGTTAAGTTTGATCCGAAATCTCCAGCTTCCTGGAGCTGTTCTTATTTTCTGACTGAAATAGAGATTTAGGAAAAAAAGTACATGTGGGGGAAAAGTGGAGGGAAAGTGTTTTATTTAAAAAGAAGACACTGACTTCTATGTAAAAAGTTTGATTTTGAATGCAGAGAATATTGCCAACTACATGCGGAAGTCATACAGCTGAGACACTAGATCCTGCATTCCTCGAGCGAAAGACACTTTTGCTCACTTACTGAGAGTCTTAGGCAAGTAAAGAATGCAGTTCTGAATCCAAAATTCATATTATTCCAGATGTGGGTGGGGGAAATATGTATTTACTGACTAAACTGAAAAATCTTGATTCTCAGCTACCTATGTATCTTATTGTGTTTCTTGCTCGTCTCCCCTCTTGCTCTTCTTTCTGTCTCTCCCTTCAGCCACAAGCTTCTTTTTTAGCTCTGGCTTCCTCACCTGACGAAGCTCCAGGCGTTGCACAATCATGCTATGTGTTTGTCACCGCTGTGCAGGCTTCGTGTCTGGCCTTTTTTGTCTTTTATCTATAGACTTTTGTAAAGTTAGGGTGTCTGAGTAATAGAGGCAGTATTTTTTATGCACATTTGCAGAGCACGAAGTCCAATTTAAAAACCCCCGAATCTTAGCTTCTTATTGCCAGAACATAGTACAGTCCTTCCTGAAGTTCAGATCATGCTCTTACCTCTGCATACATTTCTTGTGCGTGCCTGCCTTTCTTCCTAAGAGCAGCTGAGACATTAGTTCACAAGAGCTTCAGCCAGTTGCTCATTTAGTCTAAGATGTGAATGTACTTGCCCTGGGACTCTTCACCACTCAACAAAGACAGGGGCTTCTCCAGAGAGCAATTGTAATTCATATAATAGGTAAGAGTTGTTCTAGAGATGCTCTTCACTCTCCATGGACAACAGAGATGACCAGGACAACTAGGCTTGTGTCCTGCTTAGGCACATCGATTAGAAGGCTCAAGTTGGGTGAAATGGATCAAGGCCTGAATTTTGTGATCGCCTGGTTCAGAATTAGGAATAAAACTTTCTGCTCTGACCCAGTATTTCAGGCTCTATCAAAGCCTCTTGGAGCTCAGACAATCGTATTCAACATCTGCTCTCTAACTGGAAACACTTGTGTCAAAACAGCATTTCTCAAATGCTATACTAGCCCTCATCCAGTTGGAAGAACCTGATGATGGCTACGGCTAACACTGCAAAGCTCAAGTGCTCAGAAAACTTCACGCGGGGACTCTGCCAAGTTAAAGCCTTCCTAGGAAGAAAAAATTAAGCACTGTTGTTTTATGTTTCACATTAATTTTGAAATTTATTTACCCCTGGTGTTGCTAGGCCTAACTGCACAAACAATCCCACCCACTGCTTTCAGATCAGTGATCTCTTAAGATGTCTGTTTATATTTAACCAGAAGTGTACAACAAAGAAAAAAAAAACCAACCCAGTGATGTTCAAAATACCTCTCCTATGAGCTATTCAGGGAAACAATAACTTATTGTTTGAAGGAGAAAAGGGTCCCTGACCTAAATAGAAATGAGAGATCTCAGTTTTAACGTCGTTTTAGCTGAAGCATTCACCTGAAGCAATGTGATCTGGCATCCAGTTTCTGTCCCTGAAATCTCTTACAGTTATTGAGTCAGTCTGTACGTATTGCTCTGAGGGTATTTGCCGTCTCTTTGCTGATGGTAGAGTTTCCTGATCCTCTTCTCGAGGCTCAAGGCTTTAATGTATCAAGTCACAAGGGTGAACCGTTTAAAGCTCCCTTATTTACAATCATTATTTTAATTTACTTTAAGTGAATGACTTCACTTGTGTGCACATTCTAGTATTATGACAAAGCATGAAAAAGGCAACAAATACAATTAAACAAAAACACCTAAACACAGTCTTGTTAATGGGGAAAGAGACACATTTTACTTCTCCAGCTTAGCACATTGGTAGGTCTTTAATAGTCAATCTCTTACAGTTCCTATTCAATCCTGCAGGCTTTTTTGCTGAGACACTTCAATTCACATTCACTCATAGCATAGAACTAAATATGCTGCAATAACTGAAAGGGAGGAAACCATTTACAATTGCACTGGTAAATCTGACTTTCAGTCCAGGTTAGAACAGTGTTTTCAGCACCCCTATTGGAAGGGGTCATTTTGTCAGGTATCCAGTCTGTCTCCATAAGCCAGCTCGCGCCCATTACCATGTGTCTGTGAAAGTGGACTAACAGCTGTTTAATACAGTTAGCATAAAGTGAGCAGAGGGTGGGGAAAGTCATCTCCCCAGGGCTCCAGAAGAACTGTAGTTCATTTTGTCTGATCACAGCAGCTATTTGGTCTTACCACAAGAACTTGGAGCCATGTAGGAGAGAAAAAAAGTCTTATTTTTAATCAGTTTTTGGGTGATTTTCATTTTAAGAGTAGAAAGTGCCAGACTCGTTTCTATGTAAGAAAATCAATCTACAGGGTAAAAGTCTTGAGAGGTGGCTTACACATGTTTTGAAACAGTGAAAGGAAGGAGCTCAGGAGAACATTAAAATGTACTCTGTCAAGAACTCTACTTTTGGTGGGCAGCCAGCGAATCAATGAATTTTTTTGACACATAATTCATACTCAGTTCAAAATATTTCAGTATCAGATATACCTGCGTTCAGTTTTGACCAAGTAGTATGATAACTTCCCATGTAACATAGCATTGTGACATGACTGCTCTCTTTCTTTCTAATTTGCACTGGTTCCTAAAAACTTAATCATCATTATTTTGAGCAAAATAGATAAGCATCAAAATTGCAAATAGTAGGCAAATTGAAAATAGCAGACAAACAGTACTGTGGGACATGTAGTTGTCTTTCTGCTGTATCTTGTCACAGTGGCATCTACAATCATAAGAATAGCCTTCCTCACAGAGTAGCTGTCTGAGACAGGTAAGCTGCATGGAGACTTTAAAAAAAAGGTGAAATCCTACTCAGAAAAATGTTGCTTTATGCTTTTGAGACAGTTAGGAAGGCAATAATATGATCACTCACTTGAGGGGCATTCAGTGAAAGAACTCATGTTTTCCTGCAGTGGTACAATATGGCCAGGACTTGTTCCCTTAATTGAAGAGGAGCAGGGCCAGCAGAATAAGGGAGAAAAAAGCAAACTGAATTGCCGAAGGAAATTATGAGTTGCACTTTTGTCAAATCTATGTGTGGATCTACAGCAGATGTTACCAATTATGTACTATATTTGGAGGACTACAGAGACTCATGGGAAGTACCACTAATGACAGTTGACTTGTCATATCCATGTCATTAGAATGATAATTAGGGAGATTTCAGAGCAAGTGAAAGTAATTAAATGGAGCTCCCTGACTTCCCATGAGAACTGGTAACCTAAGGGACCTTTATCCCTTTGATAATAGGTCTGTATGTACTTGATTTTCTAGATGTTGTATGTCTTACTCATTCAGTTTCAGGCTCAGTCAATATGCTGTTTGTATTTGCCATCCATTTTTTTCTAAACTTGCATGTTCTACGGTCCAGTTTCTGCCTTACAGCTGAAATTGTTTTCACCCAAGTCTCAAATTACCCAAGCCTCAGAAAAAAGGCTCCATCATTATTCCTAGTGGTTAATATGGTTGGATTTCTCTCGCTGAAATCTTGTCTCACTTGCTTTTTTATGACAAGGTTGACTTATGATTCTCCTATTTTTCAGCATTGCCTTTGGAGGAGAATTTGTCTTACTCCGTCACCCCTTTCTGTATACTCTTCATATCTTACCTCTTTCTAAAGCACAAATTACCATCTTTATCAAAATCACTCCCTCATTTCTCTCCCTCATATGTGTTTCCTTCTTTTCAAATAAAGATCTCGGTCTGTCTTTGACTGTCAATCTGCCTATGGATGTCTGGCTTTCAGGCCATGTGCAACATCATTAAATGCAGTTCATCTTCTCCCTCTCTCTCTCTCTCTCCATACTCCTTCAGTCATCAGAGGTCACAGCTTCCTGCCAATCAATTAGTACCTATCACATAGGCATTATGTTTGTGTCAAACCCCTCAAAGCTTTTCTCCCAATCTGTCATAAGTTGTGTTATGCAGAAGTTAACTTTTTATCTAAGATATAGTCTTGTCTCTGCATCCTGTAATGCTGACTATTGAAATTCTTGTCCAGGTCTTCACCTTATGCCTCAAGTACTGAAATATCTTTTTTTTTTTTTTGTGGCCTTAACAAATATAATTTAATTCCCCTACACAGTAATTTAGAAAGTCTTTGGAAAGGTTTTTTTTTCCCAGAATTTCAACTTTGACAACATCCCCTATCTTTAAAGTCTTCCACAGCTTCTGTATTTTAGCAAACAACGTAGGTGTCATGACTTTCATTCTTTATGGTTGATGGCTGCCTTAATTATCTTTTAATGCTGAGAAGGTTGATTTCTTTTTCTGAAACAATTTCTAAACAGGAGCTATCAGTTGTGCCTGCATAGCTCAAGAAAAGCACGGTCCAGATCTTAACAACCGGTCATGGGTACTGGAAGCTGCGTGGCTGCCTTACTGTGGCCGTACATCTGGATGAATATGTTGTGCCTCTCAGCTGGATAAAGAGCCCAAAGAAAATACTGAACTAATGAATTTGTTCTGCTTCCATGTTAACTCGTTCAGAAGCAGCTCAAATATTTGTGCACATCATTACGTTAGTACTGTGCAGACACAGAATCCATCTTTCTTCTGTTTAGAAAAACTTTGCTGCTAGCACCAGCAAAACTACTTTCTCGTTCTCCTTTAAATTGTTATTTGCTATGCTATTACCAGAAAAAAAATCCCAAACAACAACAACAACAATAATCCTTACAACTGCTGAGCTAGTAATGCACTAAGACAATCTTCTAAGCCGTTTAATG
This sequence comes from Tetrax tetrax, assembly GCA_009806455.1. Taxonomy (NCBI): domain Eukaryota; kingdom Metazoa; phylum Chordata; class Aves; order Otidiformes; family Otididae; genus Tetrax; species Tetrax tetrax. Next base: position 387,036 of record WHYT01017010.1, read on the forward strand.
CTTGTCTTATGGCTCCCTTGTATATATCCCAGCCTATCTATCTCAGATGGAGCTTGTTTGCTTTAAAACAAACAAAAAAACCAAACCCAACACCCAACAACAAAAATCTGTCTGATGAAAACTGGACAAGAAAACTCCTTGTTTGTGTGATAAGTACCATCAGTTCAAGCCTTAGCAAAAGAGCCAATATCCCTTTGTAAACCTTTATTTTAAAATCTCATTTTAAATTACATCACTTCAAAAAGATCCCACAAGAATACTAGTAAATTGTATGTCGTAATAGACACATCTTCCTGCAAACACTTACTCCTGATTCTTTTAAAGTATTATTAAAGTTTACTTTTCTCCAAGTATATTTCCTAATGTTGATTTCTGAGTGACTTATTTCATCCTATACTGTTGAAAATGATCCAGTTTAATTACATTAGATGACATGTATGTTGGTGGAAATCCAGGATGTAAAGCTGTAATAAAATCTGCACCAGAAGGAATTATCCAAAGAATGAGAAAGTCCTTTAAATTTTTTTAAAATCTGCTTTTTTGAAAGTGGCATTTTTACAATCTTGCCCTGATTTCCCCCATAAAGAAGGAACTGTGTATATTATCTCTCTACAATGAGGACACTACGATATTTAATTAGTTCTTTGCAGGCAAAAGGGGCATATGCTTACTGTGATTATGCTGGACACAGATTGTGTGTGTGTGTGATTCTCCTGTTGCTGGCAAAAGGTGGGTAAATCTCCCTGCTTCTTGCTAAACAGTTACTACGAGACTGCGAACACACTGACAGGAGATGGTAGGTTTTGGAATACTAGGGCAATTTCTGTCAAAAATACTGTCCCCTCAGGATCAGAAAAAAACAAACAACACTGTTGCTGTTGTGTTCCTGTTTTCAACCCTAGACTGTATATGCCCAACAATGAGTAAAAGTTGAGCACAAATACATTTAACTGAGTTAGTTACCTTATTACAGTTTCTTGACTATATTGAAATAGCTGGGTTATAAACCAGAAGGTAAAATATCTAAATAAGTTCTTTGGAAAATGTATGTAATATATTTTTCCTTATCAAAAACTATATTGTGCTAGTTTTTACATGCCTTGTTGATGAGTGTTCACTGTGAAGGTTGCTCTACTCTCCTTACTCAGGGAAAAGAAATTTTTTGCCAGAATTATGACTTCATGAGCAGGTCCTGTATATTGTGAACCAACACACGGAAAGTCATCAGGAACTGGCTGAACATTGTGCACAGAGGCTGACAATTCTCTCTTTCTCTCCTTGTATATCCTGCCAGCACCTGATTTTTTTTTCTTACGTATCTGAAAATTATATTTTTAATACTGCCAAGCTGTTTACATTTCTGATGTTCATATCACTGTCTGCACTGTTAGTGCCAATTTTATGGAAAATAGGTCACAATCTGTATTAATTAACACTGGTTGAAAAAAAAGTCACACCAGTAAAGTTTAAATACTTGCATAAAATATTTGCCTAAAAAATGAATGTAAATGTAGACACACAGTAGAATTAAACATTTTTTCTATCCTAACTAATTTCTGAAAAGATGAGGACAGTTAAGTCAGGAGCAATATTAATTTTGTCTTTTGGTCCTTTAGTAATTCTTTTTCCATAGTTATGATCGGAATTTGTAATGGCAGGGGAGATTCTACCCACAGATAATGTTTCACAGGTTTTACTGCTACCCTAGCACAGAGTCACAACTATTGGAGTTTATTCAGTGCCAAGATGTTGAATTCATGGGATATTTTACTCCTGATGTCGGTAGGGGCTGGATTCTTGCCCTTGTGCTGTGGCTGCCCAGGATGAAATTCTATCCACTCTGCAGTAAAAGACAAACTTTCTACTATCTTCAGTCAGGACAGAATTTCACACTTCAGTGGTAACTCAAAATTAATTCCCATTTGGTAGCAGAACCAGTTTAAGACTCATCTCCTAGATCCTTTCCGCACTGCAGCTGCGCACATTTGCCCCTGCACCACTAAAGTGGAAGAGATGAGAATGAGAACATTGGAAAAAAAATCTATTAACAATACCTTAAAAAATTTAATTTGGAGGTTTTTTCAGTCCCAGTCATTTTAATGAGCCCCCTTACCCTAGGGTCCACAGACAGCTCTGTTCATGCGGCTGATGGCGAATGCAAAGCACAATGCAGATTTGATCATATTTGGAGTGGTAGAACAGAGCCCAGCAACATGACTTGACTTCAGCTGGCTTTGCTGCCGAAGGCAGTGCTACGTGGATCCACAGCCTTTATGTGTAAAGTAGCTTGTACACAATGGGAAAAGATACACTGTTCTTTTCATGATATATGGAGAAGAAAGAGAAGTTGAAATTTTCGGTAAGAAGATGCTGCTTGTTGGGTTTTTACTTATTAAACTCCTTGGCTATCATGGACAACATAATCAATGATCAGAGAACTGTGGTCAAAAGTACTGAGAATATAAAATATTAAAAAAAATGTATTGGAAGTGATTCGATCGCCTGGTTTCCTAAGGAGCATGTGACAGTACTGTCAGTCATTGCCCTTTAGCTTTTGAAGTCAGTGACCAATTTCAGCCATATGTGCAAGGGGATAGTGCTCTTAAAGACAATTAACGTCTTATAAGCTTTGTATAAAAACCCCCACAGTTGGCTAGAAGAGAAAGGAAAATAATTCTTTAGCAGAGGGAAAGGTAGGCTCAGCTCCATTACTGTCCTTTCTGCAGGTTAGCTGCAGTCCATGCTCTCTTTTGTGCAGGGCAGGTGCCACAGAAGGCAGAGGAGGACCTGAGACTCCTGCAGTGGGGAAGGAGATTTCAGGACCACAAGATACGGATCTTTAGCAAACCAGACTCTATTAGTTGTGCTGATCAGTGAAACATTTGTTGTTTCCTCAGTAATGGCTACTAAACTTCTCTGACATGAGCGCAGTTGAAAGCCCTCTAGCTCAGGGTTCTTTTTCAATGGAAAGGAACAGTTTAATTTCCATTATGAGGTAAAAATAAAACCATTAAAAAAGAAGTAAAGAAATAACTTCCTAAACAGCTTGAAGGAAACAGGAGAAAAGACCTCCCTTTTTTCTGCTTCTCTCTTCACCGGATACAGGGCTCCCAGTGCCCCGGAGCCTAACACCTATGAACGAGTGGAATCTGATAGCCCATTTTTAATTACCTCCTTTATCTGCACACACAAATTAAAAAGCCTAAAGCTGGGCTTGCACAGGGAAAATCTAGGTGTTCGGAGGACTGAATTCACCACACTTCTCCTCCTCTCTGCACTGTTTCTCTTTTCTTCATTCTGACTTTTCAATCTGCCCTGATGCCCTCATCTGACACAGCAACTACATCAGGGAGAGAGAAAACAGGATAGGCTTTCACTTTTGTCTGGCAGCACAAGCTTGCATTCTGTGCTTTGGAGGTTTTCAGAGGCTCTTTATTCCATGTAATGTTCCTGGAGTGGAGAAGCGTATCTTTTGTTCTTCCTTATAAAGGGATATTTTTATACACAAAGATATACAGTACACTGAATTACAAGAGTTTTTATGTATTGGATTGTGAGGCTTTAACACAGAAATTTCTGATGATTCTTTAATTCCGCCTTATCCAAAGCATTTAACTACAAAACCTTTCAAGCATAGATGAATCAAAGCTTCAGAATCCATCCAACACATCGACGAATTGCAGTGACATCAAAAGCAGAATGAGACTCTTAATTTAAACAGATTTCACTCCTAGCATGCTAAACATGCAGCCGCGTATATGTGCTAAGCTGTATGAGCTCGGTATACATATGTATGTCTTTAGATACTTGCAAGTAATTAAAATGAGGGAGGACAGACGTATATCTTCTCTGCAAATAGAAATAATTATTTTATGTTCATGCCTCTCTCTTGTTGCTTTAAACACAGCTTACGCATTTTTGCTGCAAAACACTACATCCAAAGTGTTGAAGTCTGTATAGGTTTTCTGATTCCTTTAATATCGTTTCCATATTAGATAGCCAGATGGTGGAGAGCGATAATGCTCTGTACTAATCACTTAGGAAGTCTACAGAGTGGTGCTTTGAGATTTAGACCCACAGCTACTGCCATCACTCTTTTGATGGGAAGCCGCAGATACTATTCCAACCAATTGAATGTTTTTAAATATATCAACACTGAACAAATTATCTAAACAGGAAAAAGACTGATAAATACCATTCAGTGCTAATGAACAGAGGGTGTTGTCCAAAGGAAATATTGCTTTTACAATTATCAGAGATCAACATGACATTATGCAATAGTATTTATACACATCTGAAAAAATATTTTTGATTCTCTATAGCCATCACAAATAGGAGAGAGCTGTGTATTGCTAAGTTACTTTACAAAGAAAAAGAAAAAGTAAGAAGCAGAATAATTATCTCAATGAGTTCCTTAGTGCTTGATTTTTAATTCCACACTGATCTTCTGTTCTGCCAATCCGAGAGGTATGGAGGCACCCATCTGCTGACCCGATGCGCTCTCTCGGGAGGTGTGCTGTCTCCCGGGGGCTCGTATCAGGGGTGTCACCGAGAGAATACCCAGCCTCATACGGCCCACAGACTATTATCCACTGCTGGTGTTTCATGTGGGTGCCAGCCACACAGCCGGCAGCAGCCTGAGAAACATCAAAAGGGATTTCAGGGCCCTGGGTACAACAGTCAAAGACTCTGAGGCGCAGGTGGTGTTCTCGTCAATCCTCCCGGTAGAAGGGCAGGGACCTGAAAGGGCCAGACATATCTGGCAGCTCAACTCGTGGCTCAGGGAGTGGTGCTATAGCCAGGACTTTGGGTATCTTGACCATGGGGTGTGCTTTGAGAAGCCCGGGCTGCGAGGGGCGGATGGCGTGCACCTAACTGAGAAGGGGAAGAGTGTGCTTGGACAAAGGCTTGCCAGACTTGTCCGGAGGGCTTTAAACTAGTGTTGCTGGTGGAGGGGGAGCACAGTTCAGCCCACTGCTGTCAGCATGGCACCAGTGCCAGCACCGAGAGTCCAGAAGCTGAGGAAGGATCTCAGGTATGCGCAAATGAACGTAAACTGCGGTCCCAAAGAACTCCTGTCGCTCCAGCCAGCAAGTCGGCTTTGTCGGGGGCCCAGCTGAAGTGTCCCTATACCAACGCACGCAGCATGGGAAATAAACAGGAAGAACTGGAGATGCGTGCACACGAGCAGGGCTATGACCTTGTTGGCATCACGGAGACATGGTGGGACAACTCTTACAACTGGAGCGTCAACATGAAGGGGTATAGGCTTTTTAGAAAGGATAGGAAGAGGAGACGAGGGGGGGGTGTCTTCTCTATGTCAGCAACCAGCTGGAGTGTGAGGAGCCTGGGGATGGAGGAGAAGCTGACAGAGAGCTTATGGGTCAACATTAGAGGACTGGGACGGACAGGGGATGTTACGGTGGGGGTCTGTTACAGGCCGCCTGGCCAAGAGGACAGAGCACATGAGGTGCTCTGTAGCCAGATAGGAGCAGCCTCACGGTCACAAGCCCTGGTTCTCATGGGGGACTTCAACCACCCTGGCATCTGTTGGACAGGGCACAGGCAGTCCAGGAGGTTCCTGGAATGCATGGACATAACTTCCTCCTGCAGGTGATAGAGGATCCGACAAGGAGGGGTGCCATGCTCAACCTTGTGCTCACCAACAGGGAGGGGCTGGTGGGGGATGTGAAACTGAAGGACAGCCTTGGCTGCAGCAACCACGACATGGTGGAGTTCAAGATCCACAGGGCAGCGAGGAAACTACAGGGCAAGCTCTCTGCCCTAGACTTCAGGAAGGCGGACTCTGGCCTCTTCAGGGACCTGATGGGCAAAGTGCCATGGGAGGCAGCCCTGGAGGGAAGAGGGGCCCAGGTAAGTTGGTCCACATTCAAGGAGCACCTCCTCCAAGCTCAGAAGACGTGCATCCCGATGAAGAACAAGGCAGGCAAAAAGGCCAGGAGGTCTGCGTGGATGAGCAAGGAGCTCCTGGACCAACTGAAAGTGAAGAGGAAAGCCTATAGAGGTGGGAAGTGGAGACAGGTAGCCTGGGAGGACTACAAAGAGGCTGTGCAAGTGGCCAGGGATCAGGTGAGGAAGGCTAAAGCCCTGACGGAATTAAATCTGGCCAGGGATGTAAAAAGCAACAAGAAAAGCTTCTATAGGTATGTAGGGGAAAAAAGAAAGTCCAAGGAGAATGTAAGCTCCCTCTGAAAGGAAACTGGTGTCGTGGTTACCCAGGATGTGGAGAAGGCTGAGGTACTCAATGACTTTTTTGCCTCAGTCTTCACTGATAAGGGCTCTTGTCTCACCACCCACGCTGTGGAAGGCACAAGCAAGGACTGCAAGGATGAAGAACCGCCCACTGTGCTCGAAGAGCAGGTTCAGGAACATCTGAGGAACTTGAAGGTGCACAAGTCCAAGGGACCTGATGAGATCCATCCGCAGGTCCTCAGGGAACTGGCGGATGAAGTTGCCAAGCCACTGGCCATCATATTTGAGAAATAGTGGTGGTCTGGTGAGGTACCTGATGACTGGAAGAGAGGGAACATAACCCCCATTTTTAAAAAGGGGAGCAAGGAAGACCCAGGCAACTACAGGCCGGTCAGCCTCACCTCCGTACCTGGCAAGGTCATGGAGCAGATTCTCCTGGAAACCATGCTAAGGCACATGGAGAGCAAGGAGGTGGTTGGTGACAGCCAACATGGCTTCACCAAGGGCAGATCGTGCCTGATCAATTTGGTGGCCTTCTATGATGGGGTGACAGCATCGGTGGACAAGGGACAAGCAACGGATATCATCTACCTGGACTTGTGCAAAGCTTTTGACACTGTCCCGCACGACATCCTTCTCTCTAAACT
>WHYT01017010.1:396237-412991 GCA_009806455.1 Tetrax tetrax
CCTTCTATGATGGGGTGACAGCATCGGTGGACAAGGGACAAGCAACGGATATCATCTACCTGGACTTGTGCAAAGCTTTTGACACTGTCCCGCACGACATCCTTCTCTCTAAACTAGAGAGGCATGGGTTCGATGGATGGACCACTCGGTGGATAAGGAGTTGGCTGGATGGCCGCACTTAGAGAGTGGTGGTCAACGGCTCAATGTCCAAGTGGAGATCGGTCACCAGTGGCGTCCCTCAGGGGTCCGTGTTGGACCCGGCCCTGTTCAACATCTTTGTCGGCGATGTGGACAGTGGGATAGAGTGCACCCTCAGCAAGTTCGCCAATGACACCAAGCTGTGTGGTACTGTCGACACGCTGGAAGGGAGGCATGCCATCCAGAGGGACCTTGGACCGGCTGGAGAGGTGGGCCTGTGCCAACCTTATGAAGTTCAACCAGGCCAAGTGCAAGGTCCTGCACCTGGGTCGTGGCAATCCCAGGCACAAATACAGGCTGGGCGGAGAATGGATTGAGAGCAGCCCTGAGGAGGACTTGGGAATGCTGGTGGATGAGAAGCTCAACATGAGCCGGCAATGCGCCCTTGCGGCCCAGAAGGCCAACCGCATCCTGGGCTGCATCAAAAGAAGCGTGACCTGCAGGTCAAGGAAGGTGATTCTGCCCCTCTACTCTGCCCTGGTGAGACCCCACCTGGAGTACTGTGTCCAGCTCTGGAGCCCCCAACATAAGAAGGACATGGACCAGTTGGAGAGGGTCCAGAGGAGGGCCACAAAGATGATCAGAGGGCTGGAGCACCTTTCCTATGAGGACAGGCTGAGAGAGTTGGGGCTGTTCAGCCTGGAGAAGAGGAGGCTCCGGGGAGACCTGATAGCGGTCTTCCAGTACCTCAAGGGGGCCTACAGGAAAGATGGGGACAAGCTGTTCAGTAGGGCCTGTTGTGATAGGATGAGGGATAATGGTTTTAAAGTAGAGGGAGGTAGATTTAGATTGGATATTAGGAAAAAATTTTTTACAATGAGAGTTGTAGAGCAGTGGAACAGGTTGCCCAGAGAGGTGGTGGATGCCCCATCCCTGGAAACATTCAAGGCCAGGCTGGATGAGGCTCTGAGCAGCCTGATCTAGTCAGGGATGTCCCTGCTGCTTGCAGGGGGGTTGGACAAGATGACCTTTGAATGTCCCTTCCAACTCTAACCATTCTATGATTCTATGATTCTAATTTTAAGATTTTCTCATTCTGACAGATTAATCAGCAGAAACCTTTTTCCTATAGCAACTCCATTTATATATAGGAATACATTTTTGGTTTGTGTTTATACCTTGAAAGTACTTGCTTTCCTTTCTGAACAATGCATTGCTAAATCTGTGGGATGCATTTTATAGGAATGAAATGTCAGATGTGCCCTTTCCTAGTGTCATAGATTTTTTCATATGCCTTATTGCTGCAATTTCTACATAAAAAAGGGAAAATATTTTTACTTTTATTGTTAAGCCTTTTATAAAAGCCCACACTGCAGGCTCCACTCCAGGCTGGCAACCAGAAGCTCTGGAAAAAGAGACTGAGGCAGCACTAATCAGCACTCAAATATGATAAGCAAGCAGGCTAAACATGTAAACAAGTCCTGTGCTGAGTGCTTTGTTTTGGTGGCACCAATTGTCATTTCAGTAGAGGAACAAATAACCCACTTCAGTCTATCTGGCTTACTAATTGTAGAACACTTTAAATTGCAAGGAGAAACACAAAATGATGTTAAGCAGAAAGGTTTGTAATCGACTTCTCAGGACTGGGCTGCTCTAGCAACAATTTTCAAATAGCAGTAATGTTTCACTCTGTCCTTAGGGTAAAATGAGCATCTTCTTTGTCCTAATATTTGTACAGCATTGTACTAATGTTGCAAAGATGGTGGACTTCATAGAATCTACCTACTCAGCATTATTTTTTCAGCACTACTGAACAAATATTTGCTCAGCATTTCTGAAAATCAGGCTGTTTAATGCTTGAGAATAGAAAACTAAGGATAAAATCATTATTTAAAAAATAATATTATATCTTCTTATTTCAATGTGTATTTCTCCTCTTATTATGGTTAGTAAAAATAACGTTTTGAATGCCACTATTAAATTGCAAATTTTAATTAGTTTTTTTTTCTCTTATCTTAAATCCGGTACTCTGTATTAGAGGATGTATCATTGCAGATTGATTAGTTACGTTACCATGCAATGCGATATTTCACGATTCTGTCCAGTCAGCCTGAAGCCAGAAAGCCTGATTTTAACCTTGAATGACTTCATGGAGTTATTCTTAATACATGCTAATATATTAAAAAAACAAACACTGGGTCATAAATTGTATAAAACTGGCACTCAGCACATACTACTGTTAGAGTGTGCAGTTGTGAAATATACGTGAGAAATAAAGAAAGCAATAAGGAATGTCTTTAAAATGAGGATGGTACAGGCTCTTGGAGAGGAAGAACATGTAAACAAGTGGTGGAAGAGAACAGATGTGTGCTGTTTAGACACACAGGCAACTGGCCTGAGGGAAGTTTGGATTATTGAGCTAACATGGCAAAGGTTCTGTTCACATTTAAATCATAAGAGGTTTTGTGCATGTTGTGTGAAGAGTGTTCCTGCTACTTCTCTAAAGTATGTGATTTCTTAGGGTATGCCACAGTTATACATATAGCCAATTTACAGTTCACTTTGCCTAGAAATTTCCTCAGAAATGCTGGTAAATGCTGTGTCTAGTACAAAATTCAACTGAGATGAAAGTTACAGAAGCCTCTCCAAGATTGCCTCAAGTCAACAGGAAAAAAAAAAGCTTCAGTAAGGATAATAACATAAGTAGGTGTTACTGGTTTTGCTTCCACAGATACAGCATCCCCATACTAAACCTTTACATTTTTCAGAGAGTAGAGAATGCAGTTCAGTGCTGTCATTATTGAATGCAGGTGGTCCTGGATATACTTTTTATTTGTGAGACCAGCTTCCCATGAGAGTTTCACCATAAAAGAAACAACTGATGGAGCAGGAAGAGGAGAAGAAAGAGAGAGGTAGCATCTCCAGACACTCAGATGGAAGTAGTCCAGAGATGCACAGACCACAAAACTCACCTAACTTAACTTTCCTGCCTTCCCAGTCGTTACGGTCCTAGTAAAAAAAATAAAATGGACCAAAAGGAAACTTACAATTTCATCCACATTAGGAGAGAAGAAAGACTTTTTTTTTGTTGTTCTATTTTAAGACTGTTTGTAAAAAATTATACATAAAGTATGGCGAGCCACCAGAGTACCTAGAGATGGAGAGAATCTATTATATAGGAATAGCAGCAATTTGTCCACAGTGAAACTAGTGTTAGAGCTGAAGACTGTACAGCAATGGTCAGTAGTACATTGTCACAAAAACTACTCTTCCATATGACTCAGGCTTGCACTCTCTCACAGCATCAGAATCTTCCCTACCCCTTGTCCCTACCACATTTTATCACTCTGCTGAAGCTTTAACAGAGAGTAGGGATTGAATACAGGGTCCTGCAGCAAGTCAAGACAGGGAAAGGAAGAGAGGGAAGAGGTGGCAGATGAGACAGGTGATGCTGAGTGAGGTGCAAGTTTTAAAAGGAAAAATGTTTTCTGTAGGGTAGCCTGGCAGGGCCCTGAAGCAGCGGATGGACATGACTTTCCCCAGCAACTCCAGCTATAGTATTTTCTCCTCTTAAAGAAGGAGAACTTAAGTGGATTTGTTGTTTGCGAGGTATGCAGAACTGTTTGTGTGCGTCTCCATGTGCTGTTAGCAGACTCTTAGGAAGGCATTTGGTGACTCTTTCTCCCTGCATGGTCACCCCCCTATCCTTCCACAGCCTCCCATTACTCCTCTCTGGGTCTTGCACTTCACACCCCACTGCTTGGCTCCAGCCCTTCGTACTGAATAAGAGAAAACAGTTCAGTGCTGCCATCCTTCTGTAGGGCCTGCAGGTATATTTTGCATTTGTGATGGCGGCTTCCCATGGCAGCTGTGCAGAGTAAGACTGTGGACTGATGGAGTGGAAGGAGGGGTAGAGGGGCCACCATCACCCTGGATGCTAGGCACCTGGCACAATAAGACCAGAAGAAGCTCGAGGAGCCCGGCAAAGGACTCCCCCAATTCTTCTGATCTTGCCTACAGTGGTTTGCCTCTGTCTCACCACAGAAAAGTGGAGGAAAAGAGACAGTATTATGGTGATGGCTAGGGAAGAGAGCCAATAAAACATGAGATTAAATGAACTCAGTGTGTCCTGTAAATTGCTCCTCCTTTTGAATTAGTCAGGACCACTCTTCAGCAGAGCCACACTTGCCAGAGGACTACTAGCAGGCCTTACAAAACCAGGGTGAATGAAGCCTGCAGGAGCAGGGAAGCTGAGACTGTCAGGCTTCCTGTAGGATAGAGGCTGACTGATTTTTCTTTTTTTTTTTTTTTTGAGGGAGAGGGAGAATAAGTAACGCTGCTAGGCTGGAAGCCAAGCCACTAGAAAAGAGTTGTGGTGCAAAGGGGAATCCAGGCGAAGTCCCTGAACACCTCTGCCTCCTGACAGATTTGTGAGGGGCTGCCATTGTGCAAAGGAACGGCTGAGTGCGTTGAGAGATATTTAACTTCCTTTTGCAAGGCTGTGAAAAACTGTTTAGCTGTAAGGTAAGCATGCAGTATGCTGTATAAAACTCTACCATAGTGTAAGCATAACATTATTTATACATCTTTTTCTATACCTGTCCTAAACAAGATTCACAGTCCATGAGATTACAGACCAATGCTTGCCATGAGTTAAATTGCATAGGGTCTGCAAACAGTGTATAAATACGCTATATGATACAGAAGAACGTCACTAATCCACAATAATGCAGGGAAGCCCTGGTGCAGATTAGTGGTGTTTGTGGATTACGGCCTGGGAGGGCATCTGAGGGGAAGTCAGCCATGTCTCACTCCAGACTCCCCTTCCCTCTCAGTAGCGCGGTGAGTCAGGGACAGGAGCTGCGAGGGGCTCCGCCGCTCTGCTGGGGTGCAAAGGATGTGACGAGCAACACCGGTGCTGCGATCCCTTCTTTTTCAAAAGTTGAAGTGGGCCTATGCCAAACAGAGAATGCACTCCTGGTCTCCCTTGCATCAGTTTAAACACGTAGCATGCACCTGCTGTGCAGACACGTGAAATCAATTTAAAGTGAGGTTACTTTGTGCATATGGAATCAGCAAGAAATTCTAACCACAGCTTGCATGGATATGAGTTGGTGTGTGTGCAAGTCAGACCTTGAATGTAAAAATTAGTTTCTGAGACTTTCTGGGCAAAACAGTAGTGATGTAAACAAATACATTGTGTTACTAATATTCTTTGATATTTTTATACATAATGGCTATTTCCACTCATTCAAAGGACAACAACGCTGCCTAATTCACATTAATCTAAAACTGCATATGGGATAACCATGTTTCTGACTAATGACACAACCAGACACATAAATTTTTAACAGTGCAGGATGCTTTTACTTGTATAAAACTGAAATAGTGCTAAATGTCATATGGATAATAATCAAAGTTAGTATCATGAGAAAATATCAGTACATTAACCATTTTGATTAAACATTTTATAAATACATGCAATATTAAAGAATTTGAAATTGAATGGGCCCAGCATTGATAATCCATCTCGAGAAAAGAAGAGTGTGAAGCTTTTAGCTTTGGGTCAAGCACATTTTAAGTTATCTGAAAATCAGGATATTCATCATTTTTGACACAAGAAATCACAGATGTCTTGGCAAGGTCATGGCTATACATGGTACGCTTTTTTTAATGATAAAAAATGACCTGAGGCAAACACTTGAGGTAGATAATTTTAAAGAGATTAGCTCTTCGTGATGCACATTTTCCCCTCAGCACTCTGTAAGCTCAAACAATGAGTCTGTGCATTTTAAGTTTATTGACCTTTGTGAATATAGTACTTGAAAACTGGTAAGTGAAGCTGTTTGTTATCCACTGTTTTTTCTTGTGTGTGATTAATAAAAAAGAAAAAATCATAGAAGTGAAATTGTAAAAAAATTAAATATTAATTCCATTCTTTCTGGGAAAAGCAAAATGTAAAAGAGATGGATGTTGTATCTAGATCTCTCAGATATATATACTAATGTAATTCATCACAGAACAAGAAAACTTCTAATAATCAATCCTGATCTTTCCATGAGAAAAAAAACAACTATGTGGAAATGTAATGTAATGGACAGCTGCCCATAGGGCAGTACAAAACAACCAGCAAGTTAATTTGCTTCTTCAACTTATTTCAGTCTAAGCTCTCAAAAGTAAAAGAGTTGACTCACACTGCTGGGCCATACTTCGGTGTAAAACATACAGGATAGAATTCAGAAGAAAGAATTTGAGAAGAAATTCATTGCTGTCAAGAGAGGTTGGTTTTTAATGATGCAGTGAAGCTAGGATTTGACCTTTGTTTCTCTTATCACCATTAAAGTCTTACATGGAATAGTGAGAATTAGAGGCATCAACAAAAGTACCATTTTTTCTTTAAAATATATTTTTCTGACACATATTCTGATGGCAGGACACAGGGCCTTTTCTCAAGGAGTTTTCTACAAAGGTATCTAAGCCTAACTGGCTGCACAGGAAATCTCTTGGGGGCAAAACTAGTTTCTAGCTCTGCAGATAGACAAAAAATATGAACTATGTACCTAAAGGTCTGCAGTTCTGAGATCTTAGCAACCTTGGGGCAATCAATACAAACATTAAAACCCAGTTATAGGGTAACTTGTCAATAGCCAGGTTCCCCGAATCAGCCGTGGTTGTAGTATAGATGGGGCCCCACAAGCTATTCAAAGAAAACATTGCAAAAGCTGCTTGCAAAGAAAACATTGCAAATGCTTTAATGATTGCATTAACACCATTATCTACCACCTAATCGATGCTGTGATTGACAACTTTGCAAATCAGATTAGCTTTCCATTTGTGTATGAGAGTAGCGTGGCTAGGAATGGAAAATTGCATGGGCCCCAATTTGTGGCAAATGAACAACAGTCAAAGGTATAAACCAGAAAATCACTGATATTGCAGATTAGTTGTAACAACTGAAACCCAGAGCATATTAAAATCACCCCTGTGATTTTATTCACAACTTGCATCCCATCGCTGCAATGCTGCTCACATACAGTGAAGGGAAGTTCCCACCCAATGACATCATAGTTTGTCTTTGGCTACAGCCAGCTACATATTTTTAAAGAGGTCCTGTTTGTTCCATAACTGAACTCTTCACCTTTTGATTATATGTTTTGTTGAGGGGTTAAAGGGAAAAAGGCTGCTAGTAAGTTTGCTTAAACTTGGCGTTCACAAGCTCAGACTTGGGTGGGCTGCATTCCCTCCTCTGGTCACACCCTACCTGAAATCCTTGTATGTTAAATCACTTGCCTAGTTCAGCCTTGATGATTGGGTCATACCCTGGGAAGCAAGTTCAGAAATACTAGAAATGTGTGCTTACAAAAACACACACAATTGTAGAAAAATATGTGGATAAACTAAGAGAGGAGCATTGGGAATGTACTGAGAAAAAGCAGTTATTTGGAAGAAAAAATTATCTCTCAGTCGTGATGAAGTGTCACAAAATACATATAACATGCTACACTTCCAGTGCCACATTTTTATGAATAAAAATAAAAGCCCTGCTAATCAGGAAAATTTAAATTATTTTTTTCATACTAACACCAACCTGAATATTCCTTTCTTCTTCAGCTGCTACAGATGCATTCCCTATTAATTATATTTTCTTTGTTCTGTGAAGGGCTCACACAAACATCACACAAGCACAGTCACATCCTGAGGGCTAGAATGAAGAAGTTGGGTTGTCACACAAGTACTGGTGTGAGAAAGAGAGATTTCTGTAAATATCTGGATCTTTGTAGCAATGGAGTGAGCTATCAGTAAGCTTGAAATACTGGAGAAGTTTTATGTCACAGTCAAGTGAAGTGGATTTATTATTACAGTTACAGACACACAGCTTCTTTGTGTTTTCCATAGTAGTAATCTCTGAGATGGGATCAGTAGGCAATTTTCTAATGGTCTGTAGATAATTAATAGTATGTTAGCAAGCTTCCTTGCTTCCAGATACTTGGAGGATTAGTCAGGAAAAGTCAGGAATCTTGTTTAAGCACTTGGAATGGGACAAAAATAAGCATCTTAACTGCCTCTTGTATGCACTGTCCTCCCAGAGAAAGTGAAGGCGAGAACCACAACTGGAACAGTGTTCTGGTTTTGTTTAGTGAGGGGGGCCTAAGGCGGCAGCTTCTGTAGGAAACTGCTAGAAGTCGCTCCCCTTTGTTCAGTGGACTCGACCGGGCCTAGGGCGGACCCACTGCTGGCCAAGGCCAAGCCGATTGGGAGCAGAATGTCCCGTCATAGCGCCTCTGCGATAACATATTTAAGATGGGGAAAACAGGAAAAAAAAGGAAGAGAAGATGTGAAGCAGCTGAGCGGGGGCAGAGAGGGGGAGGCGCGAGCCTTGTGGGCCTTGCAGGCCTCACCCTCTGGCCTCTCGCCGGG
Organism: Tetrax tetrax; assembly: GCA_009806455.1. Classification (NCBI taxonomy): domain Eukaryota; kingdom Metazoa; phylum Chordata; class Aves; order Otidiformes; family Otididae; genus Tetrax; species Tetrax tetrax. The sequence goes on from WHYT01017010.1 coordinate 404,794, forward strand.
CAGCCAACTGGGCCCAACTCGGCCTGACCCGGCTGCAAGAAGTGGAGAGGAGATGAGAAGTGAATAAGATGTAAAAAGGATCCTGAGAGGCTTCTGCCAGCCTGTTGTGAAGAATTTTTCTTGTGAGCGGAACAGCTGCAGATGCCAAGGTCAGTGAAGAAGGAGGGGGAGGAGTAATGCGGCTCCTGGCCAAGATTCCCCTGCAGCTCGTGGTGACGACCATGGTGGAGCAGGTTGTCCCCCTGCAGCCCATGGAGGTCCACTGAGGGGCAGAGTTGGGCCCAGTCGGAACCCACGCCGGAGCAGGTGGAGGCCTGAAGGAGGCTGTGGCCCGTGGAGGGCCCGCTGGGGCAGCTGTTCTGGAGGGACTGCACTCTGTGGAAGAGATGACCCACGCCGGAGCAGTTTCACGAAGGACTGTGGCATATGGGTGGGACCCCACACTGGAGCAGAGGAGAAATGCGAGGAGTTCTTCCCCCAACAATGAAGTAGCAGCGTGAAACAACACGTGATGAACTGACCGCGACCCACATTGCTTCTTCCCCTGCCGTGCCACTTGGTGGGGGGGGAAGGTAGTAGAGATAATATTAAACTTGGGAAGAGGGAGGGGTGGGGGGAGGTTATCTTGTTCCCTGTCTCATTCTTCTGCTAGTTTTAGAAATAAATGAATAGTTTTCCCCAAGTCGAGTCTGTTTTGCCCATGACGGTAATTTTAAGGATTTCTCCCCGTCCTTATGTCAAACCTCGAGCCGTTTTTCTTATATCATCTCCCCCTATTCTCTAGGAGGGTGGGGGGAGTGAGAGAGACACTGCATAGTCTGGTCCCAGTCGGGGCTGAACTATGACAAACAGGAATGACTAATTATTGTCTTAATTTTCTTTTCCACAGGAGCAGTTGCTGTGGCTGTCCCTGTTTGTTCCAGAAATAAAACAGGAGGTGACCCTGTGGTCCTCATTACAGCCTGCAAAAAACCTGCTTTAGAGGATCCACAGCACATACTCCAAGAAGAGAAGCAGAGCAGATGCTAGATATGTTTTATTTTGAAAATGTTTTAACTTTCACAGAATAGGTAGGTGGTTGGATGTGGTATCGAATTTGTGTTTTTCCCACTTTACAATTTTAACTTTTTGCCATTGGAAAATTTCAAAACTTAGCAGGAAAATAAAGTCAGCGAGTGGTAGAAACTGAAAACATTTTAGAAAGCAATAGGGAAAGTAAAGGAATGGTCTGTTCAAAGCTCTTGCAGGAATTAGACTTTATTCCTTTACAAGTATTCTGATACATACTATGATTTGTCTTTGTTGGAGTAATGAGACCAAGACTCCCACGCAGAGTTGTGGGATTAACACGTAATTCATCTAATTAACCAATGCCATTTTCTGTCATTGCGCAATCTGTCACATTGCAATGCTCTTTCCGAAGCATAGTGAATGGTTTGCCTTCTTACTGTAGGATACTGTAATCATAGAATCATAGAATCATAGAATGGTTAGAGTTGGAAGGGACCTTTAAAGGTCATCTAGTCCAACCCCCCTGCAAGAAGCAGGGACATCCCTGACTAGATCAGCTTGCTCAGAGCCTCATCCAGCCTGGCCTTGAACGTTTCCAGGGATGGGGCATCCACCACCTCTCTGGGCAACCTGTTCCAGTGCTCGTAATACGAGAACTTCTTTAAAGAATCATGGTGAGTCTCTTCCTACGAGGTGTTAAGTTTATAATGAGTTACAATCAGCCTCAGTTTCTTTCAATTTAGCTGAGTAGTAAGGTTGCCCGCAGCTTGACCTCAGGTTCTTTAGCTGGATGATTCTAGGAATACGTTTGACAGATACTATGCTGGTGACATAAATGTCCATTTTACCATTAAGGATAATGGGACCAGGGTGGAACCTTAGCCTTTTGGGCACAGCTCTCATGGGACTCCAATATAAATAAAAAACATTCCTCCCAGCCTACATTTTTTCCAAAATTTTATTTATCAGCCCCATGAAAATGCCTTTCAAACGTGGTAATTAGCCATAGCTTTTGTCAGCTAAGTGAGAGCCCTCTCTCACACAACCCCATCCGCTCACTCTGAAATTGCAAACTAAAAGTCAAACTAAGAAAATCTTTACCCTCAGGAGGAAAACAGATCAGCATCATCAGCATGGTCTATGGATGTTTTATAGCAACAATTCTTAAAGGATTAGAGACCAGAAGCTTATAGAGGCACACAGGAATCTCCTGATGAGGCAACAGCACCTATGCACAACACTGCACAAAGAACATGTAGGCTCCTTCCTTAAATTATCTTAATGGGATAGCTACAGGATGTGCCTCTGCAAGTTAGATGATTATTATTACTATTATTATTACTATTATTATTAACGCACATGTTAACACATTTTATCTAATCCTTTTCACGCTAACATTGATATCATAGACAGATAGGATTTTCTTCCAATCCTTTCATTTATATTCAGCTGTTTTGGCCTCTTTACAAGGTGTTCATTCTCTCTTTCCAAATGCTCTTCACTTTATGGCCTTACACCTGGAAGTTGTACTTAGTGTGTATGTGCCAAGTTTATCCATCACAGCTTTTGACTTGATGAAGACAAGCTGTCTCCAGCCAGAGTCCAGAAACTGTCATCAGTACTTAACAGAGATTGTGTAAGAATTTAGAATTATCAGCTTTGCAATCGAAATCCCAGATATGCAGCAATCATGTTTTTACTAAATTACAAAAGACACGCTCCTTTGCTTTTCTTAAAATTATTTTTTTTTTCCCTGCAGTCTCCATTGGTTGGTATGATGGAGCTGTAAAATAAGTAAACTATTTTCTTTCTTAATGGCTGTCATCCTCTACTTTATTGCCACACAATAATGTTTCAACTACATTTCTTTTGGCACAACTGATTTCGAGCCCTGGTTGGCCTGCCAGGTTGGATCTTTCCGTCTGTTGTGGATGTTTGCTCTATAAACAAAATCTAGGTCTTCAGCAACACTTGCCACTTACCCATGCCAATATTTGTTATCCGCTTCACTACCCAGTCTGTAGCAATGCCAAGCAGCAACATCAAGAGAATACAGGCTTTTCACATCAGCAGTCACTTTGAACTCCTAGTTGTTTTTTGCTGTTCAGGGGAATTTATGTTGTGGCATTGATTTTGACACTTAACAACACTACAGAATCAAACAAATGGGGAATATAAAGATAAAAGACAAATATCACCTACGGGTATCGATTTGACGACCAACACATGGTATATTTCCCATGCGATTCTCCCCCTCTCCCCCTCATCTCCAGCTGAATAGAGAGGTTCAATGCATTGTTTTTACCTTACATCACATACAGCTCATCTTCTGGACTTGTTATTTTGTGTTTCACCTTTAACACTCCTAACTCTACACCTTCTATTGCTATAAAAGGTGCAAAGGCCCTGAAGGTGTGCCTTTCCTTCCAGAGATAAATGCAAGCTTCTTTTCTTTCATGGCATGGTCTGACAATCAACATCTCCTTCTGCAGAGGCGACATGTCCTAACTTGAGGACAATCTTAGCAATTCAGAAGGTGCACTCACAAGAAAGAGTACTTTAACCAGTAGTGTCTGCAAGATTGGAATCTTAGTAATTCCAGAAGCCCACAATTACATTTCCCAGCTCATAGTTACCATGTAAGAGCTGTCAGAGTGGGATTGCTGCATTTGTCCTCCCTGTCAGCACCACAGCTGGGATGTGAGAAAACTCGGATGTGGGAAAACAACACTACAGCAATATAACTTGTCTCTTGTTTTGGGCTGTGTCTGATGTGTCAAAACGTGAGGCCAGAGGGAGTCCACTGCACTCTTCTACTGCCAGAAACACAAAGCAGAATCACACATTGAAAAGTACCCAATGGGAAGGGCCATTCCTTGACCAGCAATCAAATGTAGAAGCAACATCCACTCCTGCGAGGCCGAAGGGCACCTTTTACATTTCATGCACGTGTATTACTCGTGTAACCCTGAGATGCTGCATACAAATCACATTACTGGGCACAGGAAACCTTGTGTGCCAATAGGCTGAAAATACTGCTCATGAAGAAGGTCTTGATTGATAGTGCAAGTTTATTGCATTAAAATTTCAGGTACAATGAACTTCTTTTCCTAGTGCACATTTTTATGCTGTAGCACGTTTTCTATTAACTATGGAAGATATTTTCACATGCTTTTTCAATGCCTTGGAACCTTGCTGGGTGCCAGCAGACAGACCTCTGGACAAAAAAGGAGATACATTTCCTTTCCAGAGAGCAGCCTTCTAGAAGCTTACTCCCATCTATAAGAAAACTTTATGGAAGAAGGAAAGAGATACTGTTTCAGGACCAGTTTCTAAACCACTCGGGATTTTACGCATTAAAAACCATATAACTAAATAACTGAATAACTAAAGTTAAAGTAAGTAAAAATTAAGTTTAACAGTAGTTATATTATTGTGGTAGGAATAGATTATGCAGCTTTATTGTGTCTGCTTCAGCCACTCCTTGGAATTTTTTTTCATTTGTTTCTCCTTCAAAATATCTAAAATTGAGAAATTTTTACATACAAGAAAGCAGCATGAGTATTTTTCCTTATGCCTTGTTTCCTTTTAACATCAAACAGTTTACAATTGGAAATGAGTATTTTTCCCTCATTTATTTTCTTCTGTAACAAATACTGATGGCTGATGGCTGTGCCGCCAGGCTAATGTGGACCCTTTGCAGGATGAACATTGTAAAGGGGGAGTTGCATTAGTGTCATCTAGGTAAAGCCAAGAAGCCTGCTGGCGCAAGAGTTGAGGAAACAGCCATTTTGTCTACAGACTTATAATCTGTACAGACAGCAGCTCCAATATGAGGCTTAAAATTTGCTGTGCTTACATTCAGTTGCATTGCTGCAGTCTTTATTTCAGTCAAACAGTGCTTCGGTTGGATTAGCACTTTCAAGAAATTTTACATATTCAGTGCAACAACTGATGGGTAGCAGTTCTAATCACTATAGCACCTACACAAATTTTAGATATAAACTCAGAAAAGTGGAAAGAGGGTGAAGGAGAATATTTAAAACTGGATTAATGGCATTTCTAGTGCTAGAGCATCAGCAGTACATCTCCTAAAAATTATCAGACTATGAAAGTCACCACCTGATGTACTGTAGATAGAATGACATATATTTCATTTGGCTACCCAGATGTTTCATTACTCTGCTTAAGAAATGATCTACATCCTTCTACTCCTTAGGCCATGCATGTCCCACAGTAAAAGAGTTAAGGAAAAGCATACACCAAAAATTGTGTTACATTTTTTATTTTCTAAACATAGCTTTTCAAACCAATGAAACTGCTAGACAATTTACTTTTCAAAAATTGTACATCAGAGAAGAAAAGTTTGTCAGAAGGCAGCAGATTTTTCCAGAAACAAATAGCCTAAAACCAGTGTGAGAAGAAGCATCAGTGTAAATAAACCTCTCTTGGGGACACTGCTAACTGGGGTTCACAGCAGAGGTGTCCGAGCCTCTTTGAGGAGAGCAGCAAAAAGAGGCAAGTCTGAAGCAGTTTCTTTTAAAAGCTTCCTTAATTTTCTAATCTAGGGAAATTTCACTACAGGCATTTCCACTGGTTTTAGCAACATTTGGAACCTTATTGTAGACAAGATTGTTGCAGGCGCAGCTGTTTTTAGTACGCGCCAATTAAACTTGCTCAGGCCAATGGTATTAAATACTGGCAGCCACACAAGTGCTAGCAATAAGAAAAAGCAGTTTGGATGTTGCAAACTCCGGTAGTCTCAGAAAGCTGCACAGACCAAGTGTCTCCCTTTCTGTCTGTAAATTAAGCCTTTAAAAGTAGTAGTAATGTTTTTAGGAAGGCATGTGGAGCCATTGTATTATTTTCTTGAGGAATTGGAGCATATTCTGCTATTACTCCTTCATGCTTAGAGATGTTAAAGCATCTGAGGAATGAAACAGAGAAGATCATACACAGAGTTTTAGAGACTGTGCTGCATATAAAAAGCATCTAGAGGTAAAACGCCAACCCAGTTGGTATTGTGGTAATTGTAGCATCTGCTATATCAAAGAAAGAGCCACAGTGACTGGTTTCCCTGAAAATGAAAAATGATACTACATCTCCTCTTTGAAAGAGTTAAAGGTTTTTATTTTTTAATGCTGTTTTTGAATGTGGAGCAAGAGATACTAAAAATACTTCATTACCTTTAATTAAATTATACACTGTAATAAATAAAACATGAAGATTACAACATCAAGCAATATAGCTAGTAAGAATTAAAACTGCTTGTGCACGTGCATTATAATTCCTTCTTTAATTATTGGTCCCTAACCTCTTTGACTGGATGCAGAATGAACAATGCTGAATTAAGCACAGATATCTAATACTGCTTGCTCTCTATTCATTGCCGACTCATTGCTTCTCTGTGTGCCTACATTAATTTCCTTCAGCAGCACTCCCATGAGCTGCAGGGTTGCTTTTAGTTCTGAAGCACTAAGATTAAAGAAAAGATATTCATCAGTGTCTAACAGGACTTGATTTCTTGGTCTTACACATTACAAAATGCCCAGAATATTTATGGTATATTGCCTGTTGACTTCATTTTCAGTAGTAAGCTACTCTAAATGAGACCTCACCATCTTAAGATTGGCATTGTGGAAACACATGCCTCAATCCCTTCCCAAAATCCGATTCAGGCGACGTGGCACATGGCATCACAAAATTTTTTGATAAAACTTAGTATCTTACAATTTCTTTAGAATTCTGTAAAGAACACTCAGTAGCCTCAGGCATGATCCTGCTCTTTCCCCCCCTCCCATTCTAATTTTCCTAGAAATGGCACAGGAATTACATAGAAAATAACTTGTTTTACTGCACAGCTCTGCTCCAAACTGGAAAAATCTGTCCTGCGCGCTATAAAACGCACGGCTTAGTGTGCATATGAGGGTGAGGTGGGAAGTCTGTAGTTAACTTTAGGTTATAATGTATAGAAGGGATGAACTGAAGTTGTATAGGCAACATATACTGTGTGCTGGATTTTGCAAATTCAGTATGACTGCATGTAATGTAAACAATTTTCTTAGTGAGAAAATTGGTCCAAGACTTGACATACCTTTTGTATGCTGGAAGGAAAGTTACACAGAGAATGAAAAGGCTAATACATGGTTTAAAGGAGAGCCCAAAGAGCTCGGGTGAGAGATTGCCCTTAGGTGGGGAAGGTGCCAAAGGCAGGCTCTCCACAGCACTCCTGAGGCCTGCAGCTCGTGCAGATGCCCTTGCACTCAAAACTGTAGATCATTTGAAAATTCTACTTGTAAGGAGATCTCCAGCCCAACCTCCTGCGTGGTGAGGGCTGTGTCCACTCGCGTGTGGAGAACCCCTGAGGAACCCCCTACACTGCCCAGACTGTCCCCAGCATGAAAAAGCTTTTCCTTACACCCGGCCTGAACCTCTCATTTCATCTCACGCCCCTTGTCCCTCAGCCTTCCACCGTGCCCGGCTGCGTCCTTTCCACCACCTCCCCACGGGTGCCTAAGGGCTGCTGTCAGCTCCCCCAGCGCCATCTCTTCCCCAGGCTGAACCAACAAAGCAGGGAAGCTCCGGCCCGGGGACCCCGGGGCCCCCGCGTCCTTCCCGCTGCAGCCCCTCCGCGTCCTTCCCGCGCGGGGGGCCCGCCTGGAGGCGGCGGCAGCGCTGAGCCCAGAGGGAAGGGAAGGGAAAACCGCCTCCCTCCAGCTGCCGCTGAGCTCCCGCCCCGCCGCCGCCGCCGCCGCCGCCGCCCTCCTCCGCAGCCCTGCAGGAGCTCGTTCCACCGTAACGCCGGCGGATCACGAGCCTGCGAGCAGACACGGCTGCCACGGCCGCTGCGGGGACAGCAGCACGTCCCCGCCCGCACGCCCGGAGCCCCCGCACCTCTGACGGGCAGCGGCCGTTGGAGGCGGCCCGAGGCGGGGGCGAATCTGCCCGCCTTGACGATTGACGGCTGCCCCGGCCAATGGTAGCGGGGCGGGCAGCCGGCGGGCCGGCTGAGGAGGAGACTGGGGTGGGGCCTGTTGGCGAGAGGGGCGCGGATTGGCCGGGGGGCGGGGCCGGCGGGGTTTTCTCCCGGGCTGGGCTGACGGCCGCGGTTGGGGAACTTCAATTTCGTGTGTGAGCGCGAGTAGCGGCGGCGGCCGTTTGGGCGGTAGGTACCGGTGGGAGCGGGT
>WHYT01017010.1:426043-462138 GCA_009806455.1 Tetrax tetrax
ATCTAGTCAGGGATGTCCCTGCTTCTTGCAGGGGGGTTGGACTAGATGACCTTTAAAGGTCCCTTCCAACCCTATCCATTCTATGATTGACTGTCATTGTCTACAGTAATATAATATTTTTAAACTGTGTGACTTCGCAATTAAAAGTTATTGCATCAAAATGGCTAGCTATAGTGACTTCCGAAAATTGCTGCCAGCAGTTTGCACAAGAGAGGGTATTGAAATATAACAGTTGACAGACAGACAGAAAGTACCTTTTTGGGAAGGATTTATTGTAGTGAAAGTTAAAATTCTTTTACCCCCAAATCCAAAGACAGATGCATTAAGAGATTTCTGAATGTTTTTCTAATTTTTTTTGTGGTCTTATGACTATTGTATCTGTTTTGTTCTGTAGCTTACATAAGCATTAGGAGACTAGAGTGTTAATAAATATGAGGTATCTCCTGACCTTTCAGAAGAGGTTGAGATGCCATCATGAGTTCTAAATCAGATCTGCTGAGTTCTTGTAATAAGATACCAAAGACTCTTCCCTTTTTTTCTTCCCCATAGAGTGTCAAGAGAGTTGTAACTTGATTTGTACTTCTGTTTTCTCTTCTTCAAGTCAAGAAACTTAATTAAGGAGCTTAAGCTTTACAAAGGCTGCAAATGAACTTCTTTGATGTGTTTTAAGATAGATACCTCTAACATAGCTTACTGAACTTGGTATGTTCTTCAAAAGAAAAAAATATGGAAGTTACAGTCAGTCCTTGGGTGAGACCAAAGTGCTTTACATATTGTCTGTATGTGAAGATGTCTGCGTCTAAACTATCATTGCGGCTTTGAAACTGTCCATTAGTGCTCAGATTGGAAGTAGATGGACTACCCAGCTGTGAGTAAAGGTGACCTTTTGATTCAGGACGTGACACTTCTCTTTCCATATACAGTGGTTGTGCTCCCTGCTTCTAGTCTGAGGGTTCACCATGCCCAACAAAGTAAACTGAAACAAATTCTGTGCCCTTGTGACAGGGGTACAGAAATGATGCCATGGGTTATTCATAGTGTGAGGAATTGGTGCTGCCAAAATTCCAAGATGACTGTCTAAAGCTTTGTTTTCTTAGATTTATCAGCTGCAACAGTTGAGGTACATTGATAACCAGTGTGAACTAACAGAGTTTGAATACTTGCAAAACCATCATGAGTATTTGACTAAAATTGTCAAACTAGCAAGGCAGAAGACTAATTTTATCTGCATCAACCTCTCCGCATTATCAGAGAATACCTGCAGCAGGCAGAGCCTTTTGATTTGTCCCCGTTGCCTCATATTCTTTCACTAGGTACCACTGTGTAGAGCCTGGCTCTGTTTTCTTTACTACTCCTATCAGGTATTCATACACTGTGATAAGATCCCTTCACCCCAGGCTAAACAATCCCAGCTTTCTCAACCTCTCCTCATATGGCAGATGCTGCAAGCTTTTAACCATCTTTGTTGGACTTGCTCCACTATGTCCTCAACTCTCTTCAACTGGGGAGCTTAAAACTGGATGAACCTGCAAGCCATAATGTGCAGCAGGGGCATGATGCTAGAAAACAATCTACTGTGAATCCATAGGCATCTGTTAGGTACGGGAAAGGGTCCTACTAGTTTGTCTTGTAATGCTCTGTTGTATATGGTCTGTATACATTCTGCCAGTAATTACTTTGGCACTCCTTATAAGAACACAGAGTTCATATTTGGTTCTGAAGACCAGCTTCCAGGCTTGTATCAGGTGTTTCAGATGGCAGTAATAGGGTAGGAGAGGATTAGTCAAGTGGATCAATACAGAGAATGGGTTTTACTTTTAAGTGTGTATGTGTATGTACATATATACATAAAAAGTTTGCCTAGCTCATGATTTCTAAGCTAATGGTTAAAAATAAAGTCACATGATGTAGCTTCTAAAGCAAAGGCAAGAGATTTCTTCTGGTTTGTTTTGCTTTGATCGTTATTTATTTGTACAAATATGTCTTGAGAAGATGTCAGATGGGGCTTAAACTCTGTAAGGTGCAGTTGTTAGACTTGGGGCAGTTACAGAAATCTTACAACTGGGAGACAGAAGATAGTATTTCCAATTTCAGTTGAGAATTCTGATTTACTTTAGCAGGCTTTTTTTTTTTTTTTCCCCCTCTGAAAACTTTTGCCTACTTTTTGCTTCAAGAAGTTAATACCTCTGGTAAAACTGAGTATTTGTAGACTGCCTTTTGCTGTCAGGCAAGTCTTGCTGCTATACAAATGCCCTCTCTGTTGTTGACTTTTGTTCCAAAAACCATGTCAACTGTTTTGCTATATCCTCTGTAAGCTTTTAAGTTAACTTGGCTAAATGTATTTTATTTAGCAACTGAAATCTCTGACTGCTTGTTATGAGTAAAAGGTCTTATTTCCTCCTTTTTTGCAAATAGGAAAAGATGTTAACTAGCAGGAAAATGTCACAAGTTAGGGAAAATACAGTCGTGATTGTTACCTTCGTAACACTTAAGTCGTTTGCTGGGCATGTTTCAGTACATGGACCATTCTTCTCTGTTAGACCTAAATGACAGCTGCTGCTTCTTCTTTGGAAGCTTTATTATGAAAGTAAGAATTTTCTTAAATGCGATAAGATTATTTTTGATGCAGGGTTTTAATGTAGTTATTAATACCTCCTTCACATTTGTTGTTCAACAAGTTCTTTTGAATTTATTATTAGCTACCCTTACTTTTTCCTTAACGAAGACTCTTTTGAAATCCTAGCCTTGGTTTGTCTAGTTTTTTACTAGCATCACTCATATGGAATTAAACTAAATTTATTATTTGAATATTGCCATACTCTAGTAATGAAACAGAGTGCCTCAGCACTGTAATGGTGTCTGATTCCTTGACCCACGTATTTTGCTTTTCTACTTACTATCTTTTTGTTACCTTTTTAAGCATCAGAAGCTATCTATCAACCTATATGTATCCTGTTTTTTAATTAACACCTGTGGCGATGGAAAGTTCGTAGCAAACTTCCTTTCTCCTGATTTTTAACCAAGGGCATGCCATGACTCAAGTGCAAAACCCATAGTCCTTCACAGGTATTTCTTCACTGTTTCAGACCAGGAGAGAATCTACTATTAGGCCACACAGCAGAGTGGGCCTGGCAACAAGTGATAAATAAATCTAACCCTCCAATGTGTTTTGAAGTGTTTAATGAGTAACAGGAGACAGACTGTGTTAGATTCCAAAACTTGTCCTGGTGGTTGTAGTCTGCATTGTTAAGAAAATACATAATATGCTTGATCAAATGAAGCTGAGTATTCCAGGCAGAGAATTAATTGAGCTTCTTTTAAATGTGGAAGCTGTGCAGTTTCTTTTTCTGTGACCTTAAACACGTGGGAAAGAAGATAGTTTCTAAGTTAAGGGAAAAGGAAATTGTCTCATATTTATTAAATCCTTTTCCTATCAGGAAGTATGCATCAGGATTATATGTTTGGCAAGCAAGAGTACATATTTTGGCACATAGTTCTCTCTTTGTAACTTTAACAGCCTGCCAGCATTGCAGGCAACACTAGCAGCAGTCTGTGTCCCAGACAGTTTTGATTATAAATCCCAGTGCCTGCAGCGGGGGAGAAAGCTCCATGGGGATGGGTACTATTTGGTCTCCTTGGCTCCTTTTTCTTCCCTACTGGACTGTCAAAGGAGAGGCTAAGGAATAGCTGGAGAAGGCAAGACGATGGTCATGCTGGTAGTAACACTCTCTGCATCCTAGTTAAATATCTTGTGAATATTGTCTAAATTTGAGGATGTTCCAGGCGTGTTGTGAAGGAACCAATGGTCTGCAATCTAATTGTATCTGAAAGATCTTCTACAAAGCATTGTTTGAGTGCACCAGCCCCCAGAATTACAAATGGCATTGCCTACACAGGCATTCCAGAAATTTTGTATGCAGCCTTTTCATGCTTATCAAAGGCAAAGTTGATAGTTATTTCCAATTTTTAAGTATATGGCTAAATCTTTTTTTTAAGTTCCTCTGGGGCCAAACATTGTTGTAAACTTTAGTCCTCAGTCAGTAATCAGATATGTATTGATAACTCTGCCATTTGATGCGACAGTGGCTTCCTCATTTGCATAAGAAAAGGCAAAAATAGCTGAGCATAGTTTTCTGTTAAGACTTTGTGTAATAGTGATGACTATGCTATTAAAATACTTCATTTAAAAAAACTAAGCTAGACCTTCTGAAGTGTGAAGAGAGGCAAATGATGAGAGTAGATGCACTTGTATGGGAAAGATTCTGAGGGAAAGACTGAATGTCCAGTATCATCTGATTTTCAAGCAGAGTTTAGTACCTTTTTTTTAAAGAAACCCTAAATCATTAATATAAATATGTTTAATAAGGTGTGTTAACACAGTTTGAGTATTTTATGTAAACTTGTTCTTCCAAATTGTTTGAATAGATTACAGTTCTGAAATGTTATGGGAACATTCCATCTACAAATACATTTTATCATCACTCTGTGGAATGAATATGAAATAGAATGACATATGTCTTTCCAATGTATGTCTTCAAGCAAATTTTATTTTATTTAAAACTTGCTTTAAAATGTGTAAAGCGTGCATCTTAAAATCTAGTATATTCCCTTTAATGTTAATTCTTTGGGGAACTGGAGACAAATGCGTAAGGAATATTTTGTATAACTTGTTTGACTGTAAACTGCTTTTATGGAGCAGTTAAATACATGTTCTGTTTTTGTTTAAAATGTGGTGGTTTGTTTTGTGTTTTTTAAGAAATATTTTTAAAGCCAATCAGTTTTTTCAAACATTAAGGAAGCTTTTAGATTTTGAACAGCATCGTAACATAAAATGGAAACTTATCTACTAGCATTCTTTTTAACTTTCTGTAAGCTATATATTGTATATATTTGTGGCATGTAAACTTCCAATCTACATATCTAGATTTGCAAAATATTTGATAATTACAAATTGTTGGTGCTCTTTGCTCAATTTTATCACATATCTGTTAGCCTGTGGTTTGATCTGAAATGTAGGTTTTTAAGCCTGCAACGAGGAAAGCTGAAGCTACAAAGAGTACGACCTTTGGTTACTGTGCATATAGAAGCTGCTCTCCATGATTTAAAGGAATTGAATTAACACAACAATATATTTGTTTTTCTTCAAGGGAGCACTAAGGTGTTGCCAATAAAAGGACTGTTGAAATAAAAGTGTCTTCCATAGTTTCAGTTATACCTACCACATGCAAAGTGTTTCGTATCTTATTGGATAAGACAAAAATTACTATTACTGCTTGCCTTAACCATATCATATAGTTCATTCATTAAGTTGATATTACTTAGCAGAAAAGGATTATTATTTTTATGCTGTAAAGGCAATAGAGACTTAATCTGCAAAATCAACAAACAGAAAGGTTTGATTACATGTTATAATTCCTTTGGCAGCAGTTCTCATCTAGGAAGCTTCTGCCACTATACGTGCTTTCTCTGTATCCCCCCTTTCCCTTACCACACAAGAGACTGCTGCTGCAACTTTCTCCACTTCCTATGAAGTCAGACATATTGTCCCTTGTTTATTTTAGTTAGCTGTTCAGGTGTCTTCTCCCTAAACCAGGTATATGAAATAGTTCATTTCAGACATCAGTTGGGGAGATACATCTTAAACCAAAATTGTAATGAGTAATTGTAGCCTTACTAGATGGTACCTAACATTCTTTTTCCAAGTATGGAAGTGGTGTTCATTCAGTTTGTTAAATTTTAATTTGGTGTGCACTGCAATGAAAAGTTGAATGAAAGAGCACTGTAAATTTTTCTTTTAGAGGTATCAGTGCAAGGTTTAACTGGATGCATATAATGGTTTAAAAAATGATGCTATCTTACCTACCAGTGCAGTAATGCACCTGATTGGTGTTCATGAATGAAAGTAACAATGCTTCTTACTTTAATAACACACAAAAATAACTTTGAAATTACTATTGAAAATAATTTACACCTGTGGCATAATTCAGACTAAACTGCAAAGCTCTTAATGACTGACAGATTGTGGAGAATAGTGGAGAATAGTTTTTAACCACTTAAGAATGAGTGTATGGCTGAGAAGTCCTGGCAAGTTATAGATACTGCAGATACCAAGAGCAGTATTGAAGGGAAAATGCAGATGTCATACAATAGGCCTTAAAATTTATATACCCTGAGTCTGTGTAAAACACAGGTAGCTAATGGCAGCAGTTCAGTTGAGTGTAGCTGTAAACACAGGGACAGCTGTAAAGGGATGAACAATTTATAGTACAGTTTTGTAAAGTAATTGCAAGCTTAATGCAGAAGAAAGAATGTCTCCTGAGGCACTTCAGGAGGTTCCAGTGAAATAATTCACTTTAATAATTTAGCTGTAGCTGGAAACAAACTGATTTCTTTTTGTTTTATTTCAGCAGTAGTGTTAGCCTTATTTCCTCCTCTACCCACCCTCACCTCCTGAAAAATGAAGTTGAACTGAAATGCTTAGTTTAAATTAAACCCCTGTGAGAGTTGATAGGAATGATTACATAGAGGTTTTGCCAAACAGCTGCTTTTTTTCTTTTTTTTTTTTTTTTTTTTTTTTTTTTTTTTTTTTTTTTCTCCAGAAGTTAGTGTTGTGGGCAAAGTAGTTTTAATGTTTTTGGAAGGAGAACATATAGACCAAGACTGCCTTTGTTACATGCTTTGCTTAACTGTCTTTTATCACAGAATTGATACGTAGGGTGGGGGGCTGATAAAGGCAGCAAAACCACAGCCTAAAACAGGAGGATGAGATTCTCAGGGTGGAGTTTTTGTGCTTTGCCTGATTTGGCACAAGGTCTGCTTGAATGGCTCAGGGTGCTGACACTGAGGAAGGTCTGCAGCCCGCTCCTCTGCCTGTGCGTCGTGCCCTATCCGGTACTGGCATTTGTTAGCTCTCTGTTGTGAGAGGCTGAGGCAGGCTAGAGTGAAGCTTGATTTTTGCAGTGTCCTTGCCTCTGTTTCTTTTCTCTTGGCTGAAACTGGGCAGATTTCTGGGAAGCTGTCAAAGGTTGGAAATTTGGACAGAGAGGAACAAGGAGCACAGTATGAGGGCAGCGGGACTGAAGTCACTGTGCAATGAGGCTGGGGGGTCGTCACTGGGGCTTCTAAACTATGGGAGGAAGGTTGGAAGTGGGAGCTAGTGCTGCTGCTACAGCAAAAATTAAGACTGGAAAAAGTTTAGTCATGTCAGGCTGCTGAGAAGCCTTGAATTTGCACTGTTCTGTCCCTAAACTTTTAAATGAACTAAATGGTTAATGGCCTTACTCACATGACTGCCTTTTGACAGAATAGACAAATCTTGAAAAACTAAATATCATCTATGTTTAAAAGTGTCTTCATGATTTGCTTTTGAAAATGCATTCATAATAAGTGCTATCATGTGTCTCTTCCGATAGCTTTGCTTTTCTTTAAAATGTTTCCCTTTAATTGTTCAACGTAACAAGATGCTAGAAACAGAGAAAAGGTTGAAGGAACCTTGAAAAGCTTTAGTAATGTGTACAAAACTTAAATCTAAGGTAATTTGAGAAATGTGGTGCTTGACCTATGATACTGCTCTAGGTTGCTGTTGGAATCAGATGAACTAGCCAAACCAGTAAATCCACTGTGTAGAAAACAGTATTCTGGAAAAATATGTCCTTCAACAAATACTTTATAAATCAAATAAATATGTTAACTAGCATGGAAGTCTTTAGTTTCTTGAAAAAAGTCAATGCAGTATAACAAGTTTAATACTGGAATAAAAATGGTTGTGTCATGACAACATAAAACTTCTTGCTACTAAAAATTTCACTTCAAGCAAATTTTGCTTTTTCCTGATACTTCTGAAGGTACTAAATATTCAACTTTAAAATAGTTTTTTACTTGTTCTATAGTACAACCATTTGAAGATAATTTATCATCAGTATTCATTGTGCCTCATGTGGTGAATGGAGTTAAAGCCTATTGGTGGCTGGTCGCAAGAGGTGTTTGCAAGGGCTCAGTAACGGGACCGGTTTAATATATTTATCAATAGTCTGGCCGAGGGGATTGAGTGCACCCTTAAGTCTGCAGATAATGGGTGAGAGTTGAGCATAGTAAGGCTCTACAGAGGGATCTGAATTGATGGGCTGAGGCCAATTTTGAGGTTCAACAAAGCTAAGTGCCGGGTCACAACAACCCCATGCAACGCTACAGGTATGGGGAAGTGTGGCTGGAAAGCTGCCTGTCAAAAAAGCAGCTCGAGGTGCTGGTCGACAGCTGACTGAACATGAGCCAGCAGTGTGCCCAGGTGGCCAAGAAGGCCAACAGCATCCTGGCTTGCATCAGGAACAGTGTGGCCAGCAGGACCAGGGAAGAGACTGTAGCCCTGTACTTGACACTGGTGGGGCTGCGCCTTGAATACTGTGTGCAGTTTTGGGCCCCTCAATACAAGAAGGACACTGAGTTGCTGGAGCGTGTCCAGAGAAGGGCAACGAAGCTGGTGAGAGGTCTGGAGCACAAGTCTTATGAGGAGCGTCTGAGGGAACTGGGATTGTTCAGTCTGGAGAAGAGCAGGCTGAGGGGAGACCTCATTGCTCTCTACAACTGCCTGAAAGGAGGTTGTAGAGAGATGGGTTTGGTCTCTTCTGCCAAATAACAAACAATAAGACAAGAGGAAATGGCCTCAAATTGCATCAGGGGAGGTTTAGAGTGGATATTAGGACTGGACTGGCTGGGACCATGCTCAAGGGGTAAAGTGCAGTTAATTAGTTAAGCTTTCCTAAGTCTTATATAAATATTTTATGCTTAAGTCCACAGAGAAATTTCTGAAAAACAACATTATATTTCAGATTTAATTCTGAAACTCAAGACTTAAGTAGAAGTAAAAACTGGCGGTTTCTGGGAGTTTATAGATAATCTATATTAAATATCTGTCTTGAAGTGTATATAGCTTGGTACACAGTCTGGCTGCCATCAGTGCTTTCTGATAGGAAACAATTTGTAGATCAGGGAGGCAGCAGGGGCACAAAGTGAAAAAGTTAACAGACTAACAAACTACCAAACCCCGCCATGTTTGAGGAGACACCTGATAGGATAATTTTGCCGATGAGATTGCTGGGGTAGATTTCTATGTTGCTTTGTCCTGTTCAGAATTTCCATCTATTATTTGACAAATGGCAGAATTACATTTCCAATGCATAAGTCTCAAATGTGAGTGTTTCTGAATAAGAGATTCTAACCATTGCAAAATCTTGGTGTATTTGCTGGTATTTGCTAATTGAGGCATTGGTGTGCCTGACCTAATTGGGTAGTAAATTCCAACTTTTGTTCTCAGCCTTTTCTGATTGCTTGGCAGACTTTAAAACTGAATGTTGCATGAAAATTTGCTTCTCATCGAGTCTTTTGGAAAACTCAACAATAGTAACCTTTGGAGCCTGAAAAGATTTCCTGTAAAGTATTGGCTTGAATTAAAGTTACTTCAGTTCCTTCAAGTCGTTATAGTGCTCCTTTATTGTTTTACAGGTTTGACACCTAAAAGTGAATGATATAGTGAATGATATAGTGATTTGTAGCTTAGTGAGAAAGTAAGCGTGAGTTTTGCTATATTGGTTTCTTTTTGTTTATAAAGAAATAAGTCCAAGTATATAATTTTCAGTTATCTGGGAAAAGTCATACTTCATGATATCAAACACTTGTAGATGTTAAATTAAATCTGTTTAAATGGGGGAATAGACATGATGCTCTTGATACCAGTTTTGATGTGTATATATACATTCTTAGACATTGATGTTACACGGTGCATTTCTTAGGGAAATTACTTGCTAACTTTCATTGGGAAAGCAGTTGCATTCAAAGCAAATTTTCTTCTAGCAGCCAAAAATTCACTTCAAGAAAAGAAATACCTAAGCATCTGCCTAGTGCACTGGCTCTATTAATTAACTGGAGTGCACTGTATTAAGTGATTGAGTGTCCATGTGAAGGATTAATTATACTCTGACTCATAGTCAAATCTTATTGCAATAAACAAGAAACTTCCTGTGATTTGTCTGGGAATCTTTTCTGGCAAAGTTAGAGAAATACCTAACCTCTCTACATTGTGAGAATTGCATTGCCATTTTGGTCAGGTACATTGTGGAACACAGCGTAATACAAACCAGGGAGCGTTCCAAATTGTCAGCATTTGCAGTTCTTCTGCAATTTCTCTGTAGATAAATATGTGAGACTTTGGCAGGATGTACAGTGATGTCTGCCATGTCTCCCACGTAGGTTACCCTGTAGTATCATGCTGCTGCCAAAAGGATGCATGGGTGAGGCCGCTGTAGTTTGCCAAGGACCTTCAATGACTGAGTGCTCATTGATGCTTCTTTAGTTGGATTTCTTAAACTTAGTGCTAGACCACTTCTGGATTTATCTGCATATCCTGACTGAAAATGTTAACATTGGAAATTTGGTTGCTTTTTTTTTTTTTACTACTATGCTTTTAATTATATCCTCTTTTTAAAATGGAAGAGATGAGAGAAATTTAAGGAGCAGAGTATTGTGTAGGTATTCTGCATATGGCAAAAAAAAAAGACAGAATTCAATGATTCAAATTTTATGTGAATTTTTTCAACCATTCAACTTCAACAATTACTGGTTGAAAACTCTTACAAAGTTTAGGATTTGTAATAATCTGAATGATTTTCTGACCAATCTTTATTATAATAGAAATCTGTGTGATGTCTCATGTAGGAGGATATTTCCTGAGGAACCCTTGACTAGTTGAGAGAGATAAGACTATGGTATACATACATCTGTGTGCCAACATTAAAAATCTGTGTATGTGTGCATTTCTTGTGTGTAGCTTCTGTGGAACTCCTCAGCATGTTAGTAACTACTAATACATAGTGACAATTCTTGGATTAGCAATGTCTGGATCTCTTAGCACTATCTCATAGCTATTACTGATATTGCTTGCATTAACCAGACTGTGAGTAGGGCTTGCTAAATGCGTGCAGGTGTATTGGTCTGACTGCTATTTTGCAGCTCCTGATTGTTGCACAGCTTGATGGCTCCCAAGTGTTAGTGTACCTTCTGCAGCTCCAAACAACTCCTACGCTTCCAACGGCAGCTATGCTTTTGGTCTCTCAGCATGAACAGCTATGCTGCTTGTATCGGAGGACCTGTCAGCTACTGTGATGATATCAAGATGACATGTTTTTCCATAAGCACCTGATTTGCACGAGATACTATTACTGTAATTTAATATTACAATTTGAAGTTGTAATTAGCCTGCTGTCTGTGTGAGCATGGGTTGAAGTAGACACTAGAACTATCGCTTGAAGACTTTTCTTTGCTTCTACTGTGAAAATAGTATGAAACTTCTAGATTTAGCCTATGGATAATCAGAGGAAAGCAACTTGTTTGTTCACAAACTTCCCAGCAGCTCTGTAATGGATCTCTCGTTGCTGATACGTGTGACTATGTTGCTTGTAAATTGACTATGCTTGAGTGCACTGATGATAAAATAAATGAGTGGATTATTTTTCACAATAGGCTGTTATGACTGACGGTGATTAAATTATGAGAGACTGCAGAATGCATTCTTTGACTGGCTAAAAAGAGAGCTGTCTGTTCAAAGCAGCAGAGAAAGTACATTGTGTTTCTGTGTTCCTATTCTGAAAGAGTAAAGTGGTACATAAAGAAGATGCTGAGCACTATGACAGCAATATTAGAAGTTAACCAAGTCCTAGTTTCAGTTTTGATGAGTGTTAGGATGTTTGAATTGTTAGCTATTAAGGACATGGAATAAGTGCCCTTGGTCATCAAGAATTGAAAGTAAATGCATCACCTGTTTCAAAACCTCTGTAAATGCCATTGAAATATTGGTTTGGTTTGTTCATCTTACTGCTTTTTAGGGAAAGTGGCCCCAAAATCTCATTCATTTGTTGTATGAAAAAGCCCTTAGCTTATACTTAATATAGTTAGCCCAGAAATTTATACCCATTCACTTTTATATCAGAATTTCTTAATTGTTTACAATTTATTTCCACTGTACTGTATAGCTCAGGTTTCCTCATCCAGTGGTAGGGGAACTCTGAAAGCTGTTCTGGCTTTTGCTTTACAACAAACAAATGAATGCAATGTGTATGTTTAGAACATGCTTTTCTTACTTTTATGGTAATATCTCTTATTCAGAAGTAATGTGATACAGAATATTCTGTAACTCAAACATATTTAGAGACTTCATTAAGAATTAACATTAATAACCTTAAGCATCTTTAGCTATTTTGATATTTTTATCCTCTTTGCACAAATAGAATTTGTATTTTATTTTAAGTACTACTATATATGATCTGCTAATTAATACTGACTGTTGTTGTGGTGAATAGTGAAAAAAAAAAAAAAACCAAACCCTGATGGTTGCCATTCATCCTTTGTTTATAGGTTCTTATTCTCTTTTCCCATGAAACTTACAGGAACAGGGTAAATGGAGTTCTGCCCAAAGTGGGGAAATATTGTAGTCTGTTAGTACGGAGTATTACGTGAGCTAGGGAGTAGTCATCTAAGTTGGTTGATATGATTTATCTAGAGTAATATTACTGGCACAGATGTGACTTAGTTTGTCATCTCAGTAAGTATTTGTAAATTGTTTTCTTCTACTGCCACATCTGTTTTTAGCCTAGAAGATGGAGAGAAGCAGAACAGTGCTTGTATGCATTTCTAATAAAAAATTATGCAGGTATTGACTAAAACATAAGAGACTTTCTTCATGGGGAATCATTTTTACATGTGGGTCACGAAAGTACCCAATACAAAACCACAGTGCTGGTTGCTGCTTGGAGTGAGCCTGCAAGGCTTGGCACAGCACTCCACATGCTGTGTGTCAGCCTCCATCCCCTCCTGACTTTTCAGCTCCTGCAACAAAAATAATGAAAGAAGAGATGGGCTATGCTGTCTAGCACTTTTCCTTTCCCCTTTCTAATGTTCCTTAGAAGTAATATGTGTGTGGCACTTCAGCGAAGCGCTGGAGCAGAGCTCTGTTGTGTGGGGAGGGGCTGCCAGCCTTGTGAAGGGTTGTGTTGGTGTCAGCATCTCAGGATATACTGAGGTGAAATGAATGGGGAAAGGGAGTATAGCAAGGACGAAGAAACAATCAACTAACTCTTTTGTCTAAACTGTTTAATGGTATTAATAGATCCACTGATTTTGAAATATATTTTGATACAATTTTTGAAAAAGATTTAAATTGTGTTGCACATTGCAACTAATCTACGCAATCTTCGGCACTGTGCAGAGTACTAGAACAGCTAGGTCGATGATTCTTTTAGCTGTAACTATTTGATCTGGAAAAAGCCCCATTAAACACTAACAGTAGTGAGAGATTGAGGAAAATATCGGTTTAAAACAAAGGGTTGTTGGTGTTCAGTAGAAGTTCATCCTATAGTTACACAGGTCCAATACAAAGGGAGTCACTTGTTTGTGAAGTCTTCTGGCAAGATGGCACTACCATACACACTTGCTTGTAGACAAAATTGCTCCAATTTTACTCCTATTCTATTCAGCTGCGGAATTTGTACAAAAAGTTTCCTTGGAGGGTTCATGATCCTGAAGTAGCAAAATACATCGGATTTTCATGTGGGATTTGCATGAAGGGCACTATCTGGGAAATGAGTTAAAAGTTCTACTGAAACTCCACCCTGCTCATTGAGACACTTTCAGAATGGAGAATCTGGTTCAGTAATAGTCTGGTCATTCATTCCTGAAAGGGAACATTGTCTTCAGAGTCTGGTTAGAAGCTGGACCTAACACACTTAAATTAAAAAGCTGGACACTATTTTATAGCAAGCATGATTAGTTTTGAAATTAGATTTGAGGATAGCGATGCATTTTGTACACACCAAGTTTCTAACCAAACTAGATATCCTTGCAAATTTTTTTTCTCACTGATGTAGTTTGTGTACTATGCCATGTTTTGAAAACAAATTTCAACTCCATTCTAAGTAGTATGATGCATCAATCATAAATAAAACATAATTATTAGCATTCGACATCATAAAGTGAAGTTAAGAATGAAAACTCTGTTTCAGTCCATAAAGTAGTCAGTTCTAGCTTTATTTAGAACATAACTCAAAGTTGGCTTCTAACCTTGAGGTTCTTGTTGCTTTGCCATACATAGAACTTTATGGTTCCTGGTTATCCTTTTCAGAAAAAATTTCCACTTTATTCCTGAGAGATTAGACTGAATACTTTAGAAGGGCTTCACAGATGTCTCAAATAGCGACTTTGAACTTTTCTAGAAAGAGACTTTACAGAATCTTATGGTCACTTCATTAGTGAACTCGGAGATTTTAACATTTTCAAGCCAGCTGCCAGATCTGTGAGCACCTGTGACTAAAGCAACCAAAAGAATTTAAAAAACACAGCAATACAAAGCTATTTCTTTACAAAATTACCTATTTTTGTAAACAATCTCTAGAAATATTAGATTTTTTTCCATCCACTTAATTTTTAAACATCAAGAGCTTTTTTTGGATCGCTCTCAACAAAGTGCTCAGAACTAGAAGAAGAAAAACTTGCTCCAACACAGCCTCTTAAAATTTGTTTGCATTCCTCTTATTCTTGCTGTGTTTCCTGAAGGGATTAAACACTAAGTAGAAGAAATATTGCACAGCTTCCAAGAGACTTCAGTATTCTTTCTTTTTCTGCAGGCCTGTAATGCTAGGAATTAATGAGAAGACAAATGGCATTTCTCCCTCTTACGGTTTTTCTTTTGATAATTGATTTTTGTTCCTGCTGGATTTATTTTCATTTACTAAAGGATATACTAAGGATTAGTTAGAGCCAATTCTTCAGATAGTGTCTGGTCAAAATTGAGAAGAAAAAGAATATGATATTTCTGCCACCTTTACATGAGGTCTGCAAACAGTAAAACCTGCTCTGGGTCGAGTAATGCAGAATATGTATTTCTGAAACTTTTATATTCATTCTTTGAATTGGAAAATTTGTTCCTTAAATAAACGCAGTCCTCGATTGGAGCAAAGACGAGGGATATTATCTGCCTGCTGGGCATGAGCAGATTGCAGCTCTCTGCTTATCTTAACTTGTAGATAGATTAACGTAGCCCGTGCAGCACAGCATGCTGCTTAAACCCTGGCTCAGATTGAGCAGTCATAAAATGGATTGGTGACTTAGGCTATTCATCCCAACCATGACAGTTTAAAGGAGGTCACTGACTACGTCAACAGAGCGTACAATCCTTTTCTTCTAGATGGGCTTTGCCTTGGTTTTTTTGTCAGGCAGATTCTTTTACAAGTACTGCCTTCCACTTTCGTCTCCATTAATCAGGGGCTGCTCTGGAAGAGATCCTCTGTGAAAGGAGCTCTAGTGTTGGTTTTTGGTGGCTGTAATCTCCTCAGTTAGGGAATGCGGAGGTATTCATAGACTATGGATCCTGAACATAATCAGTCCACGTTTCCCAGAACAAGATAATTCGGGAGATTAGAGCAGAAAAATATAGTGATTTATACCATTCTCAGATTTTATTATCTCTTTGTTTTAAGAGGATTTCTGTCATTTCCCCAATTATTGAGGATGTTGAGAACATTGACTGGAGAACATATGTTGTGATGCACGAAAAGTAAGAACTGAATTCCCTTTGTTTGAGCTTCCCAGAAGATCTTTGTGACACTGGCTGTACTGGTTTCTAGCTGCTTTGGGCAGAACCAAATCCCCAGTAGTAGGTAATAGTATAGTTCTAATTACAATATTAGCTGCAGAAATGCATTCTCTGTTTCATTCATATTAAATATTTGCCTGTGACGTAATTTGTGATTAGTTGAACAGCTTTTAGGTACTACATTTGAATTTTTGTTTTGATCAGTTAGCAAATAAAGGCATTCACATAATTTTGCAGACAGCTTGTTTTGCTTGTTCTCATGTGGATAAGATTTGAAATAAAAATCAAGCTTGTATATTGAATCACTTATGTTCTCCTTGTTCAGGTGAGATGCTAAACTCTGCATGTAAGCCAGGCTTTTGACACAGTTTGACACACTGGCTTTCTAGCAATGGTGATGGAATTAAGCGTGGAAGGCATAGGACTTAATTGATAATCGGGGAGATTCTAAAAAAAGTAAATAAGATTAAGTGAAGGTATAAGAGTGGAGGGAGAAGGAAAGAGGATGAAAGATGTTTACATGGGAAACTAATATGAAGTGAGAACAGTGTCTGTGTGTTGCAAATAGTGAAGCCCACGCATCACAGCTTCAAACAGCCTTGTTGCTGTGTCTTAGGAATTTTAGGGGAATCTGTTTCCCATTACGGGGTTACAGAACATTGTGCTCCAGCAGAATTCTTTTTTTCACCATTTCCATCAAAATGTCTCTTTATTGTATGGCTATCTATCTGTATGTATTTTTAAAAGGCTTATCTATGCATCTTAGGATGGGGTAACACAAGCTTTCAGAGTAAGAATTACATAAATAACTTCTCAAATTTTTCAAAATCTTTTTGGATATCTTAGCATACTTTACATTTTATGTGAACTATGGTACAGTATTTTGGTTCATATAATCTTTGTAGGATGAAAATTTTTTTTGTCAATTTTTATCTGAAGTGTTACAGCACATTTTGTAGATATGTGCAGTCTAAAATCCATTCTCCTTTGTTAAATAAGACAATGAAACATTGTTTTAACTGGCATAAAAATGTATGAGAAATGCTGCAATTTTTCTTTGCGGAAAAAAGACCACGTATTCATTTTGCTTCAAGTATTGAATTGTTTCTGTGTAAATGTGGTCATGGTGATTAATGAAGCTGCAGGGAATCTTGATGACAGCAGTACCTCATAAAAGGAATCTGCCAACACAAAATTCTTTCTTCACCTGATGTGGATGAGGACTTGGTTCACTTGTGCGTAACTGTGGTGAACCTTAATTCTGTTGAATTGGAATGTATAGTTAGTGGTGTCTGTCTCCTGCACACTCAGATTTGACCTTGGATTTTTAGTGATGTCATACAAGCATGAATTAGCTTGGATTGTTCAACAGGAAAATATTACATCACTTGACAAGAACAAACTTTTAGTTTGTATAATAGTTATTTCAGTGGAAATTGAGCTGGGACTACTTTTGTTCCAGGTTATAATTTTAAAAGCAAAAAAAGCTTATTTCATAACTTTTCATAGTTTTCATAACTCCCATGTAACCCAGTACTGACAGTCTGTACATCTAATATATTTTTTGTGCATGCCTAGAGGATGTAATAAGGTAAACAGAGTAAAAAGACTTGTATTCACTTTCTCTTTTTTTTTTTACATGAAGTTTTGAAGTATTTTTGTTGTCTAAGAAAAACTGAACTTCTGTGGACTGTCACCCTTGTATTTTTGGAGAGAAGTGACCTCTGGGTTTCAACTGAAAATAAATTAAAGACTATGATGTTGTCTCCTTTCCAGTTTTTTTGGGAAGTCCAACTTTTTACCTAATCCATTAGACAACTCAAAGCAAGCATTTGCAGCTTAAAATAATTACATAAATAATTACAAGTGCAAAGGAAGGAGCATTCTGTTTGAATCTTATAATAGAGGTGTAGGTCTTGAAACTTGTCATAAAATTAATGAAGATTTAATTCATACAAAAATGAAGAAGCTACTGGAGAAGTCTTAAAAGTACTGCCTCTTGTGAGGTATTTGATTGTATAGGAAAGATTTTTAGACTCTTGAAAATAAATTATTCTGTGGAAACAGTCTGTCTTAAAGACAATGGGTTTAAGAGTTTTGTTTTTCTCAGTCCTGTACGTGTGCATTTGCCCTTTCTTGCACAAATTCTTTTGCGGTTGAATGACTTTACTGGGCAGGATTTTATATGTGAGGTTGGAACTAGAGTTGCTGGATTTCCTGTGGCCTAACACTTGAAGGACCAACACTTGGAGATCTCGTGTTCTGTCCAGTAGCCTCTACAATGTAACTTAGTCCATACTGGGATTCTGGTGTCTTCCCACCCTGCCCCCTTCTTTGGCCTTACTGCAGTTTTTTGGCTATTACACAAATCATGACCTTTTTCCTATTTTGTCTTCAGCGTCTGTTTCCTGTTTTCTCCTTCCTTCCCTGCCTCCGTGCCCCCCCCCCTTTTTTTTTATTCCTGACTTTTTCTTCAGTGATGTCTTTACTTTCTTTCACTATTAGCTTGTTTTTCCCAAAGGTTGTGGGTTTTTTTCATAATAAGAGGAAGAGAAACTTGAGAACTATAACATCAGTCTTTCCATTTTACCATGTTTCTATATCCACACTTGTTATTGAATTTATTAAACATTAATTTGCATGTTGTTCATATTGTTTCCCAAAACTCAGGTCCATCATATGGATGTATTTCTCCCATCCTAAGACAGAGACACAGATGTACACATTTTCTAAGTGCTAGAAGCTTTCAGTCTTTTATTTATTGAAGAGCATATGTTTAGGCAGACTTCTTGGAGTAGCACATCCCCATCTTTATGTGGACCAGAGATCCAGTTCTTGCTCTCTGACATCCCAGTTTGGGAACTGTTGTTCAAGTGATCTTGATTCCTCAGAGAACATGATGTAATTTTAAATAAGAGTCTGAGTCTCTCTTTGTTAGTCTATGCTTCCTATGACTTCTGCACAGGAATATGCTCTTGCAAAAAGAGAAGAGTTGTTGACCAATATACTATGTTCAAGAAAAATTTGAAATGTTTAATCTCTCTATATGCTTATACCAGCTTTCTTTCTCATTGCTTTGTATTTCACAGTACTTAAGAGCCGAGTTCAGAGTAAAGGAAAATTTAGATAGGATGGAGGAAATCCACAACTATGAGCTCAAACATGGTGTTGGATCTAAGTTTAAATGCAAGAGAAGCATACCCATAGAGAACAGCAGTACACTTGGCGGTAAATACGCTTTTAAGCATTTTTTCGGTCTGCACCTAAACTGATAAGCCCAAAAGGAAGCAAAGAAACCCCCAAGCCCTTGCTGATTGTGAGTTTCATTCAAACAAATAGTCTTTTTGGTGGGGAGTTCATAATGTTGTGCTATATGTGTTTGTGTAATAAAACTGTTAGATGATAAATTGCTGTCAACTTGGATTTGCTTTTGCCTAGAACTGTTTCAAAGCTTTGAAGCTTCTCTGGATGTATAGAATAAGAACTGAAAATGTGGCCCAAGGAGGTAGAATAAAGCTTCTACTTAATTTGACCTGAAAGCTTACTGTAATAACACACCATCCCCATTTGTACGTGGTCATTGAAAGGCTTTTCTGCAGTGGGCGAGGCTGCTGTGGTAAACTGCAGTTTATGATGTATATTTATATGGGAATGTCGTTGCAGTCATGGTTTGGCAAGTCATCGTCTGTTTTTCCTTGTCTGCAGGACAGTTCTAAATACTCCTCCCCACTCTGCTCTTGGTGTTCACAAATGAATTATTCTTTTGAATCTGTCTTATCTGTCGGCTTTCTGTAACTCTCCAAAGAAAACTTTGTTTAAATAGTTACTCCCTTGGGACTTTCATGCATATCCTGTTATCTGTTTCATATTACAATCTTTCATGCTGGGAATGTCCTTCCAAAGAGCACAAAACAGCTAAAACACTTAGATGACTAACAAACATGTTAAGTGCTGAAGCCCAGGCACAAAACCAGCATATTAGCATAAAATTACCATTTGTTTTTTTTTCCCCCCTCCCTGTTAGTGTTATTAGACCCGCTTCTGATCTCTAGGGCACTATTTCACTTTTTCTAGCCCAGAGATGTTGCAGTGGTCAAGATGTTAGTGGTGAAGCCATTGCCATGAAAAGTGGGAAACTTTTAGAAAGTTGCTGATATTTTTCACTCTTCTAATCAAATACCAGCATTCAGAAGAGCCTGTGGGAGTGATGAAGTTTTGACTGCCAATTTTATTTGCTCAGCTAAGAGGCGTCTCCTTAGCTGCTTTTTGCTGCTTGGGATTGGCAATGTTACACTCCCACAGGAGCAGGAGATACGTACATACATTCCCGAAGAGCAGTATTATCTGTAGTTTCAGTACTTCTTTATATATTTGAGTAAACATAAGTAGTAGGAAAATGTTTGCAGTGTCTTGCTTTATATATATATATATATATATATAATTTTAGGTCCATTATAATTATTCAGGAGGGGGGAAAAAAAAACAGTGAGCAAATTGCTCTTTCAAGGGAATAGTTCTGTTCTAGTAGCACATGAAAGACTCTGCTAGCTTGTGCTAGCTGCAGACATAAAAATTGAAACGCCAACGCAAGACATCTCGAGTAGCTAACCTCTGAGGTTTGGGTAATGTGGGATAGCTGCCAGGGAATATGGGACAGTGTTTATTCATTGCAGCAGCAGTTGTGAATTCTGATGTTTTTAACTATTCTATTTTTCATAAAATATACTATGCAATTAATAGCCTGGATTTGTGTATTTGCATCTATGTCAAGATTTCTGTAGGTCCTCCAACAGCTGATTCACATATTGGTAGCAACATACCCAGCAATGAGACAGCTGCAACTTACCTGCAGAAATCCAGAAATACTTTGCCGTATAGCTTGAAACTTTGCACTTATTTGAAATTTGGATTAATCTTATTTAAGATTAATTGTTACTGGTACCATTTAACCAACTATTTGAAACTGACTTCATTATTGGTAGGAAGTGGTGACTATCAATTTCTGTATTTCAACTTGCATCCTAGCTCAGGAAAACTAACAAAAAAAAAATAGTAGCAGGAGTAAGATTCTACACCTGTCACCTGTATAAAAAAAAAATATATATATATAGTTTTAATCTCACTTTCTTCCCGGTTTTTGTTTTCCTCAGTAATGTGCAAACAGCATTGTTAGACAGGCTTGCCGAAGAGAACTGTTCTCTCTATAGTGGTCTTTCTATTTGGCTATAGCAAAAACAATGACGTGCACTTTGAAGTTGAAATACAGAACTGATGTTGCTGCTGAAAGAAGCACTTCTGTGGCTGTGTTTACACCCTGAAGCTTTGTAAACAACTTTTGTCTATTGAACTCTATTCTTGTACATGACAGAGCAAACTGTCTTCATGCATTTGTCAGTTGGTTTCTGGCCGTTGTTCCTAAGTTGGATTAGCTGAAATAAAAAGCTAACAGGCATTTTAAATGTGATCTCAGTACTGTCTGCATCTCTGTGATATTCAGCCTCGACATACTGGTGAAATAAAGTTAATTGTTATATCTGCTTATGAAAATTACTTGGAAATATGTTCTATTTGTAGGGGTCTGTGACTAGTGTTCCACCGAAAGCACAGAGTAGTTGCCTCTCATTTCTTTTTCTTGATCTTGAATTCTGGTATTACAGTTATTTTCCTCTTTTGCATGCTGTTGTACATTTCCTAAACGTGTTGGATGGTAATAATTCTCTGTATGACTTCCACTGAAGAGGAAATGGATACTTGTCAAAACAATGGTGTGCATCTGGGATTTCAGCATCCAGGAGCTTTATTACACTGGGACCTCTCAGTTTGCAGGGAAAAAAAAAAAAATCTCGGGTCCTAGTACATTATTTTTTCAACCTGAGTTGAAAATTGTTTTGATTAATCATGCGATTGTAAGTGCCTTGGAAGCATACTTTATGCAAGAGCAAACTTATAAAATTAAGTATAAAAATAAACTGTTTTTAATCTTGCTAATACATTATAGATAGAAAGTGTGAAAGTTGGAAATGAAAAATTCATAGTGGCATCTAGAAATCAATCGCCTCCAAATCAGAACAAGCTAAATAATTAGCAGAGCCCAAATAGATTGCGCCTTCACCTTCCTCTTCCCTGCCCCTCTCCCTCACCTCCCCTGCCCAATTTATTTAATAAGAATTGGAAAAAATGAAATGTTTGCCTGTGCTTCAGTCGAATTGTGCATTTATAGAAACAGACAGTTGGTGAGGTGGGATGGGGTGGAAGGAAGAGAATGGAGATTGGGGGGACAACACTGCTCAGAACAAACGATTGCTCACTGCTGTTTTTCGTCTCTAAAATTGTGGTTATCGTGAGAGTTTAATGTGAACAGTCAAAACCCACTGTAAACTTGCAATGTTGATTTTAAAGATAGGGCAGAAATTTTTCTCAAAACTGTTGTTCCTAGTTTGTTGGACAGATAACAGGAAAACAGAGCTGTCTCTTGACCCATGTTCGCTTTCTGGCTGCTGGAATGAATTTGGAACTGAATCCCGGTTTTCCACTGAGCATGTCGTTCTCTAGCAGTGTCAGGGCTTGGGTGGGGTCACTCTTGTTCAGTACAGCTTTTCAGAAAGCCTGTTGGATTCTCATCAGCTTACAACATTTTTCAGCACTGGGGAACAGCACAAAATTAGCTTGATAAACAGATTATATATGTGCATATGTACTCTGGCAAAGGGATTTTTTGATTGGAATTAACTTGCTCTTCGAGATTTTTTATTTTTATTTTTTTTTTTTTCCTTGATATATCAGAGTATTTGTAGATTGAAAATACGGAAGGAACAGATTCCTGTTCTCTCTGGGCATGGTATAGATAGCACTGAGAGAGCTGCAGGATGTATATTTCCTTAATACATTAATTAAAATTAATTAAAAGAAATTTCAATGTGTGCATTGCGACTTGGCTACACATAGCACTTGTAAGATATTTCTGTTTTGATTTTGTTGAAAGTTTTGAGGTTGTTTTTTTTTTTTTTTCCTATGATGAGCTTTACATGTTGCATGGGTACTATTGTACAAATGATGCCGTTCTCAATTCATTTCATGTAGTTTGGGAAACAGCACTTTCTAATATTATTTTCTATGTTCTGTTTATACATTTTTAGGCTGCTACCCAGTGTCAGGAGACAAATTTTAACAAAATAGTGTTTAAAGAATTCTCATTTGTTTTATGTCTTGTTGTTTAGAATTATCTTTCCTTTCTGGAGAGTTGTATCCCTTCAACTGAATTATCCCTTAAAACTAATCCTTTGAAGTTGTATTTGGACTGCAGTAACCAAGTTATTCACCAGACAAAATAGAGATGGGGAGTAGCAGTGTTTTATGAAAAGTTGGGAGCACTTGAGTGCTAGAGAATGGATATGTGTCATTGTGTTGCTTTAGTGGGAAAAAAGATTTTGAGAAATAGTCACGTTCCTGGATTCTATTTTGACTTTACAAAGAGCTGAGGTAATTTTCCATAGAGTTGCTTTCCATAAATTTGTAAGCATAATAGTTTTATTGTAAAAATATTCTATCTAGACTGCAGACACTCACTTTGCAATTTTATACAGAAATACCTTTTTCTGACTCAATTTAATTTGCTCTCTGTATCCTTCATTATCTTTTTTTGTCTTCACAACGATCTCCAGAATTACTCTAGTACTTGTCTTATATCACTGTTTCAAAAGTATCTTTTAAATTCACACCATCCTATGTAGGAACTTGTCAGTGTTTTTCTGGTGAGTCTTGTGTATTCTATATATTTCGAAGAATGATAACACATTTGCAGTAACTTTCTAGCACTGCAAAAATTACTTCTAGAGACTTGATGGTATTTCAATATTTATATAAGGACTAAAATGTTTTCCTAGTAATGTAGGTAGGCTACTGTATTTGGGAGGGAAACATTTTATGCTCGCAAATATTCAGCTGTATAATGGCATGGAGGTAATCATGAAGGCTTAAAAAAAAAAACCCACCACAAAACCACAAATCCTCTAGTATCTTGAATAGTAACTTCACTATCTAGGTAAAAGGATGCTTATGAGTATAGCTGCTACCATGGTGTGCCTGGAATTCTCTTGAAACTGGGTTTTATAGACATAGAATCCTTTGGGAAGACACCATGTTGTACAATTTCTACCCCTGAAGATAAGCTTAGAGGCTATGTGAATATGTGTATATACTGAGACCCATATGTTCATGTACACATGTAACTTTAATTTTTATTGTCATGGAGTAGTAATTCACTGTCTGGCTCTGAAGTTACATTTATTAAAATATGTTATGTTAATACTTACATGAAAACATTCAATTACTTGTCGTAACTTGGAAATTACGCTTGAAATTGGAATAGTGTTGCTGTTTAAAGTTTGACCTTTGAAATGTGCTACTGATTTTTAGAACTATTATGGCACCATCTGCTGACCAGTGCACAGACTGGCAAGGACAGTTTGCTCACCTAGTTCCCTCTTTGCAAATAAGCTTCCAGTTAGGAGGCAGTTGAGAATCATAAGGCCAAAGGGGATTTTTAGTTGACTTATGTTTGGAATAAATATTTTTAGGAGGAGATATTATTACAATGGCAAAATTCTGAATCATAACACAGCTTTAGTTGTCTAGTCACTTGGATTATCCCATAAGGCTCTTCCATAAACTGCGAAGCTTTAAAAGAAATAATCTGGAGGAGTTTTGGCTATATGTGGTATAGGATTGTTCTTGGTCTTCTGTTTATCAATGTATTACCTTCTAAGCCTACAGAGAAGAGCCATGACAGCATGAGGTCAGTTCAGGCCCCAGTGTCGGTGGTCTTGTTCCAGCATGGGAAATCGATGTGCTCTGACAGGTTTCTGCCTGTAGTTACTGTTGTGACTCATGAAAAACCAGAGTCTGCATTCTGTCTCTTCAGCCTCTGCAGTTAACCTCGATTTTTGTGCAGAGTGGTCATCAGGGAAGGAGCAAACAAGAACAGTCCTCCTTGTCACATTCGGTGTGTAAATACTTAGGTTTGGGTGCAGTTGCTAGAGATAACTTTAATTGTTTGAAAACAGATGATCAGATTTTGTACATACAAAACGTTTTCCTGTCAGTTCTCTGCTGTAACTTGTGAAAACATGTTCAGTAGTTTGCTAAACTCTTGATCTTTGACTGTAGTCTCATCTGTTCTTTCAGGAATGTGCTTAAAAATGAACTTAATCCAAATTATTAGATTCAATAGTCAAAGTAGGTCTGTTTGTATATACAGTCCTGTGTATGTGTAAATACAGGGGAGGATGCAAGTTCCTAGGAGACAACTGGGGCTTTCCTGAATTGATGTTTGACTGCAGATCAGTGTTTTATTGGAAGCCATACAATGTAAAAGTTGCAGACTGATGTAACTAAGCCAATTTTAGAGATATTCTTGATTCCTTAAGGATCTTAAAGTTGAAAACTGTATTCTTTAGTTGATGACTTATTCCTTTGTGTTGAGAGAGCTCCGTGTCTTTGCAAATGTAGTGATCCACCTAAATAATGACTAAAAGGTGAAATTGGATTTACTTTTTGCTTTGTGTGCTAATAGAATACGTGCAGGTTGTATTGGCACCTTCAGCAAAATGATGCTGCACAGAGCCATGTGATGCCATGAGCTTTCTTGTTTTACATACAGATGATAAAATATAAGTGTTAAAATCTAACAGAAATGTAAAAGAAAGTTTTTTCATTAGTGCATTCAGCCTGATTTGGAGTATAAATTATTGTACTCTACAAAAAAAAAAGAATTTATTTTTGCTTTTTTAAAATCTTGTGGGGGTAGTACCAAGTTCCTCAGATATTACCTAGTGGTTAAACCGGACCCTTTTACACTCTGTAAAATGACTGTTCCAGCTAGGATTTTATTACTGTATGGCCTTTACAGCAAGAGATTTTATGTATTGAAACTAGCAAGCATGTTGTTTGTAAATTACCTGTCCCAGCCAACTATGAAATGCAGAGCTGTCTTCTGTTTGTCAAATCAATAATGTGACAAGAAATAGAACTCAAAACAAGAAAACTCCCACATAAGTAGTTGAAGTACATATAACCTTGTTTTAGCTTTTCATGGTTTTTCTTTCCAGACATTCTTTGCCCTCTTTTTCTTCCTTTATGTCTATGCCCTGTGAGCTTTAATTTTTTGAAGTGCAAGTGTGCAATTAGTTAAATTTTATTAAGATAATGATTTTTAAAAGGAATTATTAATAATATGGTGATCCAGAGAATTGCACGACTTGCACAGACGTCCCTGTTGGCTTTTATTGCACTGAGTTGTAATTGATTTCAATAGGAGTAGAATGATTTTTATTTTTTTTCTTCTATGACATGATGAGGTTTTGTGAATCCTAGTAGACTGGTGGAGATATAGCTATCGAAGTGATTTTTGATTTCTTGAGTTTGCTACAAACTTCAGTGACAAAAGAAACAAGTTTTAGGACTGCCTTTTCCTACTTTTTTATACTCAGAAAATAAGTAAAATGAGATCCAGAAATATATGGAAAAAGGATTTGAATTTGTTCACCTCTGCTGATGAATAAGAAGTACTATAATGGAAACAATTAAGACACAGACTTTCAACTGCAGTGAAAAAAAGCTTTCTATGGTTTTAGTTTGATGTTGTCAGTAACTTTTCAGGATACCAAATTGTAATCTTTGAGCCACTTTTTCTTTCTTTTTTTTTGTTAAATTTTATTTTATAAGCTTCATGTTATACTCATTTTGTCTTCCATTTCTGGTTTATCTGTGGCAGCAGGAATCCTTCTGATCAGACAAGTACAGTTTAATAATTTATACTAGGAACTGGAAGAAAGGTATCAACCAACTAACAAATCCCTACCTTTGAGAGGAAAGCGAGTGGCAAGGAAATAATATTGTGTTAGCCCTACTTTCAGGTGTGGACTCTGGCCAGCATTAGTATCTCCTCAGCAGATTAAAAAGGGAGAGGAAAGGATGATTAAAGAGGGGAGAGAATAGCTCTTATCTTCAGTTGCTCCCTGGCTGGCACCCTTACTTGAGAAACTGGTAGAGATATGATTAGGGCAGGACATCTGCTCTCCATGTAAGCGGGACCTTTTTAAACAAACTTAATTCCTGTTCAGAAATTGCGAGGCTGTTTCAAATATGTTCTGCCCTACTGCTTCCGCTTTGGCCCTTGAAGTTTGGGTAGACATTCGATCTGCATGAGCCAAGTTTTCAGGAGGATTACAAAAGATAGGGATCTTATCACTAGTAGCTTAATGTGCATGGGTTTAATGCCAATTGCAAAATCTGCCAAGATTTTTTTTTTTTCCTCTTTCCTCAGACCTTGGTAATCCTTCAATTGGAGCATCTCCTTAAGGTTCCTTCTCTGTTGTGCACTCTTGCTGCAAGATTATCATTCTTGTTCTCCTTTCAAAATGAAATATGGATTTAATGTTACCTTGCAATACAAAAGAGGTGAGATAAGGAGAACCGTATCCTGCTGCAACTGTTACAGAGCTTAAAAAAAAAGAAAGGGGCAAAAATACCTAGTGTGGTTATGCTACATAGTAAGAGTGAATGAGTTTACGATGCTTCCTTAGAGACTGCGGGAAGATAAGATGCAGCTAAAGTTTAGAACTGTAAATTTTCAACCTAATTTGGTTTATTTTTCCTGATGTCACTTCTGAGACAAATGCTGTCTGTTTCTTATTTCTGTTTTTTCTTTCTGACAAATTGTTGACTGTTAAGACACAGAGCTGGATGGGATCTTGCAGGGTCTTCCCTCTCAAATCAGGAAAAAGCCATTTTCAGATAACCTGATTACTTGATCTGCTTGACTGTAGTGAAGGTAACATCAGACTTTCAACCTGCAACAGAAGACTCTGATTGCAGAGCTCCAGTGTTTTGTCCCCCACTACTTCTGTTTTTCCTGTGAACTACAAAACTGGAGGCTCTGAAAGAGCATTGAAATAGTGAGTAGAACAGAAGGGAGTGCAGGGAAGGGCAGGTAGACCAGATTTTCAGTTTCTCAAGGGATGCCTAATTCTTGTGCTGTAGTAAAAATAAATATATAAAGCTCATGTGCTAAAGAATGTAGATATTTTGGGAAGACTGTCCCTTACACTCTTGGTCAGTGCCCTTGTTCGGTAGATTCATTCATCTCTAACAACTCAGAGTCTGCTGGGACTATGAAGAAATCTACAGGCTTAGCAGAGAGATGTGGTTTGTTTTGTAGGTTTTTCCTCTCTCTGTCTCTTTTTTTTTTTTTTTCTTTTTTTCCGGGAAAAGCACTGAAGTTACAAGTTCATGGGAAACTGAGCTCATGAAAAAAATCACCTCCTGCTGTGAGCATCAAATGAAGGCATTACTGTGGACAGACCTATTCAGCTAGGGGTTGCGGCAAGTTTCCCTTGCTTCTGCAGCATAAAGCCAAGTTCTCTTTTTAAATATTAATTCAGTTATGAAAATCTTGGACACTCAGACATGTAGAATCTTTCCTGTTTCACAATGAACAAGTTTGTACCACTCACTGCTATCCTGTCTAAATTTAATCAGTTAAGATGCATAACTTGGTATCCTCAGTTCCTTTGATTGTTAGAACAGTATCATAGGAACATGTTCACAGGGTGATTTTTTTTCTATTGCTTAGTTCTAAGGGATTTTCTGGGGATGCCTTCTATTTGACTGTATAAATAAAATATCTTAATTTCAAGAATGGTATGTAACTCATTTTTATTAGTGGGTGTACGTATTTCACACACTTCTGCATATTTTGAAAAGCAAAAAATGTGTACAGGAAATACAGTGATTTTCCTTTTCCTGTAGCTTCTTTGAAGATTTGTTTATCAAGTCCTCTAGAATCTTTTTAACTACTTTCTGAGAAGAAATTAGTTCTTTTCTAGAGATGCATGAGAAAAAATCACCCCTATCACTGTTTTCAACAAAACCTCCATTTTTGCTTTATTAAACAGAGTGGATTGCTATTCTCTAATCAGCAGAAGTTTGGGAATTTTTCTTTGGGGAAAGTTGATTTTGGTTTTCTATATATTGTTCATTTTAATAATAAATTTTTACATTATTATTAAGATACCTACCATTAGGAAAGAACAGCAGCAATTCTGTGTAAAATATGAAGCTGATAGCAAAATGTAATTTCAGTAGTAGCAACTTTAAAAATAGTATAGTAATATGTGGCTTGAAATAGCAAATTCTTTAATCTCAACAGCTAGTCAACTAGTATGCTGTCTTTCAGAGGCTGTTACCTCGAGATAATACTTACATAAGTATTAATACTCTATTACAACAAACCTGGAAGGTTTTGTAAAAACTGAAGGAAATGTTTACGTAACTGTAATATATTAAGCTTGAAAAGTCTCTAGTGTAGCAGTAAAGATACTAACTTTTCTTTTAATTTCCGTGTCAGTGAATGTTTTGGTTTAGGTTGTTACTTTAAATTTCACTAAAAGATAAACAACATGCAGTTACTTTTGGTCTCAAGATGCTTGCTTAGTATGAATTTGCCTGTAGATAGTTCATGGTCCATCTCTTTTGACAGAAGAGCTTCTCTCTTGTGTATATTTGGACATTTATGAGTTTCCTTATTTTTCTTACCCCCCAAGAACGGCTTAGTTAACTTTATTTCTGGCTACTGATGAACGTTCTTTGGAAACTTAGAGACAACGCGTTGCTGCCATCTAAACTAGTTTCCAGTTGGCCTCAAGTGCAATTTGAGGTGTTATTGTCCTGGTTTCGGTGGGAGTGGAATTAATTTTCCTCTCAGTAGTTGGTGTGCTTTGGATTTCATATGTGAAGAATGTTGATGAACAACCTGATGATACAAGTTGTTGCTAATGAGACCAAGAACACCGTCCTGCTTTCCAGGTCTTGCTAACGTGCAGGTGCAGGAAGCTGGGAAAGAGACAGACATAACAATTGACCCAAACTGGCCAAAGAGTATTCCATGGCATAAACATCATGCTCAGTACATAAGTGGAGGTTGCCTGTGGAGGGGGCATCACTGGTCTTGCTCTCTCTACCTTGCTGGCTTGCTCTCGCTCCTTTGCTTGCTGCTTGATTTCGTTTCTGCGATCGCTGCTCGAAACGGGCTGTATCAGTATCATTGGGACATCGGGTGGTGAGAAAATGACGCATTGTTCATTCTGTATATTTTAGTATCCTTATATTTTGTTATTATTTTAATTTTTCTGTGCTATTTAGTAAACTGTCTTCATCTCAACCTATAAGTTTTCCTTTCTTCCCAATTTTCTCCCCCATCTCACTGGGGAGGGGGAGGGTGAGTGAGAAATTACGTGGTGACTGGGGCTAAACCACCACAGTTATGCAAGTTAACCACATCAAGCCTGAACTAGATTACCTTCTTGACTCTTTTCTACACAGAGGTGGGGGCAGAGCTGTTGAATTCAGCAGGAGCCCTGAACTAATAGCCTCCTGACTAATTGCAGGCATTGGTGACAATCAATTTTAATGGAGGGGGTCCAATGTTTTAAAGTTATAAATGTGATTGTATCTAACCTGCTAACCTTTAGACCAGACAAACAGACCATCAGTTTAAAACAAATTGTTAGAAAAAGGTTATAAATAAACACTGATGACTTCTAATGGGATCTAACCATTTCAAACTTTGTTTATTGGACCCTGATGTGCTTATATTTGTTGGCTCACATCAATAAATTGGAAAAAAATCTTACGTTTCCAAAGAAACACAGCAAAACTCAGTGCTACACAGCTAACAAAATTTGTTTATTCTAGTTAATATTTTTTGAAAAATACTAGTTATGTTAAGATTAAAGATTATTATCATGTATTTTGTTGTTATAGTATTATGATTTGTCTCTAATTTTACTGAAGGAAGAGCAGGCAGAAGTGGTGAGAGAGTGAGTTGTGTATGATTTTATGTTGATTGGTATGAACTTGTGATTAAGAACTCAATCTTACTTCTAAAAAAAGTATGCTTCCTAGTGTTATTAGCAATTTAAACAGTATCACTGACTTCAAATTTCTTTTTTTTTTTTTTTTTTTCTTATGCTCAATATCGCACTCACCATGCTTTTTTCCTATTCTTTGGTAAGCTTGCCCTTTCATTTTCCTCCATTCCCACCACTGGCTCACTGGACTGAGATATGGGAATTGTGAAAATACACCCTTAACTTTAAATGCAACAGATTTGACTATGAACTAAAACTTAAATGCTAAAGCTGTGACTTCCCATCTAAAAATCAATGTCTGCTTCTAGTACTGTGAACTGTGAGCCTACTGGTTGCTTCTTGGCTGAAAATGTATATATCATAATGAGGATGGAAGAGTTATGTAAGGTCTAAGAGTACAGATATTTTTACTAAGTCTTTTTTAAGACAAAAGTAGCTTTTCTTAACGTAAAAAGGAACAACTAGAAGCATGCACTCTTTCTTGATTTAAAAAGACTTTCTGTATAAAACTTGCATTATATTGATGTCACTGAATAGTAAGGGAGTTGTATCTACCGGTTTAACTAGAGAAGGTGAATGCTCTTCTGCAGTTTGATCTTCTGAGTCAACCAAGGAGCCCACTAGAACAAGAACTGAAGTTCTTAGTGAAATAATCTTGGCTGATAACATTAGTTAAATATTGCTTTATTATTATTATATATTATTTACTATAATAAAACAAAGGCATTTCAGTGAGCACACTTAAATTTTTATTGAGGAGAAGGAAGCTATTGGTTGACCTGTCTCTCTAGAGTAGTATTTTTTTAAAATATTTGTCTGCAGAGCACTAAGTTTTTGCCTTACTGGTTTTACTTGAGCTGGGAATCTGAAAAGTAGTATTTCTTTAACCCAAATAAGTTTAATTTAGAAACTCTTGTAGATTATTACTACAAATTACTGCAAATAATGTGTGAGTCAGTAAAAGCAGTGATGTTACGTAACAGAACTATTTTTATTGTTGCTTCTTTTAGTGTAAGTTGTGACAATGACAACTGAAGTTGGCTCGGACACTGAAGTAAAGAAAGATTCTGAGCAGCTGGGACCAGACAAAGCCAAGGAGAAGCCTGAAGAAGCATCAGAGACTCCAGAAAATCAGAAGTCCAGGGAAACATCCACTGAAGAAGCTCAAGATTCTTCCTCTGTCCCAGCACCAACTAGCCAAAGTAGTCCAAGTAGTCAGAAGAAGGAAAAAACTTCATCTGAAAGCAAGGGTATTTCTCGTTTCCTTCCCCCCTGGCTTAAGAAACAAAAATCATACACCTTGGCAGAGCCCAAAGATGACACCAAGAAAAGGACCACAGGGGAAGAACAAGTAGTTGAAGAAAGTGAATGCCGGGCACCAGAGGGGGCGGCTCAGCCAAAAAAGAGCTTAGAAGAAGCAGCAGCTGAAAATCAGCATAACGCTAAAGCACATGACAAAGAAGAAAAAGACTCTGTTAGTAGTGCTGAAACACAGGTATGTGTGGGAAGGCTAATGGGTGCTTTGGAGTAATTGTAATGAGATCTAATTAATGATTCATGTAATTCATATAAGGCTTTGTTAGGATAATTTCAGGGGAAAAATGACAGCTACTGT
Organism: Tetrax tetrax; assembly: GCA_009806455.1. Classification (NCBI taxonomy): domain Eukaryota; kingdom Metazoa; phylum Chordata; class Aves; order Otidiformes; family Otididae; genus Tetrax; species Tetrax tetrax. The sequence goes on from WHYT01017010.1 coordinate 458,220, forward strand.
CTGGCCTTTTCATGCAGTTGAGTAGATATAGTTACAAGTTGCATAGCTGGTTTTAAAGGTTCCTGTTCTGTGGTAGACCATTTTTCACTGCAGTCTTTCTAGATGTCTAATTTTAGTGTAACCTCACGTTTTGACATAGTTCAAAGGAACATTGAACTGCATCATTGTGGTAGAAATGAGCACAGATAAGAAGAGAAGCTTCTTAAGCAGAGAAGCTTTGTCTCTGGAGCCATTGGATCACACAAATACCTCCTTAGTAACTTAACAACAACAAATAATAAATGGATTATCTCTGAGACCTTATGATCTCAATTTTTGTTATCCTTTGTCTAGAAGCCATGCTTGTGGTCACTGCCCTTATTGATTCATTCCGGGAGGTTGGTGCTGAGTTCCAAGGCAAACGCTTCCTTTTTGCATTGCTCCAGAGTCTTGCTTTTTGAAAAGTTGCGTGTCAGTTTTTAACACTCAAACCTCATGTTCTAGGGTGGCAAAGTTGATTAAAAGCACAGAGAATCTTTCATATGAGGAGTAGCTGAGAGAGCTGGTACTGTTCAGCCTGGAGAGGAGAAGGGTTAAGGGGAATCTTGTCAATGTGTATAAGTACCTGAAGGGAGGGAATGAAAAGGAGGCACACTCTTCTCAATGGCATGCAGTTAAGTGACAAAAAGCAATGGGCACAAATTAAAAATATGAGATTCCATCTCATATCACGAAAGATCTTTTTTTACTGTGATGGTGGGTCAAACACTGGAACAAGTTACCTAGAGGGGGTAACTTGGAGTTACCCCACAGATGGAGTCTCCATCTGTGAAGATATTTGAAACCCAACTGGGTATGGTCCTGGGCAAACTGTTTTAGGTGGCCCTATGGGGATTGGACTAGGTGATCTCAAGAGATCCCTTCCAACCTCAACCATTCTGTGTTTCTGTATAGCTTGAGTTTCATAAACACTGGTTTTTAGTTTTATATAATTCCTGGAGCATCTTGTCAAATTTGTTTTTGTTAGGAAAAAGCTAATTAAACATTTTAAAAACAATCTCATCTCAAGGAAAGGGGAAAAAAATCCACCTTTTATGGTTTGAGAGAAAGAATATCTAATCCCCAAAAGGAAGACTTTTAATGCTTACACTCGTTATAGTGCTTACAGTATATGCATAACTTTAATGAAAGTTTAATGTCTTATTTAATAGTACCTTATAAAAGAAATTAACAAGTTAAAAATATCCACCTTCCCAAGTTTGAATAATTGTTTAACTGTAATTTTTTTTTATAGCCTGCCAAAGAAGATGGTAAAGAAAGGGAAGTAGAGAAAGTTGCAGAGGAAAAGGAAGAAAAACAAGAAGAAAAAGAAAAAAGAGAGACAAAAGAGGTGCAAACAGCTGAAATTAAACCAGAAAACATTCCTCAGAAGTCTCCCAAGAAAATTAAAACTGTGCAGTGCAAAGTGGTGCTTCTGGATGGCACAGAATACAGCTGTGACCTAGAGGTGAGACATTGAGTCTCAATAGAAAGAGCTCTTTTTCTACAGAGAAAAATAAAAATTGCTTTCATTGCACTGTGAGTTCAACAAATATATTTTTGTATACCTAGTGAGCTTGTTACAATGTTGCATTCACATTGCTATCATTACGGACCAGTTAACATTTAATTTTAAAAGTTCATCTTCAAGATCTTATCAGTTTATCCTTAAAAATGCACTCTGAGGTACACTAGCGAATAAGATAAAATGCAGTATAAAAATCCTTTCAAACATGATAATTTGACAGCTCAAATTTCTTTTTATTTATTTTTTTTTTCTTTAAAGATTAAGATTTTCGTGAAGGTGGTGTCACATGTACTAATAAAGTTGTCTTGAGTTCATGAACTTAAAAATCTCAGCTGGAGAAAGTTAAAAGTTTGCTTCAAAGCAAAATACTGTTACAGGTATAAAAATACATATTTGCACTTAAAGTTATGTTCTAATTCCAAATTTTCATGGCTGCATGGATTGCCTGTTTATAACTGTAAATCTCAGGGTTAGATATTGTGTGTATTTGTCTGTTAAATCTGAGTTAAGATCATTAACAGAAATAGGGATTGTGAGCTAGATGGAAAATAGCTTCCTCGTTTTTATGGCTTTAACATGCTTTGAAAATATACTTATCTATAGACCCTTCCCTTAACATAGTTTTTATTGTTATTGTTATTGTTGCAGTGTAGCTAAACGTTGTGCTCTCGAGTGCACACAAGTAGCTGCAAGGTCCACTCACTTCATGTTCTTGATGTATTTAGTTAAGATTGGTCTTTTAAAATAATTATTTAGCATTTTAAGAACCAAATTTGATGACTCAAAATGTCTCAATTCCTTTGACTGTAATTCTTCAGTGCAGCCAGTGACTAATCCAGCTGAAACAGTTTTGCTCTCCTTCCTTGCTTTTTCTTTCTTACAAAAGATGTCAGCATGAGAGTCCTTGGGGAAAAAACAATCAGGAAAAACAAATCTTTTTTGCATTCAGAGTTGTGGATATTTTTTTAAAGCCCTATCATCCCACTGAATAGGTTGTCCATTTGTTTTTCTGGTGTATTTGAACAGACACAACCTTTTTACTTCTGTTATTTTATAGATGTACCTTTGTTCCTTTCTTCACTGTGCACCTGGTAAGTCTGGAAGAGGAAGTAATGGCACTCTGAAGAGTGCACATAATAGATGAGATAAGCACAGGATAAACACATCTTTTGTGTTGTACTAGAGATTTAGAAGTTGTCTGAATACCTTCTGCGTACTTTTTAAAGATTTCTGTTGCAGAGTTCCTTGATATCATCACTTGGAGAGAGTAATGAAGAAACCCAGGAACTCTTTGGAACTTCTGTCTTCAGCCTGTTGTGTCTCAGAGGGAGTTTTTTTATTAGCAGCTGTCACATACTATGTGAGCCTTCCTTATGCCTCTGGTAACACATGCTTCTTAAAGTAGCTGGTGTTACTTATTTCAACTTTCTGGATTGGCACCTATCAACTCAGTAATTGTGAGCTGCAAAAGTTTTCCTTCAAAGATGACGACTAATATTGAAATGTTTGACATTGAGTGGTTAAGACTGACAGACATCTACGTTATTTTTCTTTGAGTGCTTCTTTACTTGTTTTATGCATGGAATATTTAATTACATACAGCAGAATTGTTATTTCCATGCGGTAGGCACTGCTTGCATGGGGCATCATAGGTAATAGTTTCTGAGAAGCTGATGGTTCTTCACTGAAGATAAAGCTGGCCAGTAGTCTATCCACAGATTAAGATAAGTTGACTTTTTTGAATGGCCTGATTTAGCTGCTTCAGTGTAACAGTTCTGCTTTAATAATAATCTAACTTTAATATTGAAAGACAAAACCATCTTTTAACAGCCAGTAGTGTTAAATTTGGGGAGAAAATATAGTTTTATCTGCAGATGATTCAGATGAATCTTTCTCAAGCATGTTCCTCCCCAACCCCATCACAACTAGTCAGGTTGACTGTCAAGATCTGGAATACAATTTCCTGAGGAGAGAATGCAGTATGTCTGTGACAGTAACCAGTAGACAGGGACAGGAATAGATTGTGGTGTCTTGCTAGCTCTGCTGTTCTTTGATTGATTTTATTTACTTTTTTTTAGCGTTTTGTTTTGCTTTTGTAGCTGAGTGACAATTGTGAAGACTGTTCTGGGGTTTGGTTTGATCATGGAACTTCACAAGTGTACTGTGAAATACTAATGTAAAATTATTTTCCTGTTTACACGGGAAAAATGAGAGTACTCTAGGGCTTCTTATGCCTATCCTCTGTAAGCCAGGGTTAATGCTACATTATTGTCAACTGAAAAGGGCGAGGGTAGAAGTAGGTTTTGCATAAGGGAATTGTGTATTGTGTCACTTAGCTTTTTTTTTTTTTTTTTTTTTTTTTTGGAATTTTTA